>JACERP010000007.1:600000-1016175 GCA_014080715.1 Scenedesmus sp. NREL 46B-D3 | reverse complement strand
TGGGTGGGCTGCCAGTGTACTGCATGCTAGTACCGTGTCCTCTTATAAAACATACACGCGGAGCTCGCATATGTGTATGCTCTGCAAGACGAGCAGAAATTCACCAGCCTGCCCGCCAGCGCAGATCATGAGGCAGTCCCCCCCGGGCCGCTGATGTATCACAGGCATATACGCCAGTCGAACCTTGCACGCAAGGCTAGTAAACAAGGCAAAGTTTGCTCAACATAGTAGGCACGACTCCTGCGAAACCGCCCATGAGAGCAATGCGTGCAGGAAGCAGCGGCTGCACAGCACATGTCTACATTGGTACAAAAGTGCCACCAGTGGCAGCAGTGACTCTGCACTTTAAAACACTGCAATGCTGTGGGCAATGTTACACAGCTTCAGGCAATAATGCAGCAACTTTTGTACAGTTTCCCTCCAGCTTTCCTCCAAACAGCCGCACTGATGTAAAGCCAACTATAAATTCAGGCAATAATGCAGCAACTTCTGTACAGTTTCCCTGCAGCTCCCCTCCAAACAGTCGCACTAATGTACAGCCAACTTCAGGCAATACTGCAGAAACTTTTGTACAGTTCCCCTCTAGCTCCCCTCCAAACAGCCGTACTAATGTGCACAGCAAGCAACACATACACATGTACAGCTCAACAACCAAAACCTACAGCCTGTACTGCCTGAGATGAATGGCCTCGTCCCTGCTGCCTTCCCAAACTACAAGACACAATAAACACAATAAACACAATAAACACAATAAACACCAGTCCATTTGAATGAATGGACAAGGTACAGGCAACCCTGTTCTGATCATGTAGTTATTGTCACCCTCCCACACACCCTCTTTGCATCACCCCTCCTGCTCATTGACAGCACCCACTGGCAGGTTTCCCAGCTGAATGACCAAGGCGCCGCCAGCTCCCGGGCCTGCAGCGCCACCCCCCACACCACCCTGCTGCTGCTGCTGCTGCCCCCGCGCCCCAGGCCTGGTGCTGCATGTCAGGACCTGCCGCCTGAGGCCCCAGAACAGCCTGGGCGACAGGCCCGGCTCCACAGCAGTGAAGCGCCAGCCCAAGTGCTGCCCACAGGTGCTGCAGTAGGCGATGGTCCAGGCGTAGCTGCAACGTGTTTTGGCAGCAGGACACGGTGGCTGCGTCAGCTGCAGCGGGGGAGAAGGTCTGGCAGACACGGCTAGTGGAAGCAACTGATGCGCACAACACCAAGTTCTACAGATTAAACTCATGTACCAAAGCAGTTTCCCCAAAAGGGCTTTGACTTACACAGCGACAGACTGCTGAGGCAAGATTAAAGCAGAGTGCGCCTGGATGAATGTACAGGTGGCAGCACGTCGTCATGTTGCAGCGGGGACGTGCGATTGGGCAACACGCAACACCAGCAGGCACATGTGCTGCCTGCCCTTGCTTACCCAGGGAACCACGAGTGCGCTGTCTCAGGCTGGCCCTCCAGCTGCACTCTGTGCACGCGCTTGAACGACACCATCTCATGCACGTAGCTGCGCCGCGCAGCAGGCAGCAGCAAGCAGCAGCCGGTAGACACGATTCAGCAGTACAGCACCGGGCTGGTCGACAGCAGCAAAGCCGCATGCTTGCCAGGTGCGCCTTCACAGACGACCTGAACTGCGCAGGCTCGCCTGAGAGACTCCGTTGCCGCGCAGCTGCGCTGCCGCTCTCCCAACCAGCACGACGCTGCAGCCGCTGTGCCCCTGCGTCCGCCATGTAGCTGCGTACTCACCCATGGCTGTTGACAAACGTGCCAGAGATGCCCTCGGAGGTCATGCCCAGCACGTCAGCAGTGGTGGCCAGCTGCGCGCCGCACTCGCTGCACCCCAGCTGGTCCAGCCGTTCGAGCAGGCCCAGCAGCAGCCGCAGCCGCTCAGCGGGGCATGAGGCAGTGAGCAGCAGCTGGCGCGTGCCGGGCTGCAGCGGCAGATTGTGTGAGACGTAATAGGATAGCTCCAGGGGGCTGCCCTGGAATGAGGCAACCTGAAGAGACACAGCGCAGAGGAAGAGGCAGCAGCATGGGCATGATAGAGACACGAGTAGCAGAAGGTGACGACTACTATAAGCCAGGCCATGCTTATGATTAGCAGCGCGATGAGGTGCCATCAGCAGTGCCAGCGAGCTGGGCACCTACAAAAGCAGCGCTCTGGGTGCTGCCCTGAACTCAGGCGAAGCGGGAAGCAGGTCAAGGCAGGGCAGCACAGCACAGCGCATGACAAACATGGTGGCCTGGTCGCCTGGGTACTGAGTGTTGGCACACCACGCCTGGTATCACGCATGGGAAGCCAAGGCCTGCACCAGAAGGCTTGCCGTGCAGCTGTTACGCCAGCCATTGCAGGCCCCAAACATAAGGCTGAGGGGCCCCGTGCTGCACTGGCTTAATTGTGCACATGGTCATGCATGCATGCCGGTTACCTTGCCCTTCCAACCCCATGGATCACACAAAACATCAAGAACGACCAACAGCACCCACCGGCATCAGCACCAGCTGTATCAGCTGCCTCACTCTGCCTGACAGCAGCCGCAGGTCCCAAGGCTTTGTGAGGGCCGGGTGGATGGCGGACGCATAGCCCCGCATCGGCTGTGGCACGTCTGCCTGGCAGCCCTCTGAGAGGATGCGCACCAGCACCGATGACTGCGCAGCCCACGGCGCAGACAACAAAACACAAGTGCACACAACAAGGTCAACATCTTGACTTCACTGGTCAGCAAGGTGATGTAAGGGCAGCATACATGGAACAATTGGCGAACGAGCCGAAACAGCCAGGATACTTGCGCAGCACAGCTACACACCGGCCGCACCATCCGCACGTGTGCCGCCGCCGCAGCGTGCAGCCCCACCTGTGACCTGGCGACCAGGGCCTCCTGCGCCACCTCTGCCCGCTGCCGCCCCAGCGTCAGCACCGCAACAGGCTTGCGGCCGTCGCCCTCGCCCTGGCTGCGCCGCATCTGGCGCACCTCGGCCGTGCACGCCACGCTGCGCGGCAGGCCCTGCAGCCACGAGCGAGGCCTGCGCGGCACATTGCACAGCAGGAGCAGGGATTATGTCATGCTGTTGGCAGTGCTTGGCACGGGATTTGGGTGCGCTTAGATCAGTAACCTTGCAGCTGTGCGTGTTGTCAGATGGGACAGAGCCTGGGGACTAGCTGTGTTGTCGTCTACAACGCCGGCTCACCCGGGCAGCACTGCCAGCAGCCGTGCGAACGGCGGTGGCGCTGCCAGCGCACGCTCCAGCAGGTGCTGCTCAGCTGCAGTGCTCAGCAGCAGCGGCAGCTGGCAGCCAGGGAACAGCACCACGCCTGCATGCGGCAGCAGGGTCAGCCGCGCATTGCAAAAATTGGTGCACAGCATGGGTGTGCTTAGCTGCTGGCAGGCCGGATGGCACTTTCTTGTCGTACTGCATCATTCAAAGTGTACTGACAGTGCTGCATGTGCGCTGGGAACACAGGCTGCATGGTTGCATCGCCCACCTTCACCGCAACATGGGATACGAATCATGTGCAGCTGAGCAGGGCACACCAGCTGCTCGTCTTCTGCTGCTGCCACGCACCATCCAGCATCAGCAGCGGAAGCCGCGCAGTGGTGCCTTCCTGCAAGTAACCGTAGCCCCCTTCCAGCTCGTCCACATCTGCAGAAGGCAGCATGCAGTTGCAGTCCGCTCACCCCTCGGTGCATGTCACCGGCTGACCCCACCGCTGCAGTGCTGAGGGGAGAAAGGCAACAAGGTTATGTTGCATGGCACGATACACTGGGATGCTGTGGATGGTCAAAGAGAGGGTCGGGTGCCGGGCGAGGACAGCACCACACAGCAAGCTGGCGGCCATGCGGGCACCTGGGCGGCTCACCCCCAAGGTACTGATGGCTGGCGGTCACATTGGGGTCGAAGCGAGTGCAGGCTGCAGGGCGGGCATCACCAGCAGCAGTGCTGTCAGCTAGTGTGCGGCGGCTGCACGGTCGTGAAGCGCAGTCAGGTGCCGGCGCCCACTGAGCCCATCACATCACAGCCTGCAAAGCAGCGCACTGCAGCTGGCAGGGCAAGCAACCGGCACGCCGACCCCATCGCTACATGATACAGCGGCAGTGATACCAATCATCACCACCGCTGACACAGCCTCACCCTCTGCTGGCTCGTCAACCTCGTCCGTTTCCTGCAAGCTGCTTCCACTGCTGTCATTGACACTGCCGCCGCTGCTGTTGCTGCGGTCCCACTGCCGGCCACCAGCTGCACCTCCTGCCGCTCCTGCAAGCTCCGTCGTCTGCTGCAGCAGCTCCTGCAAGGCTGTGACATCTTCTGCTGTGTCTGCTTGATGCAAGGCCTGGTGCAGCAGTGCCTGCACCCGCCTGTGTATCAGCGCTGCTGTGTGTCTATGCATCGGCCTGTGATGCCGCGGACCAGCTGCTGCTGCTGCATCAGCTTCAGCCTCTTCTGCCAACTGTCCATCCTGCTGCAGCTCTTGCTGCACCTGCGCATCTGCTGTGCCTGGCTGCTGCTGCTGATGATGATGATGATGCTGTGGCTGCTGAGCAAGCGCGACAGCTTGCTGCGCCTGCTGCAGTGTTTGTTGCAAAAGCGCAGCTGCAGCAGGCAGCTGTTGCAGCGCTGGCGTTGTATCACTGCGGGCTGCGCCAGCTCTTCATCGTGATGCATGTCCTCCATATCTTCCAACTGCCAGTCATTCAACATCCCCTCACTGTCTGTGTCTGCACACCAGCAGATGCCCCAACACTCACTCCTGTCAGTGCAGTCACTGCAGTGTTGCTGTGTGCAGTTCCGCCTACAAAAGCCATGTGCCATGCATCAACAAGCCTTTGATGTGCATCCACGCTGGCCCCACCAAGAGTGCGCATGCGTACAAAACCACTGCCAAGGCGCGCCACAGACATGTGACTGTCGATGCCGAGTTGGCAGTGCCAACTCACCCTGCCAGCCAACCTGCTCCTCCTGCTGCTGCCCAGCCCTTGCTGCCTCCTCAGCATGTCTGTCCATGCTTAAAACAGGCGCAGACACGTCTGCTGCCCTCCAGCCTGCTTAATGGGGCCCCTCCACTTGGGCAGCTACAGCTGTAGCCTTTTTACTGAGGGTAACTCACAGTCTCGACAGGTGCGAGGTAGTAACGCAAAGAAAATCTTGGGTATTCACCTCTACTGCGCAGCGAACAACGGTGTCGGGCTGGTCCGTCCCCTCAAACTCGCCCGCTCAACCTGTCCGGTGACAGGTCACTGTCAAGTTCATAACCTCAGCAAGATTGATACGATCTTCGCCGTATTCATTGAACTCCATGTCAATCACCTTCTAGCGAGTGTGCACTTTGGGTCTTCGCATTTGCAGCAAGCTTCACAAGCATTACAACACACCAAGCTGTAGAATTGTGTGCTGCATGATAACGAAGCCCTCCCACAGTTTTTTTGAAATCGCCCTGCACAGACCCAGTGGCTGGCTGGCTGGCTGGCTGGCTCAGAGGTGACAGCAGCAGCATTCCAGGGAAGCAGTGTAGTGGGATGTCCAACTGTGAAGTGTTCAACTTGTCAGCAATAGTAAGTGGACCGAGGATATTATTATATCAACTTTCAAACCTTCCAAATCCACACTCAGAATCAGAAAAGCTGGCAACTTGCCACAACAGCAGCAGCAGCAGCTGGGGCAGCAGCTAGAGCGAGGTTGGCCACGCTGCCCTCCTCTCCTTAGTTGGACACCTACTCAACATCTGCACACATTACCTGTAAATGCAGGAAGTAGAGCTACATCAAGTAAGAGAGGTGCTGCGATGTGAGTGCTGTTGCTGTTGCTTGTAAGCCAGCTGGCAGTTGAACAGTCTGCGCTGTGCAGCGTGCATCTCGAACTGAGATCTGCAGCAGCACCATTGCTGTACTTCCCTGCTGGCAGCTGCTTGTTGTGGTGTGGCATGCATGTAGCTGCCTGTTGCCGTTTGTCTAATGGGCTGTCTTTTGGCATTGCTCCTGCAGGCGTGTTGCACACAATCCTGTTCAACCGCTCAGTGGGCAGGTCAAGCCAGTAGATGTCGACTCAGAGCTGTTTGACATCACCTATGTGAGTGCATGCATCAAGTTGACCCTCTGCGTGCTTGCGGCGGTGCATGGCAGCTGGAAGAGAGCAGCTGACAGCAATGGTGGCACCTGCAGAGCTGCAGGTATCGTGAGTCACCACCAGGCTCATTTGCAGCCACTGCAGCATGCCAGCGTTCAACAATATGCGTGCAGCTGCTGTCAGCAGAGTAACCAGTCATCACCAGCTGGCGCGACCCAGTGGTCGGCCCCATCTGTAACACCTGCTCACTTGCGTTGCACTTTGGACGGCTGCTGCCCAATTCCTGATTCAGCCCAGCTTGGCTCCTCTAGACAAGCAGCGCTGCTTTGCTGATGCCGTGGTCACAGCTTCGCCCGCGAAATGCGTCGCCACAGGGCTTGTCTGCTGCTCACCCTCGCTGCTGCCAGGCGCACTGCGGTGACCCATCCGTTGAGTCCCGGCTGGAGTCTAAGATCAACGAGGCATGCGGCTTCTTCGAAAAGAAGCCACAGGAGGTTGCGCAGGTGAGGCGGCAGTCTTCTCCTGGTCTGTTGCACTTGCCATCAAGCGCTTGTGTGAATGGGGCTATGCTTCTACGGGATGTCACACCCGATAGTGCCAAACCCCGCTACATGGTTAATTGACATGGTTGCCTGGTCCTTAGCGACAGCTGGTGAGGTGGCAGGCAGTATTCTCCTGGTCTGTTGCACTTGTCATCAAGCGCTTGTGTGAATGGGGCTGTGCTTCTACCGGATGTCACTTCCGACAGTGCCAAACCACGCTACATGGTTGACTGACATGGTTGCCTGGTCCTTAGCGACAGCTGGTGAGGTGGCAGGCAGTATTCTCGTGGTCTGTTGCACTTGTCATCAAGCGCTTTTGTGAATGGTGCTGTGCTTCTACCGGATGTCACTCCGACAGTGCCAAACCCCGCTACATGGTTGATTGACATGGTTGCCTGGTCCTTAGCGACAGCTGGTGAGGTGGCAGGCAGTATTCTCCTGGTCTGTTGCACTTGTCATCAAGCGCTTGTGTGAATGGGGCTGTGCTTCTACCGGATGTTACACCCGGCAGTGCCAAACCACGCTACATGGTTGACCGACATGGTTGACTGGCCCTTAGCGACAGCTGGAGGCTCACCGCTCGCGCTGCCGGCTTGGTGGTGCGCCCTGCTGCAGCTGTGCCTAGCCTTCTTTGAGCCGCGCCGCCGCCAGGTTGGCTGGTTTGGCAAGCAGGACGAGCGGCTGTACTGGGAGAAGTGGTGAGCAGCCGATGCAGCGGCAGGAGCGGCGGCCAACAGCTGACAGGAAGCAGCGGCAGCTCACAGCAGGTGACAGCAGCAGCAGCTAACAATCAGCAGCAGCAGCAGCAGCAGCAGCAGCAGCAGCAACAAAGAGCAAAAAGGCGAGGGAAAAGGATGAGGAGGCAAAGGCAGATAGCCATCGCTGCATGCACAGCTGGCCCTGCAAGTGCTGTTGATGCCATGGTGCGGCTATCACTTGCTGGGTGCAGTATGTGCATGGCGTATGAGTGGTGTGCTTGCGCAACATCACACCCTGACTTGTTGCGCTGCTGCTGTGCAGGGTGATCAGCCTGTGCGTCGTGCAGTCTGATGTGTTTGCACAAGACCACCATTCACTGGCATACACAAACGGTGCGTACCGCAGCACGTGACTTTTTTCACAGCACTGAACCTGCCACTGTATGTGCGCATATCTGCGGCTCAACCCATGATAGTAGGTCTGGCAGATTGTTGACTCAGTTTGTTTCTGTGGCTAGACTGACCTGCCTCGGCAGCCTCAAGGGCGATGCGCCTTTTGCTGCTTTGGCCCACCACCCAGCTTCCTCACCTTTCCCCGCATGCTTGCTCTCCTGCACTGCAGCGCGCAGCGTACGCCAGGCGCAGCGCCAGGCTCAGCTGGAAGGCCTGCTGACAGAGGTGGTCAGCCTGGTCAATGAGAAGCGCAGCCACATCCCGCCGGTGGTCTCCAGCTCCCCCTGCAGCTTCCCGTGGGACATCAGCATATGTGGCGGCAGCAGGCTGTCGTTTGGGTTGGGCACTGTGAAGCGCATGCTGATGCACAGCAGCCCGCCCGCAGTGCTGGGATGAAGCAGGGCACGGGCAGCCTGCCTTGCACATGCACCAGCGTGCGGCTTGCCGAGGCCTTTGCTGCAGCAGCAGGGTGTGGGTGTGTGCTGGGCACTGTGATGCCCAGGCTGTTGCAGAGCAGGTTGTGTGCCTGCAATGCTGGCCAGGTGAGGGACAGGCAGCCTCTATGGAGCTGGTGGTGCTGCTTGTAGGTATGTATGTGCGCACGTGTGTACTGCATCGGTACATTGGCATCTGGCGGGCTGCGCTGTGGTACTGCGGCATGTTGTACACTACTGTGAGCGGGCAAGAGATGAAGTCTAGCTGCTGCACTTGCTGCTCTTGAAGCGTTTGCCTCTGATTGCTTTCACCAAATTATGTGGTGCTGTACAATATGAATGGCCTTGGGACGCCAACAATGCATGTGTACGTGTATCATGGCTATCTTAGGTATTTTGGTGTTGTCTGGTTGCTGCCGGGTATGATTGCCTTCTGCAATCACGCGCATCCTGCTGCGCTTGCAAAGCATACCAGGTGCATCATCAGCGGGGACGGTGCAGCACGGGTTGATACTCTGCTTTCAAATGGCCCCCGTCCGTCTGAGCTGCATGTGGCAGCGTTGTACTCAAGCTTTCTGAACCGTATGTGCCTATATAGGACATGGGTGATGCGTGTTTGTGCAAGCTTGAGTGGCTGCAGGTGCTACCACGCATTTCCATATATGGAACATGTATATTATGTGACGAGAGGCGGCCTGCCATGCAGCTTGGAACACAGCCTCATTGCCGAGGGCCTTGTTGTCGAGTTTTGGGGCTGATGGTGTTGATGCTATGGCTTGGATGGGTGACATGATGATGCCTACACTGCCTTTGCTGCGCTGCTGCGTGCTGCTGTAGCAGCAGTCAACGCAGTGCAACCCCCCTCCTGCTGAAGCTGCTGACAGCCGCTGACATGTCAGCCGCGAGATTTTGTAACTTCTTTTTGCACTGTATTATAACGTGAGGTTGCATCAAGCAGGATCCTTTATGATGATGGTGTGCAATGCACAACGGCAACGTGGTAGCAGCCATGCAATCATAACAGCCCTGGGCAGGCCCCTGAAACCAGGCAAAGGTACTGCTGCGGTGCCCAACGGACATCGCTGCTAGCTTACAATGCTGCTACTTATTTACAACGCTGCTGGCTTGCAGCCTATCCGAGAAGCATGTTTCCTATCCGATTTCTGCACCATGTACTGCACATTCAGGCTTTTGCATGCAGCTGTACACCCTGCGTCTGGAAGCTGCACTGCAAGTCGGCGGACTCTCATGATTGGCATGCCGCAAAAACGTCATGTGCACCGTGACCGGTGGTAATCAGCGCTGCTTGGCTTGTAGACTATCCACAACGTTTTTGCAGACTATGTGCTGCGTATTGTGGCTTTGCACGGAGCTGTACACATGTCGCTCCCTGCGCCTGAAGGGTGCACAGAACTTTGTGGCGGTTGGCATGCTGAAAGTAAAAGAACGGATTTAACGGCTCCTGGGCTCCAGGTAAATGCAAAACTGCGCACCTCAAGCAATGCTGGACCAGGAGACCCCCGCCCAAGTTCTCCTGGTGCTCCGAGTGGGCTGCCATGCAGGCACGCATTCCTGCAGCAAGGCCTCAAATATTCAAACATACCTGTAGCGCAGAGAATTGAAAGTGTCTGGCGGCCAAAACCTCGCACAAAATGGCACAACATTACTTGCAAAAGTCCAACAGCAACATCTGTGTAGCGCAACGTGTTCTGCGCCGGCAGATCTGTCCTAAAACGTGCTGGCCATTTCTGGCCGTTTCAATACACAATACAATACAGGAGTACAGGACTAAACCTGCCTCAGGCACTAGCCTAGCGAGCCGTCGTTCCGCGCATGAGGGTTTCTTGTAAGAGTACCCAGTTTCTTATTCATTGTTTGGGCGATGGAAACCACCCGCACAAATCCGTCAATTCCAGTTGCCTTTATGTAGTGTCGCCTTGGCATCAGAATGAAAAAGTTACACCGCTAGACATTCACTTCCCAGACCCAAAACCACAACCCAACACCAAAACCACAACCCCCAACAGCAGCCAGGAAGATGGGTGGGCGGGCGGGTAAATTGGCTGACAGGCTGCTGCCCAGGAGGGCAGCAGCCAGGAAGAGGCCGACCATGGCGACACACTAGGACTAAGTAAGCATAGAGCCTCCTCATATGATGATGATGATGAGCCTCCTCAGAACCCTGCAGAAGCTGCACCCACCCTCCACCCTGGTGAGCCACAGCTCCTGACATAAACGCCTTATAAGGCTTATTTATGTAGTGTCGCCTTGGCATCAGAACGACAATTCAAACATCACCAAACACATGCTGCCACATCAAAACCAAATGGCAATGCATACCCAGTGCTATGAGGGAGTATGCGCTAAAGCGCCCCGCTGAAAACAAGACCATATGCATCAACCCATCAACCAGTGCAAGAATTGGCCACGGAGACCAGCTGTGCTGACTTCCACGCTAGGAAGCCCACAGAAAGCAAAGGCCTAAGGCCAACGAAATAGATCGTGCTCCAACGCCCACAAGTAGCTACTGCCTTATGCACCCACGAGGCCGGCCTGAAAGGTACATAATGGACAAGAGCCACGTCTCCAGTGCTACCGCCCCAGCCGGCACTAAGTTTCTGCTTGCACCCACTGAGTGAAGGCCACCATGCTGCAAACCAACACTGGTTTACAGCAGAGCCTTACCACGTGATGCATCAAGACATGCTGCTGAGGGATCCTTGCCACGTAACTGCATTACCCAACACAGTCAGGGGCTTCATAAAACAAAGGGCCCCGAAGGATGTCTGATGTACGCCAGAGCACACTGCCCAACAGCCCTCAGCTGCACTGCTGCTCCAGCCCTAACGCCAGCACTCCAGCTTCACCGAAATCTTCGCGTAAAGCTCTGACGTGAGGCCTCACGTAACTGGAGGATGACCGTAGCCAAACAGGGGAGAAGCTCTGCAAGCACCAGCACCCTCATCCGCGCGGGTGACGACGCCCAGACCTTGGTGCATGACGTGAAGGGTATCTGGTTAGCCTTGATGAAAATATCTGTGTAACCAAGCGAGTCGACCCGCAGCCCCGAACCGGGTCCGGGCCCATCCGCTGCTAACACAGACCTAGCGAGCAACCAGCCAACCTATTATGTAAATTGGCTGACAGGCTGCTGCCCAGGAGGGCAGCAGCCAGGAAGAGGCCGACCATGGCGACACACTAGGACTAAGCAAGCATAGAGCCTCCTCAGAACCCTGCAGAAGCTGCACCCACCCTCCACCCTGGTGAGCCACGGCTCCTGACATAAACGCCTTATAAGGCTTATTTTTAGCCCAGCCACGGGCGGTTGCACCAGGATTCGAACCCGGGTCTGCAGCATACCATGCCGGTGTTTTACCACCAAACTACCCAACAGAAACCGATTGATTGAGGAGAGTTACCGTGCCGTGCCTGTGCCCTGAGTAAGGCAAACTGCTCCGGCTGTGCTTTGCCCACCCGGCCTTTGCTGGGCGCGGCCCGCGAGTCGCAAGCGACAGCATAGAAGACCGGCAGCGGCCTTACAGTGCTAGATCTAAAGCAGTCAGCTTTTTTGACGGGCTGGCAGCTCCTGGACCTTGCACTAGGCGAGCAGCATCAGTCTGACGTGTGCAGTCGTTGGTGCCGCTTCTCTGGCACCTCCGATACCGCCTAGCTGCCTTCTCGACAACGTCTGGAATTTCAGAGGTTCATCTCGCGGGGCCTTTGTTGCAGCCCTGCGCCATTGCAGGCTGGTGTCGGAGCAGCATTGAAGGTTTGCAGCCCCTGCTGGATTGACGTCCTTAAGGCGTGCAGCCGTCCTCCAGTACGCAGCATCAGCAGTATCGTGTTTCTGTCTGGCGCGCTGCAGCATGCGACAGCCGCTAGCAGGCCCCTGACACAGTAGCAGCAGCAGCAGCAACAGTGTGGCAGAGCTCTGCCCTGTCGCTGCATGCTCCAGAGTCTGGCAGCAACAGTCTCGCTGTGTACGGTTTCAGCAGGCAGTTGGGCTTGGTTTAGGGTGGCCTGCCCCGGAAGGCAGGTGTTGGTTCTGGCAGCTCTGTCATACTGCTGTTGGCAGGGTGTTGGCCTGGTCTAATGATCAGTAGCCATCTTTTACCCTTTTTTCTCTCCAGGCAGTCTCTGTTTGGAGCGGGCTGATGGCATCACATATTGGACGCTATGCTGGGGCGTAGGTGTGTCTGGGCAGCACTCTGTTTACGCCCCTACATTGTTGTCCTGCTTTGGTGTTGTTCTAGCCTTTTGCCTGGTCTCACTTACTCAGTGCTTTGCATCCCGTGGTTGGTTGTGATGGTGCAGCTGCTTCATGTCCTGTCATTGCCCCAGGGCCCTGCCATGTCATGGTGCAGCCGGGGTTGGTGCAACATGGTTTGCCGCTGCTACTGCCACCCTTCTTCTGAGCGTGCATTGTTGCTGTTGCTTTGATCCTTGCCCCTGGTCAGTTCAAGGTTGACCGGCTTTGTTGATAGCCACTAGCATGCCACTGCAATATGTGGTTGCAGTGTCTGATTCTCAGCCCTACAGTCTTTTGCTGCTCAGTTACCCTCTTGTTGCCTCTAGTCCTCATCACCCTTAACGGGGTGACGCCCGGGGTGGTGTAGTGACTTGAGAGCCCAGCCTGCTCGCAGTGCCGGAAGTGCATGGCGGCCCTGTGCACTATTAGCACTGCATGCCGTCACTGACACTGTTGGCAGCACTTGATTTCCATTGACACCAATTCTCCTCTGGAGGTACTCTTGTGGGGCAATACTGCGTGGAGTAAGGAAGGCGGCTGTGCATGCATGGCCAAATGCCGAAACTTACGCACTGAGGCTTTTTCTAGGGGTGGGCCTCCTTTCGAGTGACGGCCCGCGCTGAGTTGTAGCAATCTTCTCAACTCTGGTGCCCGTTGCGGCGTAGCTGCTTCAACGCACCTTGTAACCCCTTCTTCTTAAAAAAAAGGAGAGTTACATGGGTGTGCACGTCGGAAACGGAACACTTCGAGGACTGCAGCGCGCAGGACACGAGAATGAACCACAAAAGCCTCAGAGAAGCAATTTGCAGCTTCCTCACCCAAAATAACACGAACACTGCGCAGAGAAAGAGCATCAGGACGGAACAAAAGGTGTCAACGTCAGCCAAATAGGAATGGAACATGCAGACATGGCAACAACCAGCAGCTACTGGGCACCTCGGTGCTCCTGCTTCAGGTGTTGAAGACATTGTACAACATGATGATCAACATGATTAAAACTCTCTGCTACTAGGACGCGCACAAAGCAACAGCATAACCCGCAGCGCCGTGGCACCACAGGCACCTGCCACCCTACTGATGTGTCTGGCAAGGCCACACCCCAGGCAATGGCACCGGCCCAACACACCTACTGGCTGACACAGGCTGCATGAGAGTACTAACAGCACAAGACATGCGACCACATGTAGCAGAATGGATAAAGGAGCAGAGGATGCAAGAAATAACCCCAATTCACGCTATGGCGCAGAGGCCAAGTCCCTTCTTGGTGCTAGCTGCAGCCGGCCGTCAACCACGCGTAAAAAGGGGTGATCAGCTGGCACAATATCCAGCCAAGTCAAGGGTGCCGCCTTGATGACTATGAAGTCAACCAGCAGCTCCCAAAACCTAGCTACCGCCGCCTTCTTCTTCGTCTGCACCAGCTCATCAAGGTCCTGCTGTCGCTGCTGCTGTAGTCTGGTGTGTACAGCAGTGCCTTAATGCCATCATGCCAGACGCTCATGGTAAGCAGCACCTTTGTGCATCCCGCTTGCTGTTTGGACCATGCTTGCATTCCCCTGTGCGTTTGCTGCCTTGAGCACCTGCTGCTTTTCGTGCTGCATTTCGCACTTGCTGCACTGCATGTACTTGTCGGTTTATGGGGAGATAGAGGCTGCAAAACGTCTCTGAGGTTTACTTTGGCGGCGTTTTGTGGTTTGCTGTCGGGCTATCACGATGTGTTAGCTGAAAGCAGGGCAAGTGCCTCGCCCTCGGGTGTGTCGCTTCCCTGCCCTGTAACAAGCCTCTTCCGTAGGGGTAGCAACCTTCCAGCCTGCGCCGCAGGTGTGCCGTGTAGGTGGTTACTGTCTGACTTCTGCGCCAGCCGGCCGTGATGCTTAAAAACGCTTGCAAGGGGTGTCTGCCCATAATTGATGAGTATTTAGTTGCATTCATCAGCCAAGGCCTCTCTCTGTGCATGGGTGTCGTAATGAAGCACTCGCCTGCAGCACGACAAAGTGCCACAGCTGTTACCAAGAGAAAGCAACGCACATATCGTACACTATGATATCACCCCAGCGTAAACAATACGGAATAAGCATAGCCAGCGATGCAGAGTCGCTCCTTGAACAACAGCAACGGTGGCATGCTGCAGCTGCTGCTGCTGCTGTCTGCATGCAGACAGCAGAAATGTTTAGGAGTTGCCTCCGCCTTGTTGTCGAACCCACAGTGCCCAAGAAATTGCAGCACACCAAGACGATGCATTGGGGCTGGGTAGCTGGGGCAAAGAAGCCATGCACAATGTGTCATCAGCAGAGGTACCGGTGTGGCCGCCAGCAATCACTATGGGAAAGCCAAATCCAGAGGCTGTCCAGTAGTTGTCCAGAAGGGGCCTGCTGCGCATCCGCAGCAATTTGCTCTGGATGGCTGCAGTGCAGTGAGGCTGAGTACGCTCAAACCATGCAGATTGTGCCGTGGAGCTTGGTAATGTCCGAACTGTACATGTCTGTGGCTTTTTTAGCCTTTTCAGGCCTCCACTTCACTGTGTGCGGACCAGTGTGCTAGGCACAGCACTACAGCTGTTACAGCGGCCAACATATGAGCAGCGGCAATCATACTGTTCCAGAATTAGTTATACTTGAGCCAAATATGCGTTGAATGCTTTTGAAAGGGTCCAACTGCCGCTGCAGGCCCTGCAACAGGCTAACCCTGAACCCCTCAGGTCTGGTGACAATTGCCCGACGCATAGGGCCAATGCTGCTCCCGGTGTTTGATTGAGAGACGATCTGGTCACTAAACTTGCGATTTAGGTTGTGAAAACACTACGCAGGCCCTTCTGATATATGTCCTCTTCGGCTGTCCTTGCTGCTCCTGGCCGTGACATCTGGCAGCTCACTGCTTGAAATGTGGATTTAGTATGAAACGAAAAGCTGGTTTTGGCAGCCTCTATGATGAAGCAGAAACTTTTCAATATGCCAGCGGACAGGTGTACACCAGGCGTTGCCCCCGCTGCCTTGACTTAGATCCTCGTTCTAGAACACAGTTTAAAAAGCATCATGGCCTTGGTAAACGCCCACTGCGGCGTCGTGCAGACGCCGTTGAGGTACCTGTGGATGCTGCAGCTGCAGGTGAGGCAGGCAGGCAGGCAGTATACGTAGTAGTGAGGACTGTTACACATCCGCTTCGAAGCTGCAGGGCCGGCGCTGCTCACAACCACCCTTCCCAGCAGCACAAGCTGCAGGGGACCGCAGCGCAGCAGCACCAGCAGCACCTGCTGCAGCAGCAGCAGCAGCAACTGCAGCAGACGCAGACGCAGACACACATCAGACAGCAGATGATGGTCTCCCCGTGGACCTGTCACTGTTGGTGAGTGGTGATGCAGCAGATGATGCTGCCTGCCAGCAGCGTCCGCCGCCGCCGCAGCAGCAGCCAGGCAATGTTCCAGCCGCTGCAGCAGCAGCATACGCAGAGTTGAGCCCTAGATGATCACCAAGGTTGGCGCGCCAGCAGATGCCTCGGCAGCAGCAGCAGCAGCAGCAGCAGCAGCAAGTAGCAGGAGATGCAGCAGCACGTGGGCGTGAGTCAACCCCTGTCCGGCCTAACCACAGGCTGGTCAGCCCTCCGCAACTGCAGGGGCAGCAGCAGCAGCTGCAGCATGTGCTTGAAGCAGCAGCAGAAATGGCAGCGGCAGCGGCAGCACATGATGATCAGGGGACCCCAAGGCGGTCCAGCAGGCTCGCAAACCAGCAGCAGCAGCAGCAGCAGCCGCACCATAGATCATCACCACTAGCAGCAGCAGCAGGCGCAGGCAACAGTGTTGCAGCAGAGACATCAGCTGCTGCTGCTGAAGCGTTTGCTGCTGCAGCAGCGTACAAGGCAGGATTGGCCTTGGCTGGAGACAGCCCAGGCACTGTCAACAGAAAGGTGGCTGAGTACATGGGGGTGAGTTTAGCAAAGCTGCATCTTTTGCATCAGTGTCTTTATGGTCGTCGTCTTATGTTTTTTTGGTCAATTGTGTTGTTTTTGATAGGTGGCGGCGTGTGCTGCAGGAAAATGGATAAATTGATGTTTGCAGGTGTACCAGTGTGCTGCAATGGCGCACATTGCAATGACATCCCAGAGTGTCAAGAACAAGCAGGTTGGTAAGCTGAACAACCACTCCCGTCTATGCGTCAAGCTGGTTGACCATTCCTGTCTTCTGCACCCTGCTGCCTGCTGTTTTACTACTTGTAGGAGGCGCTCTGTGCGGCACTAGCTGCTGGTGAGCAGCCAAGCGACAAGGCCATCCAGCGACCACCAGGTGCAGACAAGCCAGTGGGCAGGCTGCCCAAGCCTGCCAAGCAACGCGCAGCAGGCAAGCCAGAGGGCGCAGGCAAGCGCAAGCGTAAGCAGCGTCAGCCTCAGCAGCGTCGGCGCAAGGGGCGCAGGGGCCGGGGTGGGCAGCATGAGTCAGAGGACAGCGAGGCAGGGTCGGACAGCAGTGACGGCGGCTGGGATTCAGAGGTCGGTAGTGGCAGTGATGGGGGCGATGCAGCTGCTGAAGAGCTACTGGCTGAACCTGAGGCATTCCTGCACGAAACAGGGGGCAATGACAGCAGTGCGACAGCACATGCTGCGAGTGCTGCTGCTGCTGCAGCAGCAGCAGCAACAGCAGGCCGCGCCGGGGCAGATAGCAAGGGTGGCCGTCAGCGCAACAAGCCTCAGCGGTACAGGGATGACACTTAGCTTGCGCAGCCGTGGACCGCTGCTGAGACGTTGTAGTGGTTGCAGATAGCACTTGACGCTTGTGGGCTTGACATGCGTGTTGCGCAGGTGTTGACAGCAAACACTGATGCAGCTTATAGCAACACACTGGTGTAGTGTAGATGCTGCTTAGTGCTGTGCAGAGTGTGCTTTCGTGCAACTGCTTACTTGAATTTGTACTGCAGACTGGTGCATGCAGTACACACTGCGTTCAATGCAGCAGTGCTGCACAACTGCAAGGCATGATTCCCAGCAGCGCTGCCTCGTGTTCAAAGCATATTGGGTGGCACTTAGCACCACGTGTATGCGTGGACTGTGTCTTGCATGCATGCTACACCGCATTGCTGCAGGCCTGCTTTGTTGTTCCTGCAGGGGGCTGAGTGATGATCCTGCAGGGGCCTGAGTGATCGACTGGGGCCTGGGAAACCTCGTATGTTGCATATCGATACATTTTTAACACAATAGCGTGCAATCTAAGCGTGGTGTGCTCATCCATAGGTGCATCCATATCTCGTACACGCCATCCAGAGCAGTACGCTCGGTCCTGTGGATAGGGTCGGATCTGGATCGCTCCTGGACGGGCGGTGACCGCATGTGGACAGCCTTGTGGACGGCCTGCTATGGACGACTTCTGGATGACTTGTGGATTTGCATTTCCCATAGTGAATGTGACCTTGAGTGAGCGACACAGTGTTGCTGCTGCCCATAAGCAGCTGTGCTACTAGGCTGGTCGTGCAAACCATGCTCTGATAAGGATAGAATGCTCTTCGTTCTGTGGTGCATCTCTGGAGATGTAGCCGACTGGCTCAGGAACCTGGTGTAAGTGCAAGCAAGCTGAGGTGGCTCATGTGCATCTCACTCATGTTGAGGCTATGGGCTTCAGGAGGCCTAGGCCGTACTTGCGTTCAGTGGCAATACCACGTGGTATCGAATTGCTTTTGCGTGTTCGTATGGGTTGTCTGTGTGTACATGAGCGTACTAGTCAGTTTGGGGGTCGCAGAGCTAACTCCCCTTCAGGATGTCCTTGTTGTGGTGCAGAAGTTGAGTCTTTGTCACACTTCATGTTTGATTGCCCGGCTACTTCTGCTCAGAGGGATAGTATGTTTGCTGAGATCAGATCCCTGCCTGGTTGCGCTGAAAAGTTGCGCAGCGTTTTGTCCATGGCTGATTTGTCAATCAAGGTGTTGCGTTTTGTATCTGATGATATTTGGGGCAGTTCTGGAAGATGTCGGATGGTGTCACCGTGTATTGCTGCTTTTCTTGTCAAGTCTTGGGATGTGCGCAATGCATGCAAACATTCTGGAGCAGTGCTCCCTCCTCTTTCCGCCCCGGTGGGGCGCGGGGCCGATGGCGCTGATGCTATGGCTTGAATGGGTAATATGATGATGATGATGATCGCTGCCTGGTTGCGCTGAAAAGTTGCGCAGCGTTTTGTCCATGGCTGATTTGTCAATCAAGGTGTTGCGTTTTGTATCTGATGATATTTGGGGCAGTTCTGGAAGATGTCGGATGGTGTCACCGTGTGTTGCTGCTTTTCTTGTCAAGTCTTGGGATGTGCGCAATGCATGCAAACATTCTGGAGCAGTGCTCCCTCCTCTTTCCGCCCCGGTGGGGCGCGGGGCCGATGGCGCTGATGCTATGGCTTGAATGGGTAATATGATGATGATGATGATCGCTGCCTGGTTGCGCTGAAAAGTTGCGCAGCGTTTTGTCCATGGCTGATTTGTCAATCAAGGTGTTGCGTTTTGTATCTGATGATATTTGGGGCAGTTCTGGAAGATGTCGGATGGTGTCACCGTGTATTGCTGCTTTTCTTGTCAAGTCTTGGGATGTGCGCAATGCATGCAAACATTCTGGAGCAGTGCTCCCTCCTCTTTCCGCCCCGGTGGGGCGCGGGGCCGATGGCGCTGATGCTATGGCTTGAATGGGTAATATGATGATGATGATGATCGCTGCCTGGTTGCGCTGAAAAGTTGCGCAGCGTTTTGTCCATGGCTGATTTGTCAATCAAGGTGTTGCGTTTTGTATCTGATGATATTTGGGGCAGTTCTGGAAGATGTCGGATGGTGTCACCGTGTATTGCTGCTTTTCTTGTCAAGTCTTGGGATGTGCGCAATGCATGCAAACATTCTGGAGCAGTGCTCCCTCCTCTTTCCGCCCCGGTGGCGCGCGGGGCCGATGGCGCTGATGCTATGGCTTGAATGGGTAATATGATGTTGAAGCAAGCTGAGGGTTGACCTCTGGGGTTGATGTGCACACGTAAGGTGCGCAGTGCGCACTGCGCACCGAAGCAGTCCCTGCTGCTGCTGCTGCTGCTGCTGATCTGTTCTTACAGAGGGGCTTAAGCCATGACACAATGGCCATGTACGATGATACGGCCAGCACCTGCTCCCAACTGAAAAACTTATCATGCCAAACTGGTCAGTTGACCGCGCACACCGCATGTACACACGCTGCACATTGTCCCGTTGTCACCCGGCCCCCAGCCATCCACACGACGTCACACACATGTGACTATCCCCTCTCATCATCATCATATTACCCATTAAAGCCATAGCCATACCATCCCCTCTGACAGGAATGTTGCTGAAACTACACAAAGCCCCTGAACAGGTTCAGGCATGCGTTGCGGTGGCACGGCTCTACAGCCACCCAAACAAAAAGCCATTGCTGCATGCGGGCAGCCTCGTGCCGTGGCTGTTCAAGCCCGTCGGCTGCCTGAAAGGGTTTAGCTGGCACCGCAAGTCAAATCCGCAGGCAAGCAGTTGCTGCACCATCTGCTGCGAGTTGACTGCCGCTTCCTCACAGTAGTCGCTGAACAGCACCGGCGCTGGCTTGCTGAAACAAGCGCCGCTGCCGCAAGCCCCACAGGGACCATCTGCTGCACTGCATGCATCCTTCTCTGCAGTTTGGACACTGGGTGCATGCTTTGACAGCTGCAGCAGCTGCTGCAATGTGGGCAGCCATGCAGGGAAAGCTGGCAGGCCCGCATTCGCTGCAAACACAAGATGGAGCGGCCCTGACAGGGGCTTGGCAGAGAGCCATCCATCTTGCTCGCGCAGCGGGCTGGCTGCGCATTCTGCTGTCACTGCTGCTGCTGCTGCTGCTGCTGCTGTTGCTGGATCCTGTGAGCTGCCTGCCGCCAGCTGTGGTGTAGCCTCCACTGCTGCTGCTGCTGCCGCTGCTGCTGCATGCGCCCAGTCCTGTACAATGTCATGGAAGCAGCCTGCCCAGCAGCTGACTGTCAAGCCACCTGCAGCAGCAAGCAGCACAAAAAAAGACCGTCACGCCAGTGTTGCGCACCTGAACTCTCCACGGAACTTGCTGTCTCACAAGGATGCAAGCGGATGTGCAGTTTTCTGACACATTCCAGCATGCATCGATGATTAGCACAAGACACCAAATGCTGCCAAGGTCTGTGCCTCACCTTGCAAGGTGCTGCTGCGCAGGCCTTGGCATGCAGCTGCTCCGGCACATCTGGGCCGATCATGTGGATGTCCAGCTGGTGCTGTGGCAGCAGCGCAGCCAGCTCAGCAAAAGCAGGCAGCAGCAGCACCTCTGCCTGCGGGCCTGCGGCAGTGCACAAACAGCAGCCCTGATGCCAAGAGCATCTGCATTGAGGTCAGCCCAAGATGCGCTTGTCTGTTCTGGATGGAGGGGGAACAGCTGCATCTGCATGCATGAGGATGCCTTATGCCTTCATGCCTTGATCAAGGCATGCAGGGCACCCTCGACAGCCTACAACATGCTGTCCTCTTTTGTGCAAGCTGCACTGCTGCTGCTTGCCACATGCCTGTTTGCTGCTGTGGTGCAGACAGGTCAGCATCCACTTCAGCACAGCAGCCCACCTAGGTATGCTATGGAGATGCGCTGGCCAGGTGTCGGCAGCGGCCAGCCGTGAGCCGGCAGCAGCTGGGCCAGGCAGTACCACAGGGTAAGAGGGAAGTGCAGTGCCAGGGCTGCAAAGCATTGGGTTTGGCGCGGAACAAGCTGGCTTAGTCAGCACGTCTGTAGCTGCAGCACATGTGCAGCTGTAGCTGTAGCGCGTCTGTAGCTAAGCAGCTGTAGCTGTTCAGCAGCCAGAGCAGGATGTAAGGAACGGCGCGACCTGCGAAACGCTTTGGGGCAGCGTCTTAGCAGCCATGGGAGGGGGTACTGCAGCAGTGCTGTCGCGCTGATACTTGAAGTCAACACAGGTGTAATGTGCTGTGGATGTTTACTTGCTTGGCTCACCTGCTGGAGACTGCACTGGTATCTGTCTGAGCCGGTAGTACTCTGACCAGCTGCACGGCAACTGCTGTGGTTGCTGCTGACCCTGCTGCTTCAACTGTTGATGTCCATCCTGGTGCTGGCGCTGCAGCTTTGGCAGCTGCTCTGCATCCTGCTGCTGCTCTTGCAGATGCTCTGCACCCTGCTGCCGCTGCTGCTGCCGCTGCTGATGCTGCTGCTCTGGCACATGCTGTCCTGTGTGCTGCTGTTCTTGCAGATGCTCTTCATCCTGCTGCTGCTGTGTCTGCTTGTTGTGTGTGTGTGGCTGCGCAGGGTCCCAGGCAGGCAGCAGCGCGGGGCCCAAGGGTGCCCAGGCGGCCTCCCACTCCTGCTGTGTGCGAGGTAGACTAGGCAGCCATGTGCCACTGCTGCTGCTGCTGCTGCAGCTGCAGGCTGTTGAGAGGCATCGGTGCTGAGTAGATTCAGCGCTTGACTGCTGCTGCTGGGCTGATGTGCTTGGATGATGCGAAGCGGGCCTTGCACCATCACACTGCTGTGTTTCAAGTGCGGTGGATGCGTGCACTGGGCAGCAGTGCTGGAGGAGTCCTGCCGCATGGCAGTGCAGCTGCTGCATCCAGCTGCAGACATCCACTGCAATCTGCACAAACACAGATGCAGTAAGACAACGCGCCGTTCCAGATACTGAGAGGGGCTGTGACACATGCAGCAAACAGCATGGCTATGCTACCCATGCAGAGTGCATCACTTGTGAAGTACAGTGACATAAACACATGAGCAGCAGGAGAGGTGCGCTCCCTGCTACAACACATAAAACTGGGGCACCTGTTGCAGATACAAAGCTGTCAGCACTGAGACACGTAAGCGACCCACGCGAGCGTGTCGCCCAGACGGGCCTGCACTGCGCACCTGAGCTGGCCACTGCAGCTGCTCCTGCAGCACCTCCTGCAGCAGACAACACCAGACGTTCAGCAGCTGCGTGCCTTGCTACTTGACATTATTGTAGTCACCCAGTCACCCAGGGAGTGCTGAGCTGGCTGCACTGCAGATGTGCTGCGCCGCACCTGGGACCGCGCCAGCTGTTGTCGCATGCGGCTGCACTGCTCTGTATCATGCCCCAAGCGCTGCCGCAGCCGCAGGTGCTTGGCACTGCAGTAGTAAAGTGCACCACAGCCTGAGCAGGGGAAGCTGCTGTCACAAGGCTTGGCGCACACCTGGCAACTGTAGGCTAGCATGGCAGCAGCGTCAGCAGCGGCAGCCCTGCCTACACCTTGGTGATGTGCAGCAGTCATGGGTCATGCCAAAGCATTTGCAGGGGCCTACTGCAAGCCGCGTGCACTCCTAACGCTGTGCACTCCCACAAGCATCAACACACATGTCATGACATTGTCAGCCGGGCTGAGCCCCCTAAACCTCTCCAACGGTGCATGCATGTACATTTCGCAGCTTCACCAGCTGCAATGGACCTTTTTGCTTGTTCAATCGTCAGCACGCCAGCAGGCTTCAACAATACGCACTAAACGCCTTTTGGACAGCACGCGCTTTTTCCTGTGCTCTGTGTACACGTTGACGCTTCAAATTGCTCAAGTAGTTCCAATATTTACAAGCAGCTGTGGTAGGCCGTTACACCACTTGCGACTTCCGGACATCTTGGTCCCTGTACCCAGCTTCATGCGTCCCGGAAGCAGCTCATAGCAGCTGGGCGTTCCAAGCTTGCAGTGCTCTGGCTTTGGTACTACTCCCGTGATACAGCAAACTCCTACAGCACAGCACAGCACAGCACAGCACAGCAGCTGCACACATCCGTCAGCGCGCCATGGCGGATGCAGCAGCAGCAGCGGATCGTGCTGCAATGCCACCACCACCATCAAGGCCCGGCAGCAAGCGAAAAGTGGTGCTCGAGGAAGACACTTTTGCTGAGGCCATTGAAGCCATCATTGAGCGCGACTTTTCCCAGCGCTGCCCAAGCTGCAGAACCAGCTGGAATGGCTGCAGGCAGTGCAGAGCGGGGACCCAGCGCAGATCAAGCGTGCACAGCTCAACATTGCTCGCAGGAGAGCAGGGTTGCGTACACCACTCGCACACGAGGGCACAGCGGTGCCTGGTACAGCAGCTCTCACACCAGGCACAGGGCTGCTGCGCACGCCTGCTATGACGCCGGCGGTTGGTGGAGGCTGTACTGCAGCACTGCAGGCAGCTGCTACGCCTGCACGCACGCCCGCAGGAGCAGCAGCTGCCGCAGCACTGCAGCAGCAAGGCCTGGACCCGGTGTCAGCGCAGCAAGCAGCGGGGGCCAAGGCTCCCTCGCTAGGCCTCGACCAGTTCTTCTCAGCATACCAGGGAGAGGACAACTCGAGCTTCCAGGAGATCCAGAAGAAGAGCATTGAACGCAAGCGCGCCAAGATGGTGCACCACTTGCAGGACAAGAACACGCCGCTGCTGCTGGAAGCTGGCGGTCACACGACGGATGACTATGGCACGTCCGGCCAGGCGCCCAGCACAGTGCTCAGCACCAAGCATGAGCCCAAGAGTGCGCTGTACTACGATTCCTCGCAGCGGCAGCCGCTGGCGCTGACTGCAGCAGAGCAGGCGTCGATTGTGCAGGGCCCGCCCAAGAGCATCAACCTGGCGGCGACGCGCAGCATCTGCGCTGGCCCCTTGCAGGAGCCGCTGGCAGCACCTGCAGCGGCGGCTGCAGGGGGAGGCGGCGCACCAGCAGCAGCGCCGGCAGCAGGCGAGCCAGCAGCCGCGGCAGGCGACGGCAGCCTGGAGCAGCGGCAGGCCGACAGGGTTGCAGCGGCTGCCGTGGCGCCTGGCACGCGCGGGTACGGCTACATGAAGACGCCCCAGATCGTGCCAGGCGTGGATGCGTCGCCGCTGATGACGTGGGGCGACATCGCAAGCACGCCGCTGCGGTTGGATGGCATAGATGCTGACATAGAAGGCCTCGGCGTGCTTGGCGAGGACGACGGCGCCCCTGGGCGGCAGTTCACCATGCCGCAGGTGCGCACGCGCGAGGTCGCTGCGCAGCAGATGCATGCCAGCAGGTCGGCAGCAGGCAAGAGGCGCGCTGCAACAGGCGCGGCTGCTGCTGGCGGCAGCGGGCTAGGTGGCAGACCTGGCAGCGCTACGCCGCTGCTCGACTCGCTGCGACGTGGCAGTGGGGGCCTGACAGGCCAGCGCAGCGGGGCAGCCGGCAGCACGCCTGTGCACGGGTTGTCTGCTGCGGGGCTGAAGCTTGCAAAGCAGCTGGGGAAGGGCAGCAGGCCAGGCACAGGTCCCAGGACTGGCAGTGGGGGTGGTGCAGCGCTAGCTGGCCGCTCGGCAGATCTGCAGCTGCGGGCGTCTTACAAGGGGGCCAGCAGTGCTGCGGCAACACCAGTGCGTGTGGGCGCTGGCACTGGTGCGGCAGCCAGCAGCTGGGACATGACACCTGGCAGGGCAGGTGCAGGGGCCGGCGGCAGCAGCAGGCAGTTCTCAGGGAAGGTGCATGTGCAGGCAGGCAGTGGTGCTAGGGGGCGAGCAGCAGCAGCCAAGCAGCAGCCAGCTGTTGGTGCAAACGTGACAGATGACTTGCTGAAGCTGAGCTGAGCGTGGTGGGTGTTGACGCTGTCCAGGTGTCTTCAGATGTTGCACTAAGATGGTGGCAGTTGTAGTCAGTCACCCCAGTGCTAGGGTGCAGATGGAATCCTCTTGATGGGATTCCGTATTTTTCCTGATACCTTGATGGAACGTCATGTGGCTCAGTATGGGCTGTGCTTGCTGTGGCGTAGAGAGCTAGCACGGCACATGCGTTGTGGTGCGGCACAGCTGTTGATGATGTACTGCTGGTTGATAATGACATTCTTTACTACTGTACTTGAAACCAAAGGGCCCTGTAACATGGGCCGCCTGTTTTGTGAGTGCCATGTCGTGTGGGCTTCATGGCATGCATTGCAAGATGCATCATTTCTCTTCATGGTGCTGCAGCTGGTGCAGTTAGATGCTGTGCTCCCTCTTGTGACGAGGTCAACCGGATTACTGCGTCGTTTGTTTCGAAGGTGCGGGTGCTTTGTCTGAGACAGGACCGTGGTGGTTAGGGTTTAGCTGTTCAAAATCTGTCACTGCCAAGTTGCAAACGCCCAAGCTGTGGTGTGTTCTGGTGCCGCAGAAGCACGATGACGAGCGTGAATGCGAGATAAATTTGAACAATTAGTTTGCAACGAAGCCCGGCTGTGTCGCAGTCTCGAACGCCTGCTGTGTCTCGTGCGTACTGACGTGGTGTTTTCCACGATTAAATTGTACTTCCTAAGTGACGTCTGATTGTTATACGTTCTCACGTTCTTGAAGGAAAGCATGCAGTCGATGGATGCAGCAGTGGCAAGCGTAGCATAGGCAGCACGGAGTGTTGTTGCCCACACGTGGCTGTGTCGCTATGGCTGCAGCTGAACAGAAACAAACACCCACCTCAGGATCTTCCTTCCAAGTCGCTGGCTTCGATGTGCACTTCCCACACCAGGCTTATGGTGTGCAGAAGGTGTTCATGAATCAAGTGCTGAAGGCCATCGATCACGCAGAAAACGCGCTGCTGGAGGCCCCAACCGGATGCGGTAAAACGTTATCCTTGCTCTGTGGGGCGCTGGCCTGGCAGACAGCGCAGAAACAGAAGAGAGCAGCAGCAGAGCAGAAGCTTGAACAGCAGCGCAAGGCAGCAGGAGAGGCAGCAGGCGCTGCAGCAGATGGGAAGCCCAACTGCCTAGCTCCCATCAAGCGTTGTGCTGGTGAGGGCGGCTCGGATGTGGATGAGCCAAGCAGTGGCACAGCGGAGGGCCAGCACTATGTGGCAGTGGAGGAGCCTGTCATAGTGCCCAAAATATACTACGCCACGAGAACACATTCACAGATTGCTCAGGTGGGGTAGGGCAATCAGCTGCGCGGTAAGTTCTCAACGGCTAGTCATACTGCTCCTGGTTGTGTAACATCCTGGGTGTTGTGAAACATCCTGATTATGAAACAAAGGAGCAGTGCTGTATAGTTATGCAACAGCAGGCATTAAACTCTGTCCTTGTTGCATCTTCCATCAGCGGCAGCTCTGCCTGTGAGTGCATTGCCTGCCAGCCGGAAACTCACGTAGAGCAGAATCCATGCAGTCGCTAATGTTCTGGGCTGCTGGTGCTCCCAGGTGGTGCGGGAACTGAAGAGGACTGCCTACAGGCCAAAGATGGCCGTGCTGGTGCGTTGAGAAGAGCAGCTGAAGGGACAGCCAGTGATGTACCAGCAGCATGTGAGAGCTACCAGCCACACAGCAGCAGCTTAAGGTGCTACTTGAGCAATTTTTACAACCAGGCGCAGCAGCAACGGGGCCAACTGTTGATCCTGCAAGTGCTTGGTGTGCCATTGTAGCCACAGTGTCAAAAAGAAGCAGCTGCACCTCAAGCGTGTCGGGTGCTGTGTTATGATCCTGTGCTGTGCTGTTCTGCAGGGATCCAGGCCACACTACTGCATCAACAAGTCTGTCGTCCGCACCGGCAACATTGACGGGGAGTGCGAGAAGCTGCTCAAGGAGGAGGAGCGCGGCTGCCCATACAAAAAGGCAGCAGCAACCATCACGCACGGCCTGGTCAGGGTACGCTGCTCAACAGCACCAGCACCAGCATTCCAGCAAACCTGCAGCAGCAACCTCCTTCTTCAGCAAGCTCTAGTCACAAAGCGGCTGCCTGACTGGGAGGTGTGTGCAGCTGTCATAGCTCGGAGTCGCTTGCAAGTCGTGTGCCTGCAGTACATCTCTGCATCCTATACAACACACACCATCGACTGCAACAACACGCGTGCTTGTGTGCTGCCTCCAGGTGCACGACATTGAGGACTTGGCCAGGATTGGCACTCGCCACAAGGCCTGCCCCTACTTTGCGGCGCGCCACCTGGCAGACACCGCTGAGCTGGTGTTTTGCCCGTACAGCTACCTGCTGGACCCAAACATCCGGCGGGCAACAAAGGTGCGGCTGCTGGCACAAGGGTGACAGCAGCTGCGCAACGCAGGGATTGAACAGGTGCAATCGGCAAGCGCGCAGGTGAATGTGGATTTGCAAGGAGCAGTGGAGTTGTTCAGCAGCAGCCCCCCAAACAGCAGGAGCTAGGTAAGTTTTGGTTGGTGTGTGGCTTGTCAACACAGACAGCCTGCCTGGTCTTCAGGCGGCTGTGCGCCAGCTGTGTTGCTGTCCGCCGTCTGGCCCTCCTGCAGGTGGCTGCTGGCGATGCCATCCTCATCTTTGACGAGGCGCACAACATAGAGGACCAGGCCAGGTGAGTCTGCCGCTGAAGCTGCCGCCCCCGTTGCTTGGCATGCCAGGCTGAGCGACCCTAGCATGCAGCCGTCATCTGCAAATTTAAAACCTTGGATCAACACTGCTGATTACGTCACCAGGTGCACTCACAAGCCAGCTCTGCTGGAACGCGAACACGCACTTGCCTGCAGTGACAACAACCCTGCTTGCAGCAGCACCATCAATGTGCCAAATTGCCCGACGCAGAGGTAGAACTGCAGTTGCCAAGCCATGTTGCCGTGCTGCTGCTGCTGCTGCCGCTGCCGCAGGGAGGCTGGCTCAACAGAGCTGGACCTTGAGGTGCTCATGGCCACATGCATGGCCCTGAAGCAGGCAGCAGAGTTCAGCAACGAGGCCGACAACTACCTGCCACTGGCCGAGGCGGTGCAGCAGGTGCGGGGCTTGCAGGACAGCCGCCCGCCCGCAACAACCGCATGCGTTGCCTGGCCACTTGGCAGCTGTGTCAGGAAGCCCACATTCTTACTGGGGCTCATGTCTGTATCTTGATGAGCAATATAGCTCCACTGTTCCGTGCGCTGCTGCTGCTGCAGGTGGTGGAGTGGATGCAGCTACTGGCAGAACAGGGCACAGGGTCCGCAGGGTTCAGGTCAACAGGCTTTGAGCGCTTTGAGCGTGTTTGGACCGGACAGCAGGTGAGCTGCCTGCTGGGCAGCTTTGTTTGCAACCTGCTGGCGTGCATGCTGTGCATCTGATGTGTTGCTGTTGCTGCAACGTGTCCACAATATACACTTGGACTTTGCTGCATCGCACCTGTGATTTGTGCTCATTCGCCTGCACCCCGTCCCACACGCTGCCAGTGCTGCCATGATGTTGCTAATGCGTTGGGATGGCTGCTGTTGCTGCCGCACTGCAGATGCTGGCTGCTCTAGCAGAGGCTGGACTGGGCATGCAGGAGGTGGAGCACCTGTGGGTAGTGTACGAGCGCGCGCGTGCAGCAGAGGAGAAGGCTGGGTTCAACACAGGTACGCCCGGGTGTACGACTCCCACCCCGTCTGAGACCAACCCTTGCAGGGTTGGCAGCTGTTGGCAGTGTTGATGCAGCTGTCCTTGTAGGCAATTAGGCCAGGCAAGGACTGCCAGCGGACAGTGCGTGGCATTGCATGCTGCCAAGTTGGCAGTGCCAACTAAACTGCTGCTGCTGCTGCTGCTGCTGCTGCTGCCGCTTATGGCGCTGTGTATGTCGCCTTCTGTTGCGCGTGGATCCTGCGTCCCTGCAACAGAGGGCGAGGCCGGCGCAGAGCCTGTCCCTTCCAATGTGAAGAGCCCGAAAGCCGGCGGTCCAGCACTCGGCTGCGTGTCCACGCTGCTGACCGTGCTGCGGCTGCTGTACGGCAACTACACTGAGGCGCCTGCACAGCAGGACCAGCAGCAGCCGGAGGTGGACCCTGCGACGGGCCAGCCGCTGCAGGCGAAGCATCTGGCTCCTGCTGGCGACTACGTGCCCGACTACAGGCTGGCGGTGCAGATGTGGGTGCCGCGCGAGCAGAGCAAGCCCAGGTACGCCTTGCTGCGTCTGACACACCCATCATCCAGCACAGAAGCCTGCTATCATATGACATTAGCCTGCTATTTACAACACTGAAGGCCAGTTTGTGCAATCAGTGGAATGCATGTATCCGCTCCACATCCACATGCACTTGCACGCCCTTACGCCTGAGCCTTTCGTGTGCAGGGGCGGCCGCCGTGGGGGCTTTGAGGCCGCGCCCAGCAGCAACCGCTGGGGCCTGGCGCTGTGCCTGTGGTGCCTGAACCCTGCCGTCGTGTTCAAGTCGCTGTCCGAGGTTGCGCGCAGCGTGTTGCTGACGAGCGGCACGCTGTCGCCGCTGGACAGCTTCAGCGGCGAGCTGGGGCTGAACTTCCACATCAAGCTGGAGGCGCCGCACGTGGTCGACATGCGCAGACAGGTAGGGCCCGCACAGCGCTCCTTCTTGGTGGTGGATGAGTACTGCATGCATGGGAAACCGCAGCACCTCATGATATCGACTTGCAGGGAGCAGCCCGCAGGTGCTGCCGACAGTTGCAGCGGAACTTGTGCGGCAGCGCACTTGGACCACCCACGACCCATGCTGGCAATTGCTCATGTTCCATCCCTTGGCTGAATCTGTGAGTCCGTGCTGGCGGTGTGCACCCGGCTGGTGTAGGTGATGGCGCGGGTGGTGTCTCACGGCCCCGACGGCCGCCTGCTGAACGCCACCTTCCGCGAGGCGGACAAGCTGGAGTACCAGGACAGCCTGGGGCGGCTCACGCTGGAGGTGGCGCAGGCGGTGCCTGACGGCGTGCTGCTGTTCCTGCCCAGCTACAGCTTGATGGACAAGCTGCGGGACAGGTGGAAGGTGCGTGGCGGGAGGGGGTGGACAGGAGGTTGGGCTGTCCTGGGGGTCAGGTGGAAGGTGCGTGGTGGGATGGGGGTGGAAAGGAGGTCTGACTGCCCTGGGCGCAAGCAGAGCAGTGGGTGCCATGTGGAGTGGGGGTCAGCTGCAGGCGCTTCACAGGCAGAGTGTTGTACCTGTACGCATGTTCGTTGCGGCTGCAGCTAGCTGAACCTGTGGTTGTTTTGTCCGCCGCCGCCTGGTGCGCGCTGAGCTGCTGTGTCTGCTGTCCAGGTGACGGGGTGTGGGGTCAGCTGCAGCGCCTGAAGCAGGTTGTGCCCGAGCCACGCAAGGCTGGCGACGAGTTTGACGCTGCCATCGCACAGTACTACAAGTCAGTGGCGGAGGGCCGAGGAGGGCTGTTCATGGCCGTGTGCAGGGGCAAGGTGCGAGTGGTGTGTGCTGACGACTGCAGCGCTGCAGATGCAGCGGGCAGGTGTAAAAGTGACGAGTGGAGTTGCGCGGGGCGCCTGCAGGCATGCTAACAGCCCAAAGCTGCACGCTGAAGCAACTGCAGATTTGCACTATGTAGGGATTACACCCGCTGTTGACTGGTGCTTCTGTACGCTGACGTCGGCACTGCATTGGTAACATATCTGATGTCCTGCATGTTGCGCATTCAGGCTTCAGAGGGCATCGACTTTGCAGATGGCAATGCTCGTTGCGTGATGGTCGTCGGCATACCCTTCCCAAACGTCAAGGACAGCAAGGTCGGCCTCAAGAAGGACTACAACAACAGCGCAGCAGCAGCCAGCGCAGCAGCAGGCAGGGCCGGCGGTGGCGGCGGCAGCAGCGGCTGGTGCGGCGGCAGGCCTGCTGGTGCTGGCGCTGCTGGTGCGGCTGCTGCACCGCCGCGCCTGCTGACCGGCGACTCCTGGTACAGTCAGCAGGCCTTTCGGGCGCTCAACCAGGTCAGTCGCGGGGGCCAACACGTCAGCGTTCAGGCTTGCTGAACAGCAAAGCAGCCGTGTCCAGGTAACCCCCATGGCTAGGGCCTATCCAGACCCACAACCTTCCGCCAGCAGCCAGGCAGCACTGGTAGGCGGAGCCTTGATATGATGGTCAACCACCCTGCTCGTGTAGCTTTTATAGTGCTGCTGCGCCGGCTGCTGGCCTCTGACCACAAGCGTGACGTGCAGTGCCCGTTGCCTTCCATGTTTGCAGGCTGTCGGGCGCTGCATCAGGCACCGCCTGGACTACGGCGCCATCCTGCTCATCGATGAGCGCTTCAGGCAGCCCCGCCACCAGGTGGCGCTCAGCAAGTGGGTGCGTGGTGCCATCGCGACGGCATCTAACACGCCTGAGCTGCTGGGCGAGCTGAAGGGCTTCTTCGCGGGGCTGGCAGCCAACCCACCAGGCGGCGGACGCATGACGCTGCACCCAAACCAGGCGCCGGTGCAGCAAGCAGGGGAGCTGCTGTTGGTGAAGCTTGGGTATGAGGCAGCAGCAGCAGCAGCAGCAGGGGTGCCAGCCAAGCCTGGCTATGAGCCTGCTGCAGGCGCTGGCTCTGGGCTGCCGCCGCTGTTGACTGGCGACAAGCCAGGGTATGAGTCGGGCGCTGGGGATGGCTGCGGTGGTGCAGCAGGTGAATGTGCTGCTGCTGCCTGTGGCGCTGGCAGTGCTGCTGGCTGCAGCAGTGAGAGTGCGCAAGCGCGCTGGCAGCCCAACTTGCAAGGGTCACAGCTGGCAAGCATCAGGCCAAGCAGCAGCAGCAGCAGCAGCAGCAGCAGAGGGACAAGAGGCTGTCAGGACCCATGGATGCCTTCTTGACAAAGGGCATGCAGCAGCAGCAGCAGCAGCAGCAGCAGCAGCAGGTGGCTGCTGTGCACAGCAGCACGGGGGAGCAGGAAGCCGTGGCCATTGTGAAGCCGGAAGCGCCGACACAGCATCGGCCACAGCAGCAGAAACAGCAGCAGCAGCAGCAGCAGCAGCAGCAGCAGCCACACCCGCTGCAGCAGCAGGAGGGGATACCTGCCATGGCTGTTGAAGGGCCTTGCTGCCACTTCTCAGGGTCAGCTGGTCCCACTGTGGTTGGCGTGCAAGGACCAGCTGCACAGCAGCAGCAGCAGCAGCAGCAGCCCCAGCAGCACAGCGTGCGGCAGCAGCAAGAACCTGTTGTGCCACAGCATTGCCAGGAGAACCCCAGCTGGCAGCAGCAACAGGTAAAGCAGCAGCAGCAGTACAGCCAGCAGCAGCTACAACAGGCCGTGAGCTGCTTGAGTGTGCTGGGAGGTGGAATGCCGAAACCACACCAGCAGCAGCACGCACCGCCAGCAACTGCCCACGCACAACAGGATCAGCAACAGCAGCAACTGCATGTCACAAGCGCAGCTGGCCAACCCTGCATGGCAGGCGGGCTCCCAGAGCACAGCACTGTCAGTGCAGCAACAGCTGTGCAGGAACAACACAGACACCCCGCAGCACCACCACCAGCAGCAGCAGCAGCAGAGCGCCAACCATGTACGATACTGGCGGTAGCCCAAGGAGTGGCAGGCCATCAGGCAGCTGGAGGCATGGCGACAAGTCCCAGCAAGGTGGCCTGTTCAGCTGTGGGAGCCATGGACCCTGCTGCACCAGGGCGCGGCAGCTCACCAGCAGCAGCTCCCACCTCAGCTGGGGCTCCTGCTACTGCCGCTGCTGGGCGTTCAAGTTCGCCTGGCAGCGCTGGACGCAGCACGCCAGGGGTGGCACCACCACAAGCAGCTGGCAGCAGCAGCTTGGCAGCCAGGGCTGAGCAGGTGGGGCTGGGGCCGAACCTGCTGCAGCAGTGGGTGGCTTGTGATGTGCAGGCCATGCAGCAGCACTTGCAAGGCCAGGGCGTAGAAGATGGAGCTCAAGGTCACACCCTACTGCAGGTGAGAGCGGTTGTGGTGGTGCAGGCAGCAGGGTGTGTCCAGTGCGCTTGCTGATGGTTGCCTCTGCGCTGCAGCAGCAGCCCACGCTCGACGACGCCTGAACCTACTTGCGCCTGCATTCCCTGCCGTTGTACATGCAGCTGGCCTGCTTTGGTATCATGGCAGCATTCCAGCTGGCTATGGAGCACTGCCAGCAGCAACAGCAGCATGACGCAAACAAGCAACAGCACCCACACCAACAGCAGCAGCAGCAGCAGCAGCAGCTGTCCTTTTTACTGGCCAGCTTCTGGCCAGTGTGGCACAGCTATCTGCCGTCGGGCCTGCTAGCTTCAGCAGCAGCAGCGGAGCAGCAGCTGCCAGGTCAGCATCAGGCCAGGCTGGCAGGGCGGTTGTCAGGCCCCTGGCTGGGGGTACTGGGGCGGCGTGGGCTGCTGGAGAACTTGCAGAGTATGGCTGAAGCGTACGATGAGGTGCGTGTGAGGCAGAGTAGCCTGTGGGTGGCAGTTGTGACGCCAAACACCATGCCCCGTGGGGGTGAGGTGCACTGCCATTGCTGGTGGCACCCTGGGGTCATACCTGTTGACTCGGGGCATTTGTAGGTTTCTGGGGGTTGCTGAAGAGCACTGCTTGCATGACCTGATGAAACTTAGGAGACAGGCATATGCTGAGACAAGAAAAGTGTGTGCATTGTGTTACGAACAGTGCTCAGTCCAGTTGGGAGCAGTAGTGCTGCTGCCAATTTTCAACGACTTCAGCTGCACAAGCAGATGCATATGTGCTGCTACTGACTAGGGCACCATGCTCCTTGCAGGCACTGGATTTATACACAGAGCACCAAAACAACAGCAGTGGCAGCAGCAGAAGACACATGAACAGCAGAAGGCGCGGCAGCAGCAGCAGCAGCAGCAGCAGCAGCAGCAAGGGCCAGTCCAATGGCAGCAGCAGCCATGGCAGCAGCAGCAGCAGCAGCAGCAGAGAAGCAGGCAGTATGGAAGCCAACCGTGGCAGCAGCACCAGCACTTCTGCAACAACCCTGCACAAAGTATGCTGCTGCAACACCAGCAGCACTGCCAGCTGCAGCAGCAGGGCGCCCAACGGGCTCCACCGACGGCAACCACAGCAGCAGCGGCAGCAGCAGCAGCAGCAGCAGCAGCGGGGCATCAAGCTGGCCCTACCTTCAAGCCATCAGGTGCAGGCAGCAGCACAGCGCAGCCAGGATCAGCTGCTGGCGCAAGCAATGCACCAGGGGTGGTGATGCAGATGTCGCAGAATGCACGCCAGCCGAAGCGCGCATTCACTGGCAGCAAGACAGCACAGATAGCGCAGAAGCGCAGGCAGCAGGCGGCTGCAGGGGGTGGAGGAGCAGCAGCGGCAGCAACGGCAGGGCGGCCTGCTCCAGCCAACAAGGGTAGCAGGAGTGCTGTGCAGAACACTATGATGCCTGCAAGCAGCGATGATGATGATGACGACGACTTCATGTGAAGCAAGATGTGTGAAGCGAAGCAGCTTCGCCTGTGTTGCAACACAATTGCAAGCCCACTGTGCCTGGCTCTTGCACTTGCTTGAGGACACGCTTGTGCCACAGTGCAAGTTGCATCAGCATTTGTGCTTGAAGGTAATGGGCAGTTAATCATGGCAATGGAAGGTGGTCACCGCAACAGAGCACACTTTGCAGAGCACTGTTTGGATGCTGCATGAACATGGCTAACAGGGCTGAGGCTGAAGGTTAGCCGCTCATGAGTTGAACAACGGCTACAACTGAGTGTTGCGCAGTGCATGCACCGTGCGTGATTCCTCACTTGGCGTAAGGATCCACACCACGCCGGTGGCAGAGACCATGAGTTCACGCCTCAACTTCGTTAATAAGTGTCTGTTACCATACCAGTGCCAGAGCAGGACCAAAGCTCATGGTACAAAATAAAAGACACAGTGCCAGAGCGAAATGTACAAAATATGCATACACACTCTTAACGCAGTGTGTAAGAAGGCCCTGATACTATGGCATGGCATGAATGCATTCCATGCCAGCACCTACCACACACAATCGTTACAACTGGCCAACCACCATAATGCCGACAACTGAAGCTGCAGCAGGCAACGTGGTAAAGTGCATTCTATTTACACGTGTTTAACCACACAGATGCTCTCAGTGCCTGCTCAAGTAGTTATACGCTCGGATCACGCTACAACATCTCATGACAACGTACTGCTTCTTCCAAACCCGTCAGCTGTGACACGGCATGACAGCTGCAACATCTTTCAAGTTGTTCAAACAAGCCACACACAGTATCCATCAGGCCTGCGCTGATACACTGCAGGCTGGATTGCTTTTGTCTGTCCAGCGGCTTCCTGCAGCTGTCAAGCATTGCTACCTGCGGCTTGCTCACTGGCCAGAAATTGGGTATGTAAAAGGACACAGCACTGCGTGCATGCAAACGGTGATGCAAACGGATCCTCAGACACAATACATTTCATCAACATGAGAAGTGTTACAGCTCTGCAGGTGTGGGAGATGTTGTGATGACGCGTTGCAGCACTACACACGCCAGCAGCTGGGCTACAACAGGCGCCGCAGCAGCCTGCGTGCAGCTGCAGGCAGCTCTGAGATGCTGCGGCCCTGACTGCCCTTCATGCCGCTGCTCCAGCTGCTGGGCAGAACCTCTGCACAAAGCTGGGTGGCAGCCTGCAGCAGCAGCAGCAGCATGTCCGGCATGTCAGCAGCAACTTCTGACAGCAGGGCGGCCTGGTGTGTGTTCATGAAACTGGCTGGGCATGGCAGGATGGACCATACATGTGAAGCTGTTTCCCTGCGGACTAACTTGGCCCAGAAGCTTGCAGGACTGCTGCTCAAGGTGCCTAAGTTATGAGAGCTGATATGCACAGTGAAGGAGCGTGTGCAGCCCCCTCGAATGTCGACTGCACAGTTGCCCACACTGCGGAAGAGCACCAAGCAGGCAAGAATCCCGGGGGGAGGGCCTTGCTGCAAGCCTGGCAGCTGCAATGTTTGTTGGGGTTGCAGGCAGGGCCTGGCCATATTTGCGACAAACACCCACCTTGCCCTTGTGCAACGCCAACAGTTTTGGACCAGTCCCTGCCGTTACCATGCCCGACCACATTTTATATCCCTGCAGCAGCAATTGTTTGTACAGCTGTCTGCTACCATGTTACTCACATTTCAAAGTGCACCACCACACACATCAGCTCCTCATTGTCCAGACCCCTGGCCACCACCTGCACATCATAGTCACCCTGCAACACGCGCACAACAGCAGCAGCGTCACACAGAAGCAGCAAGATCCCATGCCAACCTCTAAGCTAAGCAATCAATGCAGATGATGGCGCAACTGAGGGATAACTTGCTTCACAAGCCACAGCGTCTGCAGCCGGATATATTGTACGCCTCTTTCTATAAGCCCTTGCATGCCTGTGGATCATTGCAGCACTGCACCAAACTTAAACAATCATCACTTGGCGCTGCTGTTCAACTCCTTACAGGTGGTGCAATGGGTGGTAGGTCCTGCTCGTATGTGATATCCAGAGGGCCTGTTTTGATAGGGCAGGTTGTCTTGCTGCACAGGTCATCAACTTCCTCGTAGATCTGAGTGCCCGCGAATGACACGTTGATGCTGATCAAGCCAGAGGGCACATCGTGCACTGCAGGTGGTAATGCACAGGTACCAGCATGAGTGGGGTGGATGAGCACACTGCAGGCTGGCTGCCCATACATACAGTCAGCTTCAGGGCATGTCGAGGCACATGTAAAGCGTGTATACCTGCGTTTCCCTTTATCTTGAACACCACCTGACCTCCTGCTGCGGGTGGATCCGGCACCAGGTCTACGTGGTCCGGTATGAAGGGCACTTTGTCCGCGTCGCATGGTTCCCAAGTGAAAGCACGGCAGCTGAGCACGCATGCCAGCAGCAGCAAAGGGAGCAGGCCACAAGTCCGCATGCTGCTTGCAGGACGCAGGTGTATCAGTATGGTACCAAGGGTTGTTTGCAAGGACTTCGATCAGCACACTGGGCACACGAAACGTGACACCCAATCCTGAGCGCGCAAGCACAATCCATGGACTTACCCATCCTCTCCTGTGCCATCGTCACCACAGCGTCAGTGACAAGTTCTCGCATGCGAAAGGGTCTGGGTTTTATGCTAATGCTGTAGCTGTATTACGTCGGCTTTTGTGTTATGCATGTGGGCTGGTGCAGCAGTCCAGGTACCCTGTACTGTTCCGAAGTATTTGGCAAACCGCCACCCGCAACATTGCATGTTCAGCCGTTGAATTCAAGGATCCATGTCTGCAACCTTGCAAAGATCAGGCTTGAACACCAACCACGGGCTGCTGCGGGCAAGGGCGGGACTTTCATCACAATGCTGCAGCCTGCTCAGGCCAAGCCAGCGTCCTCGCTACGCTCAATTGGACAGCTTCTGCTTACGTGTGCAGCCGCTGAGCTTAAGGCCATGCTGGCAGATTTTAAACTCATCAACCACAGCTCCACGACAGCAGCAGCAGCAGCAGCAGCAGCAGCAGCAGCCTAGGCAGCAAGTGCGCACCGCAGCTTTACCTTTTGTGGAAGAAGCAGCACAGGCTGTGCCACAATGGGACTTGCTTTGTGGCGTCGCAGCTGCGGTGTGCTCCATCGCTTGGGTCAAGATCTTTGACAAGCTAAAGAGGGCTGGTGTGCTGGAGCAGGTGCGGGGTGCAGGGCAAGTTTGCATGCCTTGCATACTTGCAGGATGGCGTGGTCCTTTGCTTACTTGCTGGTATTTTTTCTTGCCTGCGCAGAAGCTGAGCCGCAAGCTGGTGCATATAACCACGGGTCCCATCTTTGTGCTGACTTGGCTTTTCTTCAGGTGCGACGGACGTGGTTGGCCTGCAGGAACAGCAGCATCCAGCTGCTGAATTTTGGGATACCTGCATGCTTCTAGCCATTGCAGCCCATTGCAAGTTGCAGCTGACGGGGCTCGTCCGCAGCCGTCTTGGTATGGGCAATGAGTAACAGCAACCCCGCAAAGTCTGACCTGGGGCATTAGCTTGTACTCAAAACCAACAAGGTCTTGACGGTATTGGCCTCTGTGTTTTCTGCTTTGTGCAGCGACGCGCCATATGCCCGCTTCATCGCAGCAGCAGTGCCATGCCTTAATGCCATCAGGTGCGCACATGCATCACTGCGCAGCTGGATTCACCACATGGCTCAGGGCAGCACTAGCTTTCAGGACAGGTGTGGCTTTGCAGACAATGGGAAGCAAGCTGCTGTCAGTTCTTGTGCACTTGATCAGCCAGAGGAGGATGCAGCAGTAACTCTGCTGCAAAATGGACGAGGGAAACGATGCCAACCCACTGCCCAGCAGCACAGCCACAAGTTGAAGGTACAGTGGCACTCACCACTACCCGCCTGCTGCTTCTGCCATGCATCCCTCAGGCTGCTGGCTGTGGGCTCTGGTGTGGTTGCAAACCCCGGTCTAGTCAAGTCTATGAGCCGGTCAGGTGACAAGGCAGAGCTGCTGCGCGGGCCCCTCTACTATGTGGCTGTGCTGGTTGGCGTCACTGTGCTGTTTTGGCGGGAAAACCCTGCAGGAGCCATCACAGTCAGCATGATGTGCGGCGGCGATGGCATTGCGGACATTGTCGGGCGCAGATTCGGCACGACAAAGCTCCCATGGAACAGGAGCAAGTCTTGGGCAGGCAGCGCAGCCATGTTTGCTGCAGGCATGGTGATGGCGTGTGCCTACTTCTGGCTGTTTTGCAGTCAGGGCTACTTCGAGTGCTTCCCGCTGCAGTTTGTACTGCCGTACCTTGCATTTGTGTGCGGGGTGTGCACGCTTGTGGAATCGCTGCCGGTCAACTCCTGGCTTGACGACAACCTGAGTGTCCCGCTGGTGGCTGCTGGTATGAGCATGCTGGTGCTGCCATTGGCGGCGGCGGCAGCAGCGGGCTGCAGCGTGCCGCAGCAGCAGGGCGTGCTGCAGATGCTGCACATCTGTTGAGGGGAGGTTGGCTATGTGGGGTGGCTGGTGTCGCGGTGCGCTTGGGCGCCAGCCAGCAAGCAGGAGTGGTACGCCACCAGCAGTGTTGCGCCGTGCAGTGTGCAGCGGGAAAAGTGTGTTGAATCTGCACCAGCGCAAGGGTGTCGGGCGTGCATCTGTGATTCTGTGCAGATGTGGCAAGTGGCGGTTGGAACTACAACTAGATCCTCCTGGGTCATGTGCCTTACTGATGCTCCAGTTGCTGCTTGCAAAGTTGATGCAGCTGTGTTGACAGGCGTAAATATTGCAATGTCCTGCTGATAGCTGCAGCTGCCATCTGCAAGCATTGGGCCCTTGCACATGGAGACCTCTGACTTGCCAGTGACCTTATCTGTAGCGTGCGCACTGCGTTAGCGGCACATGACCCGAAAACTGCGCAGGCAATAGTTCATCCAGCAGTGCTGCTGCCGGCGGGTGCTGGGCTAGCATCCATGGCGTAGCTAATGTGTGCAGCAATGTGAGCTTTGGCTGCAGTGTGAGTGCGCAGGAGGGCTGGGCTGCAGTAGAGTGCTGCTCTTGATTTGAGGCGCGCTGCTGGTGTTGGTGTTTCTTCCACTCGTCCCGGTCATGGTCTGTGTCTCATGCTCGACGCATGCAGCAATGTTGCTGATGCTTGTCCAGTGCTGCGCCGAGTTGCGTCATGCGGTCTTGGTGGTTTGCCAAAAGCACTGCTGCACTGCTCCCAGCCCTCATCTTGCAGCTTACAATCAGCCCCTACTGGCTTTGGTGCCACTGCATGCCTGGCGCATGCTGTTGTGTCTTTTTTGTGTTTCTTTTTGACAAGGGTATCCCGGGGTTGCCGACTTTCTTTGTTAGCAGTTGTGCAATTTTCAAGCATGTGCACGCGGCAGGTAGCAGTGTGAACTGTCAGGCGTTGTTGATGCTTGCCCCAAAAGACTGATGGGCAGAACTGTCAGTTTTGTGGGTTGGGCTAGGTTTCATTTTGCTGCTTCAGATTTTTATTGACAAGGCATGCAAGTGGGCCGCTGTCTATGCAGCTGTCAGGTACGGATGTGCGCACCCGCTCTTTTGATTATGCCGAGCTTTGAACGGTTCGTGTGGTAGTTGGTAGTCTGCAGCCAGGTACAGAGTCTACCATTAGTGCGATGGGTGGGTGGGCCATGCTCGCAGGCCGTGCTTGCAGCGTCTGTTGGCTGCTGCGCAGCATTTAGCAAGTGGTGCGCTGATAAGTTTGCAGGTGCTCTAGTGCAGCAGGTTTGACATGGCGATTGTTCAGGCTATTATTTGACAGCAGTAGCAGCAATTTGACAGTCTCATGTTGTGTTTGTGTTGCTGGTGTTGTAGAGGTGTGTCTTTTGGCTGCACCAAGGTCTGGAGTGCCTTTTGTGCATGATGTGGTCAGCTGCACATGTGAAGAATAAGCAGCACCTAGCATGAAAAGGCAAGCAAGTGTCTCCCTGCCCCTGCATGCGAGGCTGCTCATGTAAGCAAAGCAAAGCTGCACATGTAAAGAACGAGAACATGTGCATGTGCTGCTGCCAGCTGGTACCGTGCTGCTGCTGGGCAATGCTGGTCCCTTTTTTCAACGTGCTTGCTGCTGCGGACTGCGCCGCATGCGCAGCGGTTCACTGCGCTGGACTCAGCTGGGAGACAGAAGACAGGAGACAGAATTCCAGAACTTGTGGAGGCTTTAGAAAGTTAGTTGGTTTGATGGGTTCCCTTCTCGGATGTTGTGGGACCCCATGAGCCTTGTTTGACTCCTTGGTGGGTGGGCCTGTGGCCCTATCTTTCTAACTCAGCCTCAGCACAGGCTTTCGCGTATCGGTGACAAGAAAACAAGCCTTTATACTGATGCCAGTACCAGTACCAAAGTAGGGAACCGGCTGAAGCAATGTGGCATCGTTGCCGCACCATACATTGCAATGCAATGTTGCAATGCCAAATCAAGGATTGGTGTTTAGCTCGCATTTTATAATTTGTGCTTTGTCACTGATGAACCTGAGGTTAACTGCACATGGATTGTTATCGTGATGCAGTTGTAGCGCTCAGCAGTGATCACTAACCATTACTAGGTACCGTATCCACACGACTGTTGAGAAAGCCTCAATGTAAGCAATCGCCGACCTGGAAAAATGTTGACGATAAGTTGCAGCGGCGATTAGTTTGGCGCAGCACCATAATCATAAGAAGTCAAGCTGTAAAACCCTCTGTGATCCAGCCTGTTGACGCTGACAACTGCGCAAAGGCCCCTGTTAGTGATCGCACCATCAACTTGTCGCACCATAATTAAGAGTAACCGCGAGGGGACTCCTCTGCCAAGCATCTTAGTATAAGCGACCAAATCACGTTTATAAGAATTACAAATCAAGGTTTTCTTAACATGCGCGTGCATTCGTGTGGAGACCGCAAGAACCAATTTTGAAGACCGCAAGAACCAATTTTGCGGGTGTCTGAAATAGACGCGCATGTCACATCAGTTTATATGATTGCAGCAAGTTGTACTCGTCGAGCAAACACGAGCGACATGTTGTTTGGACAAAAACCTGCGAAGGCAACAAAGAACGTCTCCTGGGAATTGATCGCTGCACGGCCGCCGTCACGCCTTCACTTTCTATCTTTTACGATCAAACCACCAAACACCATCGATTTGGATAAGCCGGAAGCTAGAAAGGCTAGGAAGCAACTCGGCAGTCGTCTTCTTTTCCACGTACAGCGTGTTAAAGTATGGATCCGCTTATTGCCCAAGATGACGAGGGTGTACTGCGTTCGCTGGGCTACAAGCAAGTGCGTTGGGCTACAGCCCTCCCGGAACAGCTTTGGCCCAGCAGGCTGAAGAGAGTCGATCCTTTGTGTCGAGATTGCCACACGACTTAGACAACTTGTCGTGCAGTAGCGATGGGTGTGTACAGCTGTATACACTGCACCCTTCTTTGCTGCAAGTCAGGGCAGCAGCAAGGTCAGCACGCGCGCCACCGTTGATCCGTGGCCCGCCTGCGTTTCCGCTGCATCTTGTTGCAGGTACTCTACAGGAGCTGGGGTGCGCTTGCTGGATTCTGCAGCATGCGGGAGCTGCACCCCAGTGTGGCATAGTGCCATTGATTATGACTCATAAGTATGCTGCCTTTCTCTTGCAGGCGCCTTCACCACCACCACAATTACTATTTCAGCAATGTCTGTGCTAACCAGCATCTCAGGTGCGGTTGCTACATGTCTGAGTGCAGCCCCCGCACCTTTCAAATCAGCTAGGGTTTGGGTGTTGTCGCCAATCGTCTGCCTGCGCAAACTGCAGCTTCAGGCACCGCCAGTAACAATCAAAAATGTTTGAGAGATGACGTGGCTCTGTTTGACTACCCTGATTGTTTTAGCCAGCTCTGGTACCCCTGTCGCTGGCAACAGCAGCAACAGCATCTCCTGCACTGCCATCACGTGTAGAACCTCTGGCTATGCCGCCACCGCTGCTGTGGCCTGCTATTGGTTGCAAACGCAGCCTCATTTGCGACTGGACTGACGTATGGCGGCCCCGCCGTTTGTATCTGGGGCTGGTTGGGGGTCAGCTTCTGCATGCTGTGCATTGCTCTGGGCATGGCTGAGCTGAGCAGCGCCTACCCCACCAGCGGCGGCATGTACTACTGGCAGTACAGGCTGGCTGGACGCAGGACAGGGCCCTTTGCCTGCTGGCTAACAGGTGGGGCTGAGTCCGCTGGCTCGTAGGTTGGTGCAGATTTTGTTGGGAAGAGGTGTGAGTTTGCGGCAGGAGAACAACCAGCAGCAACAGCAGCACGTCCGTAGTTATGTACCTGGCACTGCAGGCTGTGGTGTACTGTTGCTGGATTCTTGGCACGAGGAAGGTGCGCGAGTGTTGCTGGGCAGGCAAAACAGAAACAGCAGGCAGCTGCTGAGATGCGTGGTTGCCGTGCATGCCCTGGTGCTGCTGAACCGACACGTGCTTTCTGCATGCACTCCGCGCATGCACGCATGTGGCCGGCCCCCCAGGCTGGCTGAACCTGCTCGGCCAGGTTGCTGCCGTGTCAGCGGTCGCCTCGCTGTGCTCCGGCCTGATCTCGACCATGGCCAGCATGGCCAGCACCGTGGGCGGCGCGCAGCACATCACCTTCACACCAGCACAGGTGCGGCAGCTGCAACACGGCCAGTCGGCAGCGCTGCTGCTGCCTGGATTCCATCCTTGGTGCATGCTTTGATCACTCGGCGGCAGCGCCTCACCACGTATGGTGCAGTGTTGTGCATGTGCATTGCTACATTTTCCTCATGTTCCACCGCACCGGGTCAAGCACTGCTTGCCGCTTTGCTGAGGTTCACCCTGGCCAACCGCCAAACTCCACCGCTCTGTTGTCAGCTGCCGAGCCTCACTGCATTTGACGTCGCAGGACCTCGGGATCTTTGGTGCCGTCATCTTCCTTGTGGCGCTGCTCAACAGCTGCGGCCTGCGCGTGCTCACCCTGTGCACCCAGGCAGGCGGCGTGTTCCACCTGTTCGGCGTGCTGCTGCTCGTCCTCATCGTCCCGCTCATGGCCAAGCAGCACCAGCCAGCCAGCTGGGTGTTTAGGCACTTCGAATCTGCACAGGCAGAGTCAGTGGGGATCACCAACTACTTCAACATCGCCATTCTGGGCCTGCTGCTGCCGGCATACTCGTACACGGGCATGGACGGGCCCGCGCACATGAGCGAGGAGGTGGAGGGCGCATCGATGCACCCGCCAAGGGCCATCCTGCATGGGTGGGCGGTGATGTTCGTTGGGGGTGAGCTCAAAGCTCTTGCTGTTCAGCTGGTTGCGCCGTCCACATTGTGGCTGTTGGCTGTTCCTTCTTGTCTGTTTAGCCGGCTAGATTGCTGGCTGGTTTGCATGTCATCGATAGCAGGTATGGCACGGCTAGGAGGTGGTTGCGGTCAATGGAGGCCTACATGCAGTGCTGGCAGCCTGGGGCATCTCTGCAGCATCAAGGTGCAGATTGTTGTGCAGCTGTGCATATTTTGCCCGTCTTCAGCTTGATGCAGGACAGGCATCCATGTTGCTGTCGACCCTGTATGCGCTAACCCCTGCTGCTGTTGCTGTCCTACAGGCCTGTCGTTAGTGATCAGCCTGCTGTTCAGCATCACGGTGCGTATCAGCGCAGCCCTGCCGCCAAGGCATCCACAGCAGCAGCAGGGTACCTTGCAGCAGACACCACTTTGCAAAAAATGAATAGGAATAGGACAGCTCACAATTCACCTTTGCACAATGCACCCGGCATGTCTACCTGCTTTCTGTGCAAGCAGCATGAGGTGTGTTGCGCGGCAAGCACATTCATTCAACTGCTTGTCGCGGCAAACACATGCACTCTACTGATCGACCGGCTGTGCTGTTGCTGCTGCTGCCCTGCCCATGCTGCTCGCTGCCTGTCTGCTCAAATGAACACCCTCACCCAAGCAGAGCATTGACGCCGTGCTCAGTGAGGAATCTGCAGCAGGTGGCAACCCCGTCGCACAGATCATGTATGATGCTGCGACGCAGCGCTTTGGCACGCCGCATGTAGGTGTGGGGCTGATGGCAGTCATCATTCTGGGGGTGTTCTTCTGCTGCGTGGCTACCATGACATACGTCTCCAGGTGCGCTGCTTCCTGCTGCTGCTCTCCGCTTGCTTCCAGCATATTGTGTCATCTAGTGTGTGTGCACAAACTTAATTACATGCGCATGCAGCTGTGGGCATGCTGCCAGCCACTGTTGTGCACAGCATGATGACGTACCAGCTGCTGATCGCCTTGAGCTCAAATGTGTGTGCCGCTGGCTGCCACCACTGCTACATGTGGAATGTGGTTTGGCCGCCTGCCTTGTGGGATCCGGTACTGCTATATGCTTGTTGGCAATCCGTGTAAGGCTGTAAAGCCTTGCTTCGTTTTGTCCGCAGGAGTTGTATTTACATGGTTTAATGTCGTCTGATGTGCTGCAGGAGCCCCTGGTAGCCACACCTGCCACTTAGCTCAACCCATTGCAAAAGCGCGTTTGCCGTGCTCGCCGCCACCTTGCAGGATCCTGTTCTGCTACAGCCGTGACCGTGCAGTACCTTTCAGCAGCCTGTGGCTGAAGGTGGAGCCCCGCACCCAGTCGCCCCTCGCTGCTGTGTGGGGTGTGGCTGTGGCTGCCTTCTGCTTGGGCCTGCCCATGCTGGGTAGCTACACTGCCTTCAACGCCATCTTGTCCCTCAGCACCATCTCACTGGTGATTGTGTATGGTGAGTAGGGCGTGCTGTGCTGCGTCTGGTGCTGCGTTGCAGCTGACAGTGGTATATAAGTGCTGCGACTGGCTCAGCACCAGCGTTGAATGTCAGTTGCAGGTGTTGTGGTTAGCGCAGCGCTATCTGTGGATGTACGCTGTGGAAGCATCATCACTTTCACAAGCGCTGCACAGCTGGCTAGGCATGGGCATGGCAGCTGGCAGCTGCTAGTATGTGGCCACATCAACTTTGGGGAGGATGGCAAACCCCTGCATGAACAACACGCCGCACAAGTGCAGCTACCCCAACTTTGTTTATGGCTGCGTCCATGCTGGACACGACGCACGCACTGCTCACCTTCTTGCATGCTGACCTGTCGTGAGCTACAAACACATCACGTTGCGCGTTGCCAAACCTGCAGTTTCCCCCATCACTGCCCGCATCACATGGGGTCGGAAGTACTTCACGCCAGGGCCCTTCAACCTCGGAATCTGGGCCTACCCCATTGGCACCATCGCCACCCTGTGGGCACTGTTCTCGACGGTCGTCTTCTGCCTGCCGATAGAGATGCCGGTGAACGCAGATAACCTTAACTACGCTGCCGCTGCATTTGTCGGCACGTGCAGCATCAGCATAGCCATGTTTTTCTTCCCGGGGGTTGGTGCATACAAGTGGTTCAAAGGCCCACGCCATACTGTTGACGATGACTCAGCGCATGACAAGTTTGAGATCGCAGAGGGCGGGAAGCAGGCGACCGGCAGTGCAAGCGCAGCAGGCTGTGCTGCTGCTGATGCAAAAGACGTCGGCGCAGGGCCTGCAGGGCATGTTGCCTGAGGCTGCTTCGTACAATATGTTCTGTGGGGCTGTGGAGTGCTCAGCTTCGCTGCGTTTGAGCGCGTATCTGTGCAGAGCACAATGATTATGTTCATGTGGCGCTTGTCACGTGTCAAATATAGCCGGTGTATGTGCTACACCTCTGGCTACGCTTCTGGTTTTCCTGAGTGAGTGCTCGTCTGTGACCCCTCTGGACTTTTGCACTGATGTACGAAACGCGTGTGTTGAATTAGGTGTCACCTCCTTGAGTTGAAAGCGAGACGCAGCTGTGCTGATGTGCCCAAGGTGATGGCGTGCTAGCTGGCACCTGCCTGCAGCTGTGCATCTTTCCAAAGGTGTGCTGGCGGCTCAATCAGCCGTAGCCGCAGGTGTGCTCTGCCTGGCCTGCGACTGGGACAATGGCCAGCAAGGGAGGCTCCGTTGTTGGTCGTTGCTGCTATGGACGCAGATGGCGCTGCTGTCGCCTGCCGGGTGTGCCGCTGCACAGGGCTTTGGCTGCTGTGATGTTGCAACATGGGAGGGCGGCGAATGTCTGCTGTGGGGTGACCTGTACGCAGCATGGCATACGATGACGTGCATTACTCTTTGGAGACGTGCAAAGCACTGCCGTTACTGCAGGTGCTGGCGCTGTATCAGCTCAAACCTGCACCCAGAGCATGTGTCACATGCAGTGCGGTTGTGTGTCGTGGGCTTGTGAGCAGTGTCGTGCTCCTGAACATGCTGGCACCGCGGCCTCATGCACGCACAGGGTTTGCTGCACCGCCACCTTGAGGCCGCGGGCTGCTGCACTGATGCCTGGCCGGCGAGGCTTGCGGAATCCATGATCAGGCGTGCTCGTGGCATGGCCAACACATACGGCATATGGCATTGACAGATGGCTCAAACCTGTGTGTCTCTGCACACACCCGCAGCGTAAGAACCTGTCGACATACAACCATCTGCGCACAATTGGCAATCATTGTGTGTTGTCTGCTGGTGCTTGCCTTCTTCCTCTACTGACGGCATCTTACCTGCTGTGCAAGGCACAGCAGGTGAGATGCTTGTAGCCTGGTGTGGCCAAGAACTGTTGTTTTGTGTGCGTGGCACTGGCTGCTCTGGTTCAAGGGGTTTGAGAGCTGCTTTGTCAACAGCAACTTCCCTGCTCTTAACGGTCACAACCTACAGCAGCATTGTATTTGCAGCTGGTGCTGTGGTTGCTGTCTGCCACATATGGGATTCCTAACGTTGTCGTTACTGATTTGCAGTTGCCGCTGCACTATGTGTGTTGCGCTGAGTTCCTGGGCATTTACTTGGCGCGTCTGCAGCGGTGGTGCATGTGCGTCGCTGCATTTGTTAATGGCCATCATTTGAAGTTTATTACATACTTGATTGCTGGCAATTGCTGGATATTTTTTCATGCATGGTGTATGCACATGTACTGCTGCATTATTATACTTTTTGCTGCCCAGCGTGACAAGGGTGTCGGCTGATGGTGTTGGTGCTGCGGCTGGCAGCAAAGCTGCAAGGCCACAATCACCCTGGCAGCTGTAAAGTACAATGCGTTACGTGTTTCATCAGCTGCTGCAACAGTGTGATGCGGCTGACACACTTCACTGGAAGCAACTCAAGCAGTGCAATTGTTCCGGTTGTGGGTGCTGTGCAAGCGTTGAGGTTGTACGACCTTGGCTGATCAGGTGCATCTCATGTTTTGGCTACGCCGTGTGCTGCTGTGTGGCGGCTGGCTCTGCTGCGCCAAATTACCAATGTTATTTGTCTCCTGTTGAAAGTTGAGGCCGCCCTCATGTATTGTATGCTTAAAAAGATGGCAGTTATCGTCTTTGCGCCAGTTGCCTCTGCTGCTGCTGCTGTGGTTTTGGGGCTGCTCCATGTCGGAGGGCACACGGTCCAGGGTGCTCTGTGGTGTCATGTGTTGGGCCCACACTTGCTCCGGTACAGGCATGGCTGTTAGTCGGTGACATATGACATACATGACACCTGCTACGTACGGCACATAGTGACTGCTGTGCATCATATAAGCACCCACAACTATAGCTGCAGCAATATGTCATTGATTATCAGTTAAGATGCACGCGGTGGCTAATGGGGGTATACGGCCATGCCACCTGCCCTGCAGCGCGTGGAGACGATCGCGCCACCTGCCCTGCAGCGTCATGTGCGCGCCTCAATTGTCCTCAGCTTGTTCAGGTGGTTCACTCCCAACATGCTATGTGCGAATACCTCAACCTGTCATGCTAAGTGTCCTCATGCCGATATGTGCCCTGTGTATGGCCACTTGTGCTGTCAAGTGCTGCTCAGAACTGCCGTGGCAGAGGGCGTACTGGCAGCTGTGCAGAGCTTCAGTCGCGGGGCAGGTCCCAGTGCTTGTGTGTGTGGTACCACCGTCCTCTCTGTGGGGATTTTCCTTTTATGATTCGGGACGCCAGGAGTGCTGCAAGTGCACTGGCGCAATGGCTTTGGTGAATCCTGGGCCCTCACCAGGAGGCTTGCTTTATTGCATGAAGCTAGGTTTTAGGCGGGAACCTGGTGCATTGCTGTGTTGCCACCCACCGTACCACATGTAGCACTGGATTTGTTACCTTGTGGCATTAGACGCCACACTACACACAGCTGTACTGCTGTGACCACTTGTCCAGCAGACATTGCCCCTGTCAGTGCTGCTGCATCAGGGCACGAATTTGCTACATCATAGCAATACGTCACACGGCGTTTAGCAGTGTGTCCAGGTACATACATTGTTGGTGCCAGCGGTGCTTGCATGCGCAGCGTATCATGAGGGGGTCGGGAGACTGTTGTCCAGTTGTAAACTGCTACTTTACCGTGCTGCTGCTTACTCCCCGCCAGGCCACTGAACTGAACCTTTGGCCACTGCACAGGGAATATGCACTCCCACCATCCCAGCTTCAAAGCTGTTAAAGCCTTCACAGCTAGAAGTTCTTGAAGTCTTGAGCAGAACGGCTGGTTTTCCTGGCAGTGGACAGACATTGCAGCGCAATTCCCTAGCGCTACACCGCATGCAGATCTAGATCGCGGCTTCCTTACCGAATCTTGTAAAACTAAGTTACCAAGTTACCAAAGTAGGGCCACTGCCCCACCCACTGAGGAGCCAAACAAGGCTCATGGGGTCCAAAGCGTCTATTTACAACCAAAGGGGGAAAGGGAGGCAGAGCATGCACACACAAGCAGCCAACGTACAGTAGAGCCTAGCGGTTAATCCATGCGAAAGGGCACAATATCTGGTGGCAGCATAGGTGGCACGGTGAACCGCAACAAACCAGGATGGGGGCTGTGGCCCTCCTCTGTGGGGGCAGCATATTACTCAAAATACAACAGCACAACCGAGAAACATTTTTGGATGTCAGCATGGCCCAGGTGGCATCAAAATGCAACATTATGCGCAAAATCCAAAAGTTCCATGGGCAACCTTGTCTCGAGTGGCAAACTCGTGAAATCTCAAAGAACTCAAACGCTGACAACCGCAGCACTACAAGCACAAAGGCAAGATGATTGCTGTGACAACGATGCTATGACATCACATTAACGTAACACTCGCCAGGGCAGCAACAAGCGTCGGCGCACTACTGCAGACAGACTATATGCCTTGATACACATACATGTGCTCAGATCAACCCCAATCCAGGCATGCTGCGTAGGCGCGGCTCTGCTAGAGTGGTGCTGCAGGAGCAAAAGGGACAACAGCTCCTCAGTTATATAAGTTAACGTTGCAGTGAGACTGCAGTTGCTGCTGCCGCCGTTGAGCTCCCTCAGGGAGCCTACGCTAGGTCTGGCAGGCACGGCGTCACACAAGCCTCCTTCAAAGGAGCATGAATTCATGCTGGAATGCTGCTGCTTCTTCACAAGCCTCCGCCAGCGATACTCGGCCCGCTGCTCACCATCAGCAGCGGCAGCTGCACATAAGCTTGGCAAGCCTGCGACATCAACAACCCAAGCATAGCCCTCAGGAAAATGCAAGGAGCGTGGACCTCGCATGCACCTGCTGCTGTCACGTTGTACCGCACCAGCTGGTGACCACCACACATGTCATGCAGCCACCTGCTGCAGTAGTTGAGTGCCTTGAAACAACAGCCGTGCCACACCATAACGCTCTGCTATGGCAGGCTCATCAGAACAGGGGTCTTTGGCATCGCTCTGCCACGACACTGCTGCACCATGAACAACAGCAGGCCCTGCATGTGCCGCTGCTTCTGGTGCTGCTGGTGCCTCCTGCAAGTTGCGGCCGGTGCCACGATGTGTGGCGGACCGTGCACCGTGTAGGGAAGCCTCCTGCTGTGGTGTCACAAGCTCCACTGCATAACACCTGATGTTTACTGCGCGCATGTGGCCTGGTGTTGCTGCTGCTGCGCTGGAGCGCAGACCAATACTTTGCGGAGTTGGAGGCATCGTTGGCATGATCCATTGTTGCTGCTGCTGCTTCTCTTGCTCTTGATTCAGCTTTTTTGTCTCTGCCCTGTGCTGAGTTGCCTGTGCGTCTGTTTCCTTGCGCTTCAGCCCATCTTCGTGCGCTTGATCTTTGCTGTAATTGGTGCGCATGATTCGGTCCATGAGCTCCTTGACACCAAGGAAAGGGTTGCAACTGGTGCTGTACTTCCACCAGAATGTGTTCCAGTGCAGCGGGTCGATAGGTTGTGCGTTTCTCCGCCTCAAATGGATGTCAGACTTGACGTTTGTGCCTGCAATGGCGTAATGATGGGCAGCGTGCTTGGGCGGGAAGGTGGCATCAAAGTGGTGGTTGTTGAACTCCTTGCTGCCAAATACGCAGCCAGCCATAGCTGCTTGACAAACACTGTAATTAGCTACTGTTTGCTTTCTTTCTTCTGCAGGCACACGGCTGGTGCTTCGGGCGCTGAGCTAGAGAGGCGCGAGATTGTCGTTGCTCGCAAGCAGATGAACAAGCGCAGCTGCACGTGCACAGTAGTGTTATGCTTGAACTGCGAATACGTTGTATAGCAGCACTGGTGGCCCTGGGTTGTCTGACAACACAAATGACTGTCATCTTTGGTAGCACTGCTGAGCAAGCTACTGCCAGTGCCAGGCACTGATTGTAGTATCCAAGCCTGCAGAAGGCAAAACGCGGTGCATCACGAGCAAAACCACTGTGGACAGCTGAACCCTCCTTGATGCTGTTTGTACCTCACCGTGTTGTCATCAAGCGTACATCTTGGTGGTCCTGGGATCCCTGTCTGAACCTGGACCGGCATACCTACACAAGGTAGGCTGGGTATGCCTCTGCTCAGCAGCACCATGTCTGCATGGACGTAATCACGGAGATGCTGGCCTCAAAAGAAAGCGTGCCACAACTATGTTTTTGGTGCTGACAGCGCACTGCATCTGTCTGCATGGCATGCAAGCATGTGCTACACCTCAGCCTGCCGTGGCAGATGACAAGAAACTCTCTGTATGCAGCAGCTTTTGTGTGGCGTTTGGGCTTCTTTGTTTGCAATGCAAGCCCATGCCTTTGCCTTTTATTGCTGTGGTGCTGTCATTGCGCCGCTGCACTGTGTGTTGGCTTCCAGTATGTAGCAAGGATATCTTCATTTTGGCTGAACACAAAAGCATGCCCGTCAATTGCGGGGAACCACCCAATATTCTAGCACTCCTCATCAACAGTGCGTTGCCATTAGACAGCGGGCAGCCTTGAACCCTGGACGTGACAGCCTGCAACACCATGATGCTGAACAAGCTGCCTCACCGCATTCAGTAGGGTCTACAAAGGGCGCTGGCACTGTTGCGAGCTGTGTGCCCAGAAACTAGTTTGTTTACATACAGGGAAGAGCAGCGGCAGCAGCTGTTGCTGTGTTGCTTGCACACACACGCACACACACCCGGCACCGGCACATATCGACATTCTGTGAACTGGATCAATAAACATCTGATCAACAACAATGACTATTGACATCGAGGACTTGAGCAAGCAGGATGCTGGGCCAATCAGCAGCAGCAGGCAGTTCAGCGTGACGCTGCAGAGCAGCGCGGGCCGCAAAGGCAGGAGCCAGCAGGAACAACTAGATGAGCTCGATCCCGACAGCAAGGTGCCTGGGACGCAGTCGATATGGGTAAAAACGTTTGGCTGTGCTCACAACGTCTCCGACAGTGAATACATGATGGGCCAGCTGCAAGCGTACGGTTACAAGTGAGTGCATAACGCAGTGCCGTTGTAGTTTATTTGTCTTGGTTGTCAGAATTGTGGTCAGCAAGTGGCTAGCAGCAGCAGGAGCAGCAGCAGCAGCAGCAGCAGCGGCAGCAGCAGCAGCAGCGCACAGGGGAATGGCACTGCACCGTGTGAGCACTTTCATGCAGTTCGGCGGTTTCCGCTACGTCCAGTTTGTGGTGTCGCTGTCGGTCGGCATGTGTGCTGGGCATGCTGCAAAGCAGTACAGGCGCAACCTGCGCACATCACTGGAGCCATTGAGTGGTGCCAGCAATGGCAACTGCACTGGCTTGAACATGCATGCTCTTCTTCTCTGCATGTTGTGCTCTTCTGGTGTCAACATGCACGGATGCACTGCTCTGCTTCTTCTTTCCTCTATTTGCTGGTGTTGGCCATGTGAGCAACAGCTGTCCTTTGTAGGGCCTGGCAGTGGTGGCCTGCAGCATTGAAGTACCCCTGCCTTTCGAGCACCGTCCCACCTGCTTATCACTGCAACATTTCAGCGCGCTAATGAAGCACGGGTTGACCTTCTCAAGCTACACCCTTGTTGCACCCTACTGCGCTGCTTCAGGCTGGTGCCTGAATCAGCAAAGGATGAGGCGCAGCTGTGGCTGATCAACAGCTGCACAGTCAAGAGCCCTAGGTGCGCACACGGCAGCAGCAGCAGCAGCAGCAAGAGCGGTCGTGGCAGCTGCCGAAGCAGATGTTGCAGCAGGCAGCGCTGTGCGATCAGACTGAGAGTGCACGCAGCATGCAGCGCCCGGGCGCGGCAGCAGCTGCACAGCCACATGTGCATCTGCAGCGCAGCGACAGGTTCGGAGAGCAGCAGCATGCACAAGCAGGTTGCAGGCGGTGGCACCCCAGCTAGTGAAGTGCGGGGTGGCTTGCTCTGCTGCAGCTGCACTGGCGCTGCCGCCTGCTGCTGGCTATGAGTGTGCACTGCAGGCAGAGATGGTGTGCCTGCCAGCACTGCTGCTGGCAGTTACGCAGCAGAGCTGCTGCTCAGCAGCCATGTGCACTACAGCAGATGGATGAGTGTGCACTGCAGCTGAACAGGGTTGTGCCTGCCAGCCCTTCTGCTGGCACTGCGCCAGCAGAGCTGCTGCCCAGCGGCATGTGTAGCACAGCAGCTGGATGCTCTGCGCAAGCAGCAAGCAACCCGGCATGCAAGCAGCACACCTTGGCCTCTGACTGCTGACTCGCCGTAGCGCGTCAGCTCATGCGCTGTGTCCTGCTGTGCGCTGCGTGGCGGTGTGCTGCAGCCAGTCTGCCATGGCCACCATCATCGCTGCGGGCAAGGCCGCGGGCAAGCCTCTGCTGGTGGCTGGCTGCGTGCCTCAGGGCGACAGGAAGGCGGCCGAACTCAAGGGCCTGAGCCTGCTGGGTGGGTGGTGGGTGCTGGGGGGCTGTGTGGCAGCACACTGATGTTGGCGTGTTGAACAGTCTGTAGTTTCAATAATATGCAATGCACTGCAGCAATCTTTTGTTGGGGTTGGACCATGTTGACAGGGTTCTCACCACCCCAAGGACTGGCGTCGCATCATGGTGTTGCCTGTGTACCACACTAGAACCATGCTGCTGCTGCTGCTGTGCTGCTGCTGTGCTGCTGCTGCTGCTGCTGCTGCTGCTGCTGCTGTCGCTGTGCATGCCGGCTGTCGCACGCAGGTGTTGGTGCCATCGACCGGGTGGTGGAAGCTGTCGAGTCAACGCTGGCAGGGCAGCAGCTGGTGCTGCTGGGCCGGCGCAAGCTGCCAGACCTGGACCTGCCCAAGGTGCGCCACCCTTGCCTCTGAACCTCAACCCTTTTCAACCTGAACCACGTTGCAGACCCCAAAAGCCATATTCTGCTGCCAGATCTGGGGCTGCCCTACAATCAACAACGGCAGAGAAAACACATGTGGACCCTGTTACCATTTCGGCATATGATGCGCGCCTCTGCAGGATGAGCACGTTTTCATCTGAGGCATCTGAGGCTTCAAAAAAATTCAACCCCTAGTGCATACGACTTCTGGTTTGTGCTTGTGCCTTCTTCTCTTCACTTTGTTTCGCAAGAGGTGGTGGAGCAGGCCGTGTGTGGGGCTGGACTGGACAAGCACAACCTGTGTGTGGCAGCCTCGGCACTGCAGCAGGACAGGTGCTCAGCTCCCTGGTACATCCTGCGGTGTGGCCTATGCATGTGTGATGATGTGTGATGCATACCCTTGGTGCTGCACAGCAGCAACTGCCCGCCCTCCCTGTCGTCTGCCCAACCGCGCACCCCGCGCGAGTGCTGCTGCAGGTGCGCAAGAACGCGCACGTTGAGATCGTGCCGCTGTCCACCGGCTGCCTGGGCGCCTGCACCTATTGCAAGACCAAGCACGCACGCGGACAGCTGGGCAGCTACAGGCCGGAGGCCATCGTGCGGAGGGTGGCAGCAGCAGCGGCGGACCCAATGGTGAGCAGCGGCCGCAGGCGTGGTGGCTCGTCAGTCGGCAGCAGCAGCAGCAGCGCATGCGCTGACACGCAGGCAGCTGGCTGCTGCCAGGTGTGCTGCTTCCGTCAGCGGGTTGGCAGCCGGCCAGTCACAGTGTTTCTGCTGCTGTTGTCAGCGTGGCGGCGGCAGCTGCAGGCAGTAGAAAGACTGCCATGTGTGCTAGGGTCACCGTTCAACCCACTGCTGTTGTGTGGGTGTGAACTGCAAGTGAGCTGCAGCAGCCAAGTGTAGCTGCTGGGTTGAAGGTCTAGAAGAGCTGAACGTGCTCATTACAAAGCATTCCATGGTCTCACGTCAGTGTTGCTGTGGCTGCCGGCTCCCCGCCATGCTGCAGGTGCGGGAGGTGTGGCTGAGCAGCGAGGACACCGGGGCGTACGGCAGGGACATCGGCAGCAGCATCGCGGAGCTGCTGCAGCGCTGCGCGGCCGTGCTGCCGCCGGACGGGCGCACCATGCTGCGCCTGGGCATGACCAACCCGCCCTTCATCCTGGAGCACCTGGACGCTGTGGCGGAGGTACGGGCCAGATACTGCATCGCGTGTTGCGTTGTGTGTGCTGTGACTTTGAGTCTTTGAGCCCCTGTTTGCCGGAGCAGATCTGCATTGCAGGGTGGAGGAAGGGGTTGTGACTGTGTTGGTGATCCAGGCGAAAAGCACTGCACGCTGCTGGTAGTCGAACGCAGTGCCTGGCCCTCGTCTGTGTCGCAGCACCTGGAGAGCGCAAGGATTCTGCTGCTGCAGTGTTGTCAGCATGGGCACGACCAGTGTATGCGTCGCACCTGCCGCTGCTGCTGCAGGTGCTGCGCCACCCCTGCGTGTTCAGCTACCTGCACGTGCCGGTGCAGTCGGGCAGCGACGCTGTGCTGCTGCGCATGAACCGGGAGTACACGGTAGCAGGTGCGGCTGGCGTCGCTGCTGCACAGCCGGCCGTGCTTTGGGCGCCAGATGAGCGCATTGGCCGTTGCTGCAGCTCAATCAGCGTGGAATCGCCAACTCTGTTGCGACACTGCTGTTCTGGAAGCCATCGCAGCTGTACGCTGCCATCAGACTGCATGAGTGTCTGCCCAGCTGACTAGCTGACTTGTTGAATACCTGAAAGACTGTTCAAAAAGGTTTGCCTGCTGGGCTGCCTGCCGCCAGAGTTCCGTCGCGTTGCAGACACGCTGCTGGAGGGTGTGCCCGGCCTGGAGTTGGCCACGGACATAATCGCAGGCTTCCCAGGTGGGCCTGCCGCAGCGGCAAAGCAGCTGTGAGATGCCATTGCAGTCTTGAGCTGAAGATGGGATGTGACAAGATTTCAGCAGGCGGCAGCATGCCGTGCAGCTGCCAAAGGCTCCTGCTGGTTCCATCTCAACATATCGGCCACGCTTGCTACTGCTGCTGCGCTTACGTGTAGATCTGCTTGCCTGGTACAGCGCGTGGTGGGTTCTGCAAGTCACTGCTGCACATTGTTACCACACAGCAGACAAGCTGGTGTCGTGCAGGGTGATCATGTGTGTATGCCTGTCCTGCGCAGGCGAGAACGGCGAGGACTGGCAGGGCACCATGGACCTGGTTGGCCAGTACCGCTTCAGCCACTGCCACATCAGCCAGTTCTACCCACGGTGAGACTGCCTGCACTGCACAGCAGCAGCAGCGCCGAATTGCAGCTTGTGCCGAGCGGGTTCAATGTCACTGTGGACATGAAAACGTCAGCCAGGTGGTGCTGTTGGTTCGTGTTGGACACATTGGGCATCTGCCTGGCCTTGTACACCAGGTTAACAAGCTGGACTTTGTACACAAGGTCAACGAGCTGGAAAGCAGGCCATGCAGGCCTGTGGCTGCTGCCGGGGTTCAGGGGTTCTTGCCACACCCTGCGCGACCACCACCTGCTGCCGCTTCAGCAGCAGCCTGCCCATGACCAGCATGCGGCAGGCGGGCACGCCGAACACCAACATGTGTGCGGCTGCACCGACCCTCCCCGTGTGCACACGCTGTTCATATGGAGGAGGTGCAGCCTGGTTACAGATTGGCCGTTTTCCGTCTGAGATTGCTTGCACCACACAGGATGATCGCAACAAACACGGTTGTGGACCACTCTGCTAGCCAAAGCACCCCAGTACATTAAAAGAGAATCAAGCCAGGCGTTTGCTGTGAGCGCAGCTTTAATGCTCCTCATTACGCATCTCTGTCTCTGTATGTCTGTTGACACTGCCTGCTGCCGCCGCCGCGCTGCACCGCCCGGCTGCTCATCAGGCCGGGCACCCCGGCGGCGCGCATGAAGCGCGTGCCCACCCAACTCGTCAAGGAACGCACCAGGCAGCTGACGAAGCTGGTGGACGGCTTCAGCAGCAGCTGCGAGGGCCTGCTGGGCAGCAGGCAGCGCGTGTGGGTCACGGACGTGGCCTCAGATGGGCACAAGCTGACGGGACACACCAAAAACTACACCCAGGTGCGCAGCCCTCGTGCTGCAGGCGCAGCAGGCCTGCCAGGGTGGCGTTGCAGCGGCTGCTTGCTGGGGTGCGACGAGTCAGCTGCAAGGCACAGAACTACACACAGCTGCAGCCTGCTTCCGCACCGGCTGCTGGCGTCAGGGAGGCAGGCATGCATGTGGTGGTCGCAGCAGGCACTGTGAATGCAGCAGATGTGTGGCACAACGAGCGCTTCAGGCAGGCGCCTGCGCCTCGCACATGTGTGCCAAATCAAGTTGCTGGCCAGCAACTTGTGGCATCAGATATTTACGATGCCACTTGCCGCTGCGTTTAGATTTATTGTAGTGGCTGGATGCTTGTGTTGGCCTGGTCTGTTGCTGCAGGTGCTGCTTGATGCGCTGCCTGGCCTGCTGGGCTGTGTGGTGGAGGTGCGGGTGGTGGCGGCCAGCAGGTGGAGCGTCACGGGCCAGCTGCTGCAGGTGAGGCTGGGCGTGCTGTTAATGCCGCTCTTCCGACAGGAAATGCATTTTAGCATGGTTCTGTTCCACCAGCTGTGCTGCTGCCGTTGAGCAGTGCAGCATAGGTTGCCAGAGCTGCTTGGTACTTGTTGCTGTGCTGCCGCTTCACCCTCTGCAAGAAGAGGATGATGATTTCCAGTGCTGTTGATTGGTTGCTGTGCTGCTGCCAAGCAATTCGTGCATATCAGATGAGTTTGACTGCTGAGTTTTGTTAGGGAGGTTGATGGCGCATACGGAGTTCCCGCGGCAGCCTGCTGCAGCGCTTCCTGTGCCAGGCATACTAGGAGCGGCTCCTCACCTCACCTAGGCAGCTTCAGCTGAAACACATGGCTTGCAGAACAGCCGGCGGTCTGGTGCTCAGCTGGACTAGCTTGTGCAGCTGTGCATTGCACTGTGCTGCACGTCTAGCGAGTACTGACAGCTTCCTGGGTTTCTGCTGCTTCCGTGTGTGTGGCACTCCGTGTGGTGCAGGTGCTGTTCAGTCCAGCTGTTGGCGGGCCGGTGCAGCTGAGCAGCCTAACTGAAGCAGCGGCTGAAGCTGCGTCTGACAGTGAGGGGGGTAGCAGTAGTAGGGCAGCAGCAGATCTAGCAGCAGCAGCGGCAGCGGCGGCACAACCAGGGGAATGCTGCGGTGGCTCTTGTGGGTCAACGTCAGGGCAGCACGTGAGCACAGTGTGCACCAGCAGCAGCAGCAGCAGCATGCCTAGCGCAGCTGCAGCTGGTGCTGCAGATGGACCCTGCAGCTGCAATGGCACAGGCAGTAGCGAAGGTTGCTGCCAAACAAGCAGTGATATGCAGCAGCAACGACACAAGCAGCAGGTGCAGCAACAACTACACACGCAACGAAGTAGCACAGCAGGAGCAGCTGGCAAAGGCAGCAGCGGGGGCAGCAGCAGGAAGAGCAGGAAAATGGGGCTGTTGTCACAGCTGGTCATTGCTGGTGTGCTACTGCTGATGGTTGGTGCATCTGCTGCTGGGCTTTGGACCGTGCTGCTGTTGGTGGTGCAGCTGCGCAGCAGCTGGCAGGAAGCTGTCATTCCCAGCGCTGGCAGCGGACCGTTACCCAGTGGACCATTACCAGAGTGCAGACTGCGGTGGTCATAACCGCTTCACTGTAATGGTCCTATTGTCCTGAGGCAGACCTGCCTCACTGCATACGTATACACAAACTTCCTACGCTCTGTTGGCGGCTGTACGCTCTGTTAGCGGCTGCAGCTGGTATACCCGTACGTAGGCAGCAAAAATTTTCTTGGAACCCCAGCATCCCAGTTGTATCGTTACAACCTCACCCATACTCGCAACCATCACAGTTGGCAGCCAACGTGCTGCCGCATCTTGCCACTAATGGTACATACACATCAATCAGCGCATGTGATACAACATAGATTGAAGCTCCCATGCCAACCAGCGCCGCCAATAACGGCACATCCATATGCAACTTGTTATAGCGCCACAGATGCAAACAGACGATTGTATCCCCTTTACACAGGGGCTCAGCAAGCAGCACCTGCGAGCGTGCAATGGCACACTGATGTAGCACTGTCTGCAGGAATGCACAGCTGGCTTGCCAACCACTCTCCCCCACCATGCTTCATGCTCAACAACGCCTGCTCGAGGCCCACACAGCACCAGACATGAATCATGCACGCCTCCCCATGCCCCTGTACTTTTGCTTCAAGTGTACACAAGCCTCTGTGTGAGTTACAAGCTCCCAGGTCAGCTTGCCAAGTGCAGCGCACCACTGCCAGTGCTGGCATGGCATCTCATCACCTGGCTCAAACTACTGCATTATTCTTGTGTTTCAACACACATGACACAGCACTAGCAGTCCTACATGCAACACCAAGCCCACGCCTCATCCTGGCGTTTCGAAAATCGCACTGGCCACTGAGCAGTCAGCAATCTCAAGCAAGCATGCCATGGCTTGACCAGCGCACTCATCGCTGCAGTGTCGCCAGGCAGCAGCACGTGCTGCCCCTCTCCCATGCTGGCAGCCCCCTGCACATTTCATTGTCACCGACTGCCGGCCGCCATGTGTGTGCAGCAGATCAACATGCTGTGCGGCTGTGCAGCCGCCTTCCAATGGCACCTCGTGCGCAGCCCCAGCAGTTGCTCATGAAGAGCCCTGCGTCCTTACATGGTGCGGCCGGTTGCCGCAACGGGGCGCACAGGGGTGTTGGGCACGGCGATGGGCGCGGGCCCCTTGTAGTACTTGGCGCCGGCGCCTGAAGCAGCCGTGCCTCCTGCTGGGGCCTGGCTGGTGCCCAAGCCTGGCCATATGCACGCACAGCGGCGGTGGCAGCAGCAGCGGCGGCAGCAGCACATTGTCAGGCCCTGCGAAGGGTGTGAGGTGCAAGCCCTCGCTGAAAGCTGCCCGGCGGCTGCGGCTGAAACCCACTGGCTTTAGGCAGGATGCTAACGAATGAATGAAGACCACATGCACATGCTCCTAGCAGCGCTACGTTACTTGGGGCATAGGATGAGCTGAACCAGGGGCCACCTGGTGGCATGGTTGCTGCCAACGGCATGCCTATGCTCAGCAGGCTGCGCTTCATCATGTGCTAGCTTGCAAAAGAGAAAGCCTCAATGCCAGCCCACAGCACGAGGCAAGCAGCACTCACCGCCGGTCGTGCCGATGCGTGCGGGGGCGGCCTCGCCGTTGCCGCTGATCAAGTCGCCTGCACTGTTTGCGAGGCCGCTGACGGCCGCCCAGATGCTGGTCAGCAGCCACATGTAGAAGTTGATGACTTTGTTGATGGTGCCGCTGATGTTGGTGTACGTCTTCTGCGGGGTGGGGTGGGTGGGTGGTGGGGGGGACGCATGGATCAGTAGATTCAGCAGTGTGATGACGGGGCTGCTACCAATAGCAGTACAAGATCACTGCACATCACGCTGCTGCCAGCATCAATAGCCCAGGGCGCTGGTGAGTCGATCAGCCGCAATCAGTGCTGTGGAAGGCTGTGCCTGACAGCTCTCGTGGCGAGGTACGACCAGAAAAGCAGAAGGCTCTTTGCACATCAGCTCAAATCAACACCTAACAGGGTGTTGAGCTGGGCACCGCACAAGAAGTCCTCAGACGAGTGGCCAAGGCACATCATTGCAGCAAAAGGGCTCACCCCGAATACGGCCTGTGCTGACTCAGCACCAATCACGGCCTGCTCCTTGGCCCAGTTGGGGATGTCATAGGCCAGGTCCTGCACCCAGTCCCAGGTGGGGTTCTGGGAGCCTGGGATTTGTACATTAATGACAGCAACACCAGCAGCGGTGGCAGCAGCACAGGCCGGCATGGTTAGCTGCCGCCGCAACTGGAGCAAACACACCACAGCCTGCGCTGGCAGACGCATGTTGAACACTTTGAAACCTGCAGTGGAGCCGCCACCAAGGTTTGGCACATCGCACACAACACGAAGTTAACTGGCAATAGCTGAGAACACGGCACGGGGCGCACCTGGGTGGCGTGCGTTGAAGGCAGCCTCCCTCTTAGACGCGTAGTAGCGGCCGCCGTCGGCCAGGTCGAATGCGTACCCCAGCACGCTCTCAAACGCGTGCGGCAGCGCCCCCATGGCGATGCCGGACGCAGTGCGCAGCGGCAGCGGCAGGAAGGGAGGGAAGTTGGTCAGGCGGCCGGTGAACAGCTCGACCTGAAGATGACGAATCAGCAGCAGCAGCAGCAGCAGCAGCAGCAGCAGGAGGGTCAGCGACCAGACACAGGAACGACGTCGAAGGTGCTTACAACTGGGGCTGCTGTCCGTCAAAGAACGACTGTAGTCAAACCAGCTCGCAAGTTCCGCGGTCGGCGGCAAGCCCTGATGCCGGCCCACGCATATTCCCCCTACCCTCATGCAAACAGCAGGGGTTGAACCCCTCGCCGCAAACCCCCGCACAACCGCGCTGCCCCACCTTGCCATCGTCCAGGCTGCCGCGCACGCCGATCTTGAAGTGCACGTTCTTGGACACCTGCTGCGGCAGCAGCAGCGTGGCGGGCAGCCACCAGGCGCGCTGCGGGAAGCTGCAAGCCACAGCGTCCAGCTCAATCAGGGTGCGGCCTGCAGTTGAACACCAGGCAGCAGACGCAGCAGCATGGTGTCAAATGCACCAAAGATGCCGCGCTGCCTGGCGTGTCGGCACGCACGGGACGCTATTCTGCTGCTCACAGGCAGCCTGCTGCGCCGGCATACCACTGCCTGGGCTTCCCTGTGTCAGCCAAGCTGCACACCTGCTTGCCGAATGTGTAACGCCGCATGTAAACAAGTCAAGCGCGGCCAGCAGGGCCGGCGCTGACTCAGCGCTGACTCAGCGCCCCACCCACCTGGGGCTGGCTCGCTGATGGCCAGTGCCACTGGGCGGATGTTGAGGGTGGCAAAGTACTTGAACAGGTAGGTGGCCAGGCGCAGGTGGCCCTTGTTGGACACCCGGATGGGCGGGCCGTCCCACAGCAGGTCGTGCTCAAAGATCTCCACAGCCTGCAACCCGGAGGGACAAGCAGCAGCAGCAGCAGCAGCATCAGCAGTGTCTGGTAGCTGACTCCATGCCTACCATTTTGCGCCGAGGGGCTGCTGTCCCTCAGGGAGCTCTGCTCTCAGTTCCCAGCTTCGGCGGCGTGAACCGTCGCGATTTGTGAGGCGATCCAGGCTGCAGCAACTGGAGGTACAGCATGCAAGGGTGCCAGCCCGTGCTAGCATGCTTGCCAAGTGTGCCGGATGGAACATGGGCGATTTGCAACAAGTTCTGATCATATTAAGAGATTGACATCCACATCAAAAACAGAAGCAGCAGCAGGAGCAGCAGCAGCAACACCAGGAGGACAGGAGCAACAGCACAGGCAAGAAGAAGAGGGGTGAATGCCGGCACCACTGCCCACTGTACTGCTTTGCTGTACATGGTTGACTGCACCCTTTCATGCACGCTGCTGCCTCATGCGTCAAGCAGCAGCACACCGCAATGCCGGCACCCGGTCGGGGCAACAACTGCGTTGAAGACATGCCTCATGTTGGTCGCGATGCGTTGCACAGTGCGCTCGTCTCCTGTCAGCCACGTGCGTTGATCCTGGTGCGGCTCAGCCCACCCAAGTTGGTGCTGATCACCAACCCTGTCACCATCATCCCTGTAAAGGTTTCAGGGTGGACGTGCAGCCTGCTAGGGACAAACCACAGTTCTGATATCACCGGACACCACGCCCTGCAGACCTTGGATGCGCGCTGCCACAGCCCAGCCTGCAGCCCTCAACCAGGCTGCAGCCCTCAACCAGGCTGCAGCCCTCAACCAGCACTCACCTCGCGGTGCTGTGTGGACGTCTTGGCCTCAAACAGCGCGATGACGCCTTCGATCACGCGCTTGGCACCGCGGGGGGCGTTGTCCGGGGACAGCAGCCGCAGCTCCTTGGCCGCCTGCGGCTGCCACACGGGGCTCACATTCCACAGCTGCTGGTTGCTGGGCTTGGTGAGGTAGGCGTCGGCGATGGCGTGCGTGTTGACGCGCAGGTCAGACATGGCGGCGCCTGGGGGCTTGTGAGCCTGCTGCAGGAGATGCGGGCGAGGGCGGGGTGGTGTGGGAGGGCAGCAGCGGGCAGGGGGCAGGCAGTGGCAGGCAACAGACACAGCGGGCGGGGTGAGAGACACAATCGTGAAGTTCGTGCTGCAGCGAAAGTATTACAAGAGGATATGCGATGAAAGGTGAAGAACTGAACAAGAGCAAGCCCAGAGCCCAGGGGGGCGTGCATACTGCATGAAAGCACTGGAGCACCTGCTGCAGGCCTGAAGGGCCCTGCAGCCAGGTGAAAGATTGGACAAGCACATGCTTGCTCCAGAAGCAGCTAAGATCGACCTCTGCGGTGTCCTGCCTCTGTAACAGGCTAGCATCGATGCTATGCAGGGCGTTTCCACAGCAAGGCTTGCAGGAGAAACGCTGCAGGCTGACGTCACAGTGAAGTTCCGTCGAGAGCTGCAGCAAGGCAGCACGCCCTGTGGGATGCGTAGCAGACCTGAGAAGCGTTGGCGGTCGATGGCCCTGAGTGCGACCTGACGTGTGCGTTACGCTGATGCTGATTCCAATCTGCGATCGAAAGAAGAGAAACTTAGCGGTGGCAAAACACTGTGCATTCGCCGTGAAATGTGCTGAGTACACTTGCACAAGAGGTTGGTACCGTCAGGACACGGCGGATCGTAGCCCGAGGATTGAGCGTTGTGCCGTTGAATATGACAGTGGTTACGGCAGGTCAGTATCGGCGGGTGAACCAACCAAGTTCTAGCGTTTGTAACAATTATTGAATTAAACCAATTACCACGGGTTTCAAGGGCCGTGTGTGCCCAAGAAGTAGCAGTGGCAACAGCAGCGATAGCAGTAGCAACAGCAGCAAAAGCAGTAGCCGTAGCAGTAGCAGCGGCCATAGCAGTTCAGCAGCTGGTGCGACAAACTCTACTTAGTAGCGAGGTGTGGGTCTAAAATTCGGTGAGCTGGGAACCCAGATGTTAGTTGGCAGCAGCAGCAGCACACAACAAGTGGCATTCATCCCCTTGCACGTCTCATTGCCGTCACCTGGGCCGATGCACGAAACGCATGTAATATATGTGTTCAAAAAATGCCATAAAATTATACAAGGAATATCTTAGGGCGGCCAGCTTTGCACCTGCTGGCTGGTGTCATGTCCAACCACCATGCCGCCGGTGTGGGGCCGATGGCGTTAATGCCATGGCTTGTATGGGCAACACGATGATGATGATGACGCCGTCTGCTCCCTGCAGGAACAAAATTGGTGGCTCCCTGCACCAGTCACTGGGGGGCAGATGGCAGCACACTTGCAAGGACAGCATGCAAACAAACCGCATCCATGTCACCAGCAGATGCTGCTGCCGCAACCTGAGCAGCAGCAGCACTCGCCTGAACAGCAGCAGCAGCCTGAACAGCAACAGCAGCAGCTGCAACGGCCGCAGCCGCAGCAGCAGCAACAATCACAGCAACCTTCAATGCAGCAGCAACCGCAGCAACCGCACCAGAGCCTGCAGGCCCCGCAGCAGCAACAACAGCCGCAGCAGCCGCACCCCAACCTGCACCTGCTGCAGCAGCTCAGCAGGGAGATCAGCGAGCTTGACATGGGCAATGCAGTGGACATCATCTCCGACCCAGACGCCGCCACATTCCTGCGCGACTACGTAGCCAGCAACAAGCCGGTGCTGATCAAAGGGGCGATTGACCACTGGCCGGCCATGCGGCAGTGGAGCAGGCCTGTCCTGCAAGCCAAAGCCGGGCAGCTGCAGGTGTCGGTTGCAACCACGCCCAACGGCTTGGCCGATGCCGGTGACGCCGTTTGAGACGGCTGATGGCGGGCAGGCGCAGTGCTTCTGCCTGCCTCACACGCAGACCATGGCTTTTGGCGAGTTTCTGTCGATGTTCTTTGAGGGCAGGCAGGGAGTGGTGCCATACCTACAGGTGAGGGCGTCATGCAAGCGGCAGCTGGGCCGCAGCTCTGGGGCACAGCGGCACCAGCATGTAGCACTTGCAGCAGGTGTTTTGTTTCTGTTGTGTTGAAGAGCAGGGATCGAGTGGTGCCATACCAGCAGGTCAGAGGACAACTGGCACAGCAGCTGCATCCCAGGCCTGGCAGCAGCACCAACATGGAGCAGCTGCAGCAGGGAAGTGCTGTCCTGGGTCCTGCAGTGCCAAGAGGCAAGGGGAGCGAGTTTCGCCACACCCACAGGTCAGCAGAGTCTGCTGAGCGAACTAGTCGCGCAGCAGCTGCACTTCCAGCCTGGCACCAGCCCAAATGCAGCAGTGACAGCAGGCAACCTCTGTGTCAGGTTTCCGTTACTGGTCTGGGAGGCAGGCAGGCAGGCAGGACGGCAGGCAGGCAGGGGGTGGTGCCATGGTTGTGAGGGGACTGCTCGTGCAGCTGTGTCCCAGGCCTGGTAGCAGCAGTGAGCGAGGCATATCCGCCGTCCAACTTATTTATTTAAATTACCATCTGCAAAGTCTCACCACTGCAAGCACCCACACCAACACTCAATCCCCAGTCGGCGCTCACAATGGTACACAGCTGTGCTGCTGCTGCTGCTGCTGCTGCGCCCCTCGGGGTCGTTCTTGCTGTTACGAACTGTACTGCTGCTGCACCCGTTCATCGATGCAGCAGCAGAACAGCAACCTGACCGAGGAGTTCCCAGTGCTGCTCGAGGATGTGGAGGCCCAGCTGGGCTTTGCAGCGGAGGCGTTTGGGGCCCCACCTGACGCAGTCAACCTGTGGATAGGCGACCAGCGCAGCGCCACAACCTTCCACAAGGACCACTACGAAAACGTGTGAGTCAGCGCGGCCGCTGTCACAGCAGATGGCAGGGGTTTCGGGGTGCAAATGCTGGTTGCTGCTGACGTGTCTTCATGAACAGGCCGGGGCATAAATTGCTGCGCTTGTGCTCACATGTTATGCTGCGCTGAATGACAAAAAGCTGCACCCCGCAACATGACGTTGCATGCCATGTCTGTGGCTCTCACCGCTTGACGTTTGGCTCTCCGTGTCTGCATGCTGCTCTGTGCTGTGCTGGGCGCAGGTATGCCGTGCTGCGTGGCAAGAAGGTCTTCCACCTGCTGCCGCCGACAGACATGTACCGCATGCACCTTGAGCTGTACCCAGCAGCACAATACCAGCAGGTGGGGGAGGCATGGCACACACACTCTGCCGGCATTGGTGGTCAGAAGAGGCATCTTCTTGTGCTTCCCCTGTCATCAATCATCCAAAGGTGGATGCAGTAACCAATGGGATGCACGAGGATGACGGCGCAGTCACCAAGCGCCCGCAAAGTGAAACGCCACACCTCACCTGCCATGCCATTGCTGTGTACAGTGGCAGGCTGCTTCCACATCACCACCAAGATAGTGTTGCCCCAGTGCTGAAACACATGTTTGAGTCGATGTTGATGTGCTGGACTTGTCACGCTGCACCGTTCAAGTCAAGCTCTATAGTCTTCCTTGTTGCACTGCTCGCAGGTCCAGGGCAGGCTGGTGCCTGTGCTGCAGCAGCCGCCCAGCCAGGTGCTGTGGTGCCCCATCCACCCCGAGCCTGATGATGCTGACTCAGCACGCCAGCAGCACCCGCTGTTCTTCGACCGCAGCCTGCCCGAACCGCTCAGGGTGGAGGTGAGTTTGCTGGATAGCAGCAGCCAGGCAGGTGCAGGCAATGGCGTTGCAGCATCTTCCTCATCTCCAGCAGCAGCAGCAGCAGCAGGTTTTTGCTGCCAGCACTGCATGCGTAGGTTGGTGCTGGGCGTGACACACAGCAGTGGCTGCAGTTGTGCTGCTGTTGTGCAGCATCTGCTGTGCCTCAACCTGTGGGTTGGGGATTTGCTGTGCTTCCTATGTCTTGTGCTGCTGCCATTACCAACAGTTGTACTGCTTCTGCTTCCACCCATCTGCGGCTTCTGCTGCTGGAACTGTTGTACTGCTGCTGCTGCTTCCGCCTGTTGTGCTGCAGGTTGGCGCTGGTGACGTGCTGTACCTGCCTGCCATGTGGTGGCACTACGTGCAGCAGCAAGGCGATGCAGGCGAGGGCTGGTGCGTGGCTGTAAACTACTGGTGCGTGCGTGACACTACAGATGGTGTTAGTGAGGCCTGCAGCAGGATCCTGTTTAGGCAGAATGTCTCAGTGGAGAGCTGGTACGTGGCTGTCAGCCACTGAAGATTGATACACTGGAAAACGTTCAGTAAGGCCTGCAGCAGGATCTTGTTGGGCAAAAGTTCTGGTCTGGGCAGAGAAAATATCAGCGAGCTGGTGCGCGGCTGTCAATCACCATTCAGCCCCCTCCAAGTGCATCCAACAGGGCGGCATCGCGGGCGTCAACTCCAGAAGAGCACCTTTACAAGTGACAGCAGCATGCTTGTCCGTAACTACTGCTGCCCATCAGGTTTGGTGAGGGACAATCTTTACCACATCAAAAGCAGGATCATCTGGTACGAATTATATACAAGCTGACATGCTCACAATTGTGTTCATTCTCCTCATCCGTGCACAGCTGATGACAGTGGGAGTCTGGCGAGCTGCCCAGCAGCACTGCACAGCAACAGGCAGGCAGCCTGATGACCCCGCAAACTTTTGCACGATGATTTTCATGGTCATGCACTGCTGTCGTATGTTGCTGCTGCACTGCTGCCAGGTATGACATGCGCTTCGACTCACGTTACGCAGCATACAACATGGTGGCGGCCATGGCACAGGCTGCTGGCCTGCTGCCAGCTGTGCCAGAGGATAGGGAGGAGGCCACACGCAGCGGAGAGCCTGACGCCAGCAGCGGCAATGACAGCAGCAGCGTTGATTGACCTGTTTTGATGCTGCTTGAGTGCTGTGTGCAGTGCCATGTTGTTGGTCCAAGGTTTGACCTGGTGCAGTGCCTGGTCGGCTTCGCAGCCATTTGTTGCAAGCCTATATAGCCTTGCATACCGGATGTTCCTTGCTTTGAGTGAATGTTCCCTGGTTGAAGATTGTTGTAATTTGAAGTGGCGGAATTGCGTGCGCATAGACTACTGGCCTTCGAGCATACAGTGCTGCTAGATTATGTATTCCATTGGATTTACTGCTTTGCCAGGAGCTCTCACTATGGGTTATGCACCAGCCCACAGCAGCTCAGGCGTTACACCCGTCATGCACTCTCAAGTTGAACACTTCCAAGTCAAACAAGTACGGTCCATCATCCAGTGCCAGCCTGTCCGACTGAGTCATTGGCGCACCAGATGCACTCAAACCAATGCTCTGGGGCAATGGATACTCTGCTGTTTGCTCAGCAACAGCGCCTTTCTGGTGAAACAAAGGGCTTGGTTGTGGCTCTTCACGTCGAGGGCAGTAATCACACTTGCAGTGGAGGCAACATATTGGACCTCAGCTGGCCTGCAGTCAAATGTGGCATGCATGCCATGTTACTTGTGACGGTTGATGTCGATATTGGTGGCCTATCCTTCGCAGGTGATCTTCATCATCGTTATTAATGAGTCATTCAGACGAATGTGCTCGTGGTCTGTCCGCTGGTGTTCCTATCGACCACTAGCCGTGCATGTTCCAGTTGCTTGAAGCTCGAGCAGCAACATCTCGCCATGGACGATGAACGGCCAATGATGGGCTTGGGGATGCATCCAGCACAAGTCGTCGATCCTAGGCTAGCTGCAGGAAGGGGCGCCGAGTACTCTGCTGGCGCCTTGGTAGGCAGCAGCAGCAAACAGCAGCAGCAGCAGAGCAAAGTGCAATGCATCCCTTTCAAGTGCCTGGCATGAGCTGGAAGCAACTACAGATTTGCCGAAGCAAGATGGAGCACAGTAGTACCACCGCACGGCTGCACCTCTGCCACAGCAGAGCACTGCTCAGCAACCCTTTCACACAAGCACAGCTCAGCAACTGCTGTCCTTGCAGCAGGACAACACGGTGACCCCACTGCCAGCTCTTGCAACAATTCAAATTTCACGTAACAGGCATGCAGCCCTCTGCGCCCTGCGCCTTGTGTATGTCTGCTGCACCCTGCTGCACTTCACCTGTGCTCACCTGTGTGCGTGGCTGCTTGCAGGAAGATGTGGGTCCCTTGGATGACTCAGTGCCTGTGCACTGGTACCCAGAAGGCGAGGCAGCGCAGGCCGCCAGCGCTGCTGTTGCCATTGATGCCAGCAACAAGGGCTTCCAGCTGCTGCAGAAGATGGGCTGGAAAGGAAAGGGGCTGGGTAGGAAGGAGGACGGTGAGACAGACAAGCCCAGCAACGCAACGCCGAATCAGGCTGTGCGAGGCCAGCACTGGCAGCAGTGGGCAGCAGCACTGTTGCTGTCCGCGCAGGTGCTTGATTTTTGACGCTCCTGCTCTCATTAAATGATAGGTGCGGCACATCTGTAATTGTGCTGCAACCTCAGAGCATGGATGGCACAAACGGCTAGCCCTTTATGGAATGTCACTTGTGTTCACAATGTGTCATGTAGCATGCGTGCAAGCGCCTGGGCTGCTGCTGCTTTCCTGCAGGCCTGGTTGAGCCAGTCAAGGCTGGCGTTGAGGCGGGTGTGCGGCTGGGCCTGGGGAAGCAGGCAGAGGATGCCAAGTACACCGCAGCAGAGAACGTGGAGCGCAGGAAGCTGGAGGTGGAGATCCAGGCGGACGAAGATCCCGACAGAAAGAAGAGGCGGGAGGTCAGTGATAGCTGCAGGGCTGTGGCTGGGGGTTGTGTGGTGACTTCTGTTTGACCTCCCATGTGTGCACGTGGCTGAGGCTTCCATGTGCTGGTGTGGGGTCGAGCTGCCCAGAAGCATGCGGAAGATCAACGCAGCAGCAGGCAAATGCGCCAGCGCAGCAGCTGTTTCCATGCTTAGGCTGGAACACGCTCTCGGTTGGGCCGGTATTATGCTCTTGCCCTGCCGTGCTCTGGCCGGTTGCCGCCCCTGCCGCTGCGCTGCTGCCTGCCCCCTGCTGCTGCTGCTGCTGCTGCTGCTGCTGCTGCTGCTGCTGCTGCTGCTGCTGCTGCTGCTGCTGCTGCTGCTTCTCCGCCTGCCTGTCCTTCGCTTGCCGGGCTGCCGCGCCGCCAGGCTCAGGCGCAGCGCGAGGAGCTCATCAAGCAGGACGTGACGCAGATCATGAAGACCTTCTACTGCCAGGTGCGCATGAAGGCACAGCAGCAGAAGCAGAAGCAGAAGCAGCGCGAGTGACTGGGTACTTTGTGGTGTACAGTCATTCCTCGCCGTTGTCCATCCAGATGGTTCGGTGCTACACTTGAGTTGATCTTTGGAGTGCTCTCAGCGCGCCGGAATGAAGGTGCAGCTGTCCAGGCAGATCAACTGTCATGATGGCGCGCCTGTGACACACGCACTGCTGCTGCTGCTGCTGCTGCTGCTGCTGCTGCTGCTGCTGCCTCTGCCTCTGCCTCTGCCTCTGCCTGTGCCGGTTCTGCTACTTGCCCAGGTGTGCAACAAGCAGTACACCACAGCCATGGAGCTCGAGGAGCACCTCAGCAGCTACGACCACCACCACAAAAAGGTGGGACCGCAGCGCATGTGCAGCGCCGCCACCCCACCTGCCAGCTCAGCGTTGACACCCAGTGCTACCACAACACTCCAATCAGTCGACCCGGTGCTGTGTATGGGCTTGTATATATCACTGCATCACTTACTGTGGCCACCTCCTGGAAAATCCTGTCTTACCCACCCCCCGCCCCCCTTCCCCCCTTCGCCTGCAGCGGCTGGCTGAGGCTCGTGCCAGTGAGATGGAGCGCACACGTGATGACCGGCAGCGCAAGGAGCAGCGGCGGCAGCAGCGCGAGCAGCAGCGCCTCGAGGAGCAGTGAGCCGGCTGCTGCTGAACACCTGCTGTTGTGTGACAGCAGCAGATCAGCTGGGAAACTGCTGTGGTGCATGTGTTGGTGCATGTGTGCTAGATACGCAGATGCGCACGTTTGTGTTGCCACGATGGATGAAGCAGCAGCGTAGAGGGGCGCTGCGGCTTGACGTGCATTGCCGTGTGCGCTGCTGTTGCAGGCGCGGATTTTCCGACCAACCTCCTGTCGTGTGGTGTTGTTGCTGCTACTACGCAGGATACGCAAAGCCCAGGCAGCAGCAGCAAAGCAGCAGGCGGCTGCGCCGCAGCCGCCTCAGCCGCCGGGAGCGGCAGGCTCTGGGCACGGCAGCAGCAGCGGCAGCGTAACAGGCGGCTGGGCCAACCCTCCCCTGCCTCCACCAGAAGCAGCAGCAGCACCACCACCGCCGCTTCCTCCACCTGGCGACCTCCCACCTGCTCCACCACAACACCAGCAGCAGCAGCAGCAGCAGCAGCAGCAGCAGCAGGCTGTTACAGCGGGTGTAGGCATGAGCTTTGGGCTGAGGCTTGCGCCTGGTGCTGCTGGTGCTGGCAGGGGAGGCGGGAGGTTAGCTGGCAGGGTGGCTGGTGGCAGGCTGGCAGGGGCCCCTGTGGCTGGGCTGAAGCGGACTGCCGCTGCTGTGAATGCAGCTGGTGCTGGTGGCGGTGGTGGGTTGGGGTTCAAGCAGTCTGGTGGGCTGGGGCTGAAGAAGCCTGCAAAGGTCAGCGCTGCCTTTGCTGATTCGTCTTCTGATGAGGAGGGTGCATGAATCGTGCTGCTGAGAAGCACAGACCAGGTGGCTGCAGGCGGGACCGGTGACCCATGCAGTGCATGGCATGCTGCCGGTCAGCACGCGTTGCAACCATTTGGTGCTGTGGGTCGCCAAGTTGGTGGAGCATGGTTTGCTGTTCCTCCAGCAGGTGCCTACTAGGCTTCCGCGCCATGCCAATGTAAAAGGACGAGTTTGCCAGTGTGCTAGGTAGAACATGGGAACGCGTGGGCCTGCAGGCGCTGCCTCGTCACTGCTGTAGTGCTGTACAGGGCAGGCCGCCGCTGCTGCACTGGGTGATGCCCGGGTCCCTTGCTGAGCATTAGAACATTGCTGCAACTGCTGAGCAGTGCAGTGGTGGAAGGCGCCATCCCCGTTGTTACATGTAACAGTGTACACTGCTTCTTTCGACACTGCTTCTTCTTGAACCTGATATACTGTACAGCCGCTGACATCAGTGATCATTTGCTCGGACTGCCAGACCCGGGTGATGGGTCATGCATGAGCCATCACATTCAACACAACGAAAACAGCACCCTGTAAAGGACACAGCGCTGCATGCATGCAAAGGAGTGCCCCACAGCCTACCATAGCACACTGTGGCACGGTGTAAAGGGACAGGCGCTGTGTCAACCATGATAATGAGCTTGCACTGCGCACTAATGGTTCCGTACAACAACTGCGATGGGCGCCACATGCCAAGCACAAGGCTACAGGCGCAACGCGCCATGTGGCGGTGTGCTGGGACACAGGTACAACCGTACCGCCCTGCCATGCGAGATTACAAACATGCCCGATCTTCAACATGCTTCCATCATCCACCACCTGCAACGCTGCCACTGCCGCTTGGAAGGCTTCCAACTGTCATGATCACTGCATGCCATGCCAGTGGCTGCCCTTAACCAACAGGGCATGCAGCAACACTGTCCAAATACACCAACGCATGCTGAGGATGCCCTCGGCAGCCGGCTCCTCTCTCGCTTCCAGCACCGAGCGCAAGTTGAGTTAGTGACACCCTTGCAGCACATGCTGCACAAGTCGCCGATGGCGTTGCTGCATGCCTAGAATGGGTAACATGATGATGATGCACAAGTCGCCACAGCCTGTCTGTGAACTGCCGCCCAAGCCAGCACCACTGCCAGTTGGCGAGGGTTGCGGGCGGTAAAAATAACATGAGGACATGTACTTTACAGGGGCAATGCTGTGTGCCTTGCCAAAGGCCACCCACTGAGCCAACGGCAAACTGCGTTAAATCACATTAAAGCACATCGTGATCAACATGCTGCACAAAGACAATGCGTGATCACAAGACATGTTCTGACAATATAATATCGCTGGCAACAGCCACCATGTGCGTGCACACCAAGCAATACCCTGGCAACAGCCGCCGAGAAGCAGCCGTTTATTGTTATCTATCAACACCACAGCAGCGGCTGCGTTGACCACAGCACCACCAGCACTCCCAACAACAACATGAACTATGTACTATAACCCGCGGCAGAGGTGACTGCCACGCAACACGGGTCATATCCTACAAACTCAGTAGCCGTATGACTCCAGTGCCTGCGCCAGCCTGGCCACAGCATTGCCGCAGCCAGCCTCAGCCCGGTTGTCATCCCACAACCCAACCACCAGGGTCTGCCGCGTCGCAGCCACCACGCCACCCTGCTTGCCGCCGCCCATGCCAAACAGCCCCGAACCCTTGGCCTGGCACACCAGCAGCACAGAAGCCCCCTGCAGCACCACGCTAGCCTCATACAGCTTCCCTGCAATGCGCACTGCAACCGGCCTGCTGCCCTTACCGCTGCCGGCTGCCGATGCTGCTGCATTGCCGCCGTCCTGCTGCTGCTGCAGCAGTGCAGCAAGAGCTGCAGCCTCCTGCTGTGACACTGCAGGGAAGCTCGGATCTGACGCCCACACCCCTGAATCAGGCCCTACAATGGCACCGTGACTCAGCCTGCCCCCCTCCGGCAGATCAGTCAGCAAGTAACGGTCAACATACACCTGCCAGCCGCTGCCGCCGTCATCAGCACGAGCAGCAGCTGCGCCAGTGGTGGCTGCAGGTGCAGCTGCAGGCCCTGCTGCAGGTGCTGCTGCTGCTGCCTTGGCCTTGGCAGCAGCAGCAGAGGAGGCAACAGGGGGTGGGCCACCAGCTGCCGCCTTACTGCCGCTGCTGTTGCCTTTTGCTGGTTGAGCAGCAGCCAGTTTGCTGCTGGATCCGGCCACAAGCTTTGGCTTTACCACTGCTGGAGCTGCGGCTGTTGTGGCTTCTGCTGACGTGCTGGCTGCAGGGGCTGATGGCTTAGCAGTTGCCTGCTGCTTTGCTGCAGACTTGTCAGCTCGCACACTATCTGTCCTTGCAACTGCCTCCTGCTGCTGCTGCTGCTGCTGTTGCTGCTTTGCTGCCAGTAGCTGTGCGGCATGGTCTTGCTGCTGTTGTTGCAGCTGCTCCTGTAGTGCCTGCACCCGCTGTCGCTCCCGCTCCAGCTGCACCTGAGCAGCCTGTACCGCTGCAACCTGCTGCTCCTGTAGCTGCTGCACTCGGCCCTGCAGGGCAGCTACTGTAGCGTTCACTGCCTTCTGTGCTGTCGCTGCATCGGCTTCAAGCTGCTTGCCAGCTGTTGCTGCTGCATCAGCTGCCTGCCGTGCTTCCTGCAGCTGCTCAGCCATGTCCTGCAGCTGCTGCTGTAGCTGCTGCTCCTTTGCTGTATAAGTGTCTGCAGCTGCCGTTACTTGCTGCTGCAGTGCACTCAGTGCAGACTCCTTGTCCTGTAGCTGCTGCTGCAGTGCTGCAGCTTGCTCCTGCTGCTGCCGCAGCTGCTGCTGTGCTGCAGCCGCTGCCACTGCTGCATCAGAACCTGTCGCGCTGACCGCCGCCAGCTGCTGCTGCAGGGATGCCTTTTGCTGCTGCATCTGCTGCTGCAGCGGCTGCATCTTTGCCTCAGCAGCTGCGGTTGCAGCTTCAGCTGCAGCAGCTGCTGCCTTCTTGCAGTCTGCGGCAGCAGCATCAGCGGCAGCTGCAGCGGCTGCCTTCAGGTCGGCAATCTGGTCCTGCAGCTGCTGCAGCAGCTGCTGCTGTTGTGCAGATGCTGACTTGGCGTTCAACTTTGACTGCTCAGCCTCTGCCAACTGCTTCTGCAGCTGCTGTGCGCTAGCAGTTAAACTTTGCACTTGCTCCTGTAGCTCAACCCGCTGCTGCTGCGCTTGCTGCTCCTGCTCTTGCTGCTTCTGCTGCTGCTGCTCCAGCTGAGCTTGCAGTGCCTGCCGCTGCCGTTCCCTCTCCCTGCTTTGCTGCTGTTGGCTGGCCAGCTGCTTCTCAACCTCGTCAAGCTGCTGCTGCAGCGCCTGGAGCTTTTGGTTGCCCTGCTGCTGCTCTTGCAGCTGCTTTTTTGTCTTCTCAAGCTGTCGATACACCAATGCAAGCTGTGCCTCAACCTCCTGTTGCTTATCCTCTGCCTCTGCTGCTGCTGCCTCTGCTGCAGCTGCTGCACTGGATAGGCTGGTCACCTCTGCAGTAGCAGCTGCCGCCTGCTGCTGCAGCTTCTGCAGTTTTCCTTGAGCATCTGCAAACGCAGCTTCTCGTTCTGCCAGTTGGGACTTGACGCTGCTGAGCTGTTGATGCAAAGCCCTGCTGCTGTCTGCTGCTGCTGCCAGATCAGATTGATGCCTGGCGAGCTGCTGTTGCTGCTGCGTAAGCTGCTGCGTCTGCTGCGTAAGCTGCTGCTGCAGCGTTGTGGCCTGTTGTGTTGCTATGTCTTTCTCGTTCTGGACGGCAGATACCTGTGCAGCACATCCAAACATACACAGCAAAGCACCTGTTGAATCATCACAGCTCCCCGAGGGTCCAGTCCAAGGCCCATGATGTTTTTTGCAAGCAATGCTTCCGCAACTACGCAAGGTACAGCAGCAAGCACAACAGCACTTCAACCGCGGCCACCGCCAGTGACGCAACAAACAGCACAGCAGGCTGCCTTGCTGCACCCACCTGGTGCTCTGCATCCGCAGCTCTCTGCTCTGCTGCGGCCAGCAGCTGCTGCGCCTCTGCAACTGCTGCCTGCTCCAGAGTTAGCTGCTGCTGCGCCTGCTGCAGCTGCTGCTGCAGCTTCGCACAAGAATCTGTGGCTGCTGCAACATCAGCCTCCTTCTGCCGCAGTTCAGCCTGCGCATGTGCAAGGTGTGCCTGCAGCTGATCCCGCACGTCTGCAGCTGCTGTGAGTGCCACACCACGCTCATCAAGCTGCTCCTCCTGCTGCTCCAGCTGCTGCTGTGCCGCAGCCAGCTGCTGCTCTTTAACATGAAGCTGCTGCTGCAGCTGCTCAGACGCTGCGGTTGCAGCTGCTAGCGCAGCCTGTTGCTCATTTGACTGCTGCTGAGCTTGGTCAACCTTTGACTGCTGCTCTGCCAGCTGCCCCTGCAGCTGCTGGACCTGCTGCTGCAGCGACTCCTGCTGGCTGGCCTTCTGCGACTGTTGCGCCTGCAGCTGCTGCTGCAGTGCCGTAAGCGCCTTTGCTGCCTCTTCTTTGGCTTGCAGGGAGAGCGCAGCCTGCATGCATGCAGTTGTGAAATAATGCAAGAGTTGAGCTGATTACCTAACAATACCAGTGTTGTATGCAGAGAAGGACGAGGTGGAGGGTGGCAAGGCACGGGGCGCAGCATACAGTACATGTTGCACGTCTGTACAAGGAGTCGTAAAGAAGAGTGGTCAAACCACCACCATGCGCTGTTGCAGCTGTGCTTGCAGCTGCATCCCAGGCAGCCTTGCCGTCAGTCGACGGTGCCAGTCAGAATGCATGCCAACCTTGCCCATACTCCAAACACTCAAATTTGCTGACAACACGCATACACCTCACAACTCCTCCAGTTGTCCATGCTGTAGATGCTTTAACTCTACAATCTTTCACTCTTTCATCAACTCACTTCACCAGCAGCCTCTTTGAGCTGTGCCTCTTTCGCTGCCAGCTCTGCCGAGCCGCAGCAAGCTGGCCCTCCGCCTCTGCTGCTGCTTCAGCAGTAGATGCGAGCTCGGCTGCTGCCGCCGCCTTCTCCTGCATGGCCTGCTCCAGCTGCTGAGACACAGTGTCCAGCTGCTGGCTGGAGAACCTGGCCTGTGGTTGAAGCAGCAGACGGCACAGCAGCATCAAGAAGAGCATCAGTGTGCACTACCTGTACTAGAACAAGTGCCTGTGCGCAGGCGCAGCATTGAACTGCTGCGATGCACAAACAACGGCTGCCGCTGGTGTGCTTGACTAATGCAATGCAGACAGCAACAGGTCTTCTAGAGAGCAGATGGCAGACAGGCCCTATCCACCCCTCTGACATCAACAGCAACATGCAGTCGATGCTGCTGTTGACCCACCTTGCTGGATGCAGACTCCTTGGCTGCAGCAGTAGCAGCTATCTGGCTCAGCAGCTGCTGCTTTTGTAACTCAAGCTCATCAGCGGACTGCTTGTACCGCACGGGCTGCTGGCCCTGCGCCACAGAGCCCTGCACACCCTGCAGCTGCTCCTCAAGTCCTGAAACCTGAAGCCTCAGGCTTTCGAAATCAGTCAATGCTGCTGCCAGCTGCTTGTCCTTGCTGCTCAGCTGTTGCTGAGCGTCCCTGTACTGCTGTTGTACTACATCTCGCTCGGACTGTATTGCGCACAGCTGCTCAGTTGTTGCGGCTGCTGCGTTCAGCTGCTCCTTGAGTGATGCTGACTCAGCTTCCAGCTCAGCGGACTTCGACCTCATCAGTGCCAGGTCAGCACGTACCTGCAGCACACAATGCAGCAGCACCAGCACCAGCATCATCAGCACATGCAGCAAGAGCCAATCGCCCAGCAGCACTCAATCAAAGTATGTACGATTTATGTACAAGAACCAGCTTGCTGTGTCGCTGTCACAGGTGTGGCTGCACTGCAGTGTAGTGCGGTGTGCTGTGCTGAGCACCGTGTCAAGCCCCGCCAAGTTCACACCAGAGCTGCTGTGGTATGCCAACCGACCAACTGCTGCCCACCTGGCTGATCTCGTCATTGCTGCTGGCTTGCGTAGAACTCAGCTGCTCCGTCAGCTGATGCAGCTGCTGCGCTGCTGCCGTCAGCTGCTGCCGCAGAATAGACCCCTCAACGTCCTTTGCGAGCACGTCGGCCTGCAGCTCCTGCGCTGCTGCTGCACTGGCCGCGAGCTCAGCCTCCAAGCCTAGCACAGCACAGCAACGCAAGGCAAGCACACCGGTAACAGTGTGGCCGCCATAGCTGCTGTTGCGATAACACTCAAGCCTAGGACTAGGGGACGATGCACGGAACCTGCATGGATGGGTTTTGCTGTTTCGGCTGCCTACATGCCCGGCACAGGCTACAGTACGAGTCGGCCAAGTCAGAACGGCACATGACAGCAGCATCGCCCGGCCACTCACAGCTGTGTTGTCATCCACCTTTGCAGCCAGCGCTGCCAGCTGCGCCCGGGTGGCTTCGAGCTCCCCAGTCAGCTCGCCCCGCAGCTGCTCAGCAGCAGACGTCAGTTTGGTCAGGCTGGACACCTGGGCACGCGCTGCTGCCAGCTCATCTGCAGGCAGTGCGTCGAGGCAGCGACATGAGGCGTGAGGACACGCGCCAGCAGTGCATGGTGCGGAGCAACTGCCCCGCAACAGGGGTGGACTGGACTGGGCTGAACACTTGCGCGTGAGCCGCTGCCGAGGCGACTGTGGGGGCCAGCATGAACGCGGTTGTTAGCCTTGTGAGTGTGGTTGCCCAGCGAACGGCGCAGGGCAGCTGCCACGTAGCAGGAGCAAACGCAGTCAGCAAGCCATCTGAGCAGGAGCTGCTGGATACCCTGTACACGACACGCATCGACACGAGCTGAGGGCGCCGGTGTTGCTGCAGGTGCAGGAGGCATGGCATGCAGCAGTACCGCCCCGCTAACCTGCAAGCATGTGTAAGATGCGAATGACTGAATGCATGTCGAGTGAGGGCGCGCGTGACGTGTCCAGCCACGACCACGTGGCACTGAGGAAGGAGCCGTGTGCCTGACCTGAAGCGGCATCACGCGCTTCACCTGCTAGATGGTGTTCATCAGGCAGCAGGTAACCCTAAACATACGGCACCCACTGCTTGCAGCTGAAGCAGCTGAAGCCCAAAAGTCAAGCACGGCTCCATGCCGCACCCTGCATGCACACGATTCGCTTGTGTATACACAACATCCACAGCAGCTGCTGTAAACAATCACCAGGTGCAGCCAATCCATGGTGCGCTGCGCGCACCTGTGACCCCCGCCAGCTGCTGATCCCTCCGCTGCACCATCTGCGCCGCCTGCAGCGCCCTGCCCTCAGCAGCCGCCACGTCAGCCTGCGCAGCTGCCAGCTGCTGCTGCAGCGCCCCGGCCTGCTGCCCTGCCACCCATAGCTGCTCCTGAAGCTGCTGCAGATCCCGCTGCTGCTGCTGCTGCTGCTGCTGTTCGGCGCCAGGTGCTGGCTGAACAACAGCAGCATACCCCTGCAGCTCCTGTTGCAGCGAGTTCCCCTGCTGCTGCTGCTGCTGCGGCGGCGGTTGCTGCTGCTGGTCGTGCATGGCCTGCAGCTGCTGGCGCAGCGCAGTCACCTCGTCATGTGCTGCTGCTGCTGCCTCCCTGGCGTCTTGCAGGTCCCTCTGCAGCATGTCCGTGCTGAGGTTGCTGCTGCGCACCTCCGACCGCATCTCCTGCAGCCTGCTCCTCAACTCAACCGCCTCAGACTCAGCTCGAGCGAGCTCAATCCTCAACTCAGCAGTAGCATCACCCGCAGCTACATTGCTGGTGCTCTGCTGGCTGCTGCTGCCTGGCTGCTCTGCGGGGTGCCGCTGCTGTAGCTGCTGCCAGCTGCTGCTGCAGGTCCGCTACCTGTGCCTCCAACATTCAACTTGTGCCTGCAGGGATGTAGAAGCTGCAGCTACACCAACTGACACGCTGGTGGCCTGCTGCTGCTGCTGCTGCTGCTGCTGCTGCTGCTCTGCCTGCTGCACTCCCGCAATGAGTTGCGCTAACTCCTGCTCCTTCTCCTGCAGCTGCTGCCTAGCCTGCTGATACTGTAGCGCCTCTGCCTGCCCCTCCAGCAGCAGAGCATCCCGCTCACGCAGCAGCTGCTGCAGCTGCGCCTGCTGGCCAAACACTGCCTGGAGCTGCCCTGCAGCTGCCCTAGCTGCTGGTCCCGCTGGGCCAGCTGAGCAGCAAGCATGGTACGGTCAGCAGCCAGCTGTGCCACAGCTGCCCCAGGATTTTGGCCGTTGCTGCTGTTGTAACCATTGCCCTCCCCAGCCTGGTACACCTGTGCAAGCTGCTGCTGCAGGGAGTGGTTGGCAGCTGCCAGTTGTGCAAGCTGCTGCTGCTGCTGGTTGCACTGCGTGGTGAGTCGACTGGTCATTTGTGCCAGCTCCTGTAGAACAGAACAAGGCAGACAAGCACCCCCAGTGGACGCCTGTCTAGCACAGCTGAGAGCTCTCACAATGTGTGTACGCAAGAATAGCAGGTACGTCATGAACTTCAAACTGCTGGAGATGGGCTATACAACCAGATAATTTGGTCATGCCGACTGGTCCAGTGGCTCGCGTTGGCTAGTATTCTGTGCTGTTGGCTTGATCATGACATTGTAAATGACAGCATGCGCACCACACCTGGAAGCGCTGCATGTTCACTCCTGCTGCAGCTGGTTGTCCAGGCCCTGGCGATCCCCGTACTGCCATGAGCTGCTGCTCCGCTGCCGCCAGCCTGGCACGCAGCTGACGCACCTCCATCACCTGCATGCAGCAGCAGCAGAAGGGGCAGCAGCAGCAGCAGCAGCAGCAGGAGCAGGGGCAGTGGCGGCATGACACCACACATCATGACGAGGACAGTGAGAAAGGTGCGCAGCAGCACTTGACTTAAAGGTGGTGCGGTGATCCAGATGTGTTGCACGTAGCTGACCACATGCAGGCGCAGCAAAGCACGCCAGACCACTCCAGTGCGGCATGACGCACACCGCCAAACCAAATGCAACGCAGCATGCACTGCCCCACCCACCTGTGCCTCCAGCTGCTGCTGCATGTCCCGCTGCATCCTCGCGCGTGCATCCAGCGCTCCACGCAAGTTCTGCAGCCGCAACCGCAGCTCGACCATTGCCCCAGCTCCGCTGCTGCTGCCAGCCTTGCCCTGCGCCGGCTGTAGGACTCTGTGAAGGTGAGAATGCAGACCTAGAACCATTGCCATTGGCTGCTGCTGCTGCTGCTGCTGCTGCATTGGCAGGGCTTGCAGGAGCCCCTGGTGGTATGCCAAGCTCTTGCAGGAAAGCGTTCAGCTGGGCCAGGTCAGCCAGGTCTGCCTGCTGCTGCCCTTGCAGGACAAGCATGGCTGCCTCTAGCTGCTGCTGGTAGTGCACCTGGCAGCATGGCAGCCAGCATGGCAGCAGGGTCGTAGCAGTGCATGAGCTGCGATCACACCAGCAACATATGCATACATGTGACGACAACAGCCAAACAAGCACATGGGTGCCCAGACGCACAATGAATCGCACTCAATCTCTGCTGATAAGTTGCCCCCAATGGCAATCAGTGACAATGCAACAGAGCACAGGATGGTTGGTTATTAGCGGTCAAGGTCCTGCAAGCGAGCACAGCAATGCTAGCACACAATGTGCGAATACGCATTATACCGCACATTGTTGTATTATTGTGTTGTGACAACCCCAGCACTCAGCTGGCAGCTGACCACCAACCTGATGGATGCCTTCTCCCTCGCTAGCTGCCTCCTAATGCTGATGGTTGTTGCAGCTACTGCCACTACTGCTGCAACGATCTGCCAGGGCACCGCAGCACCAGCTTTGCTCAGCAGCTCCATGCACTGCTGTAGGCCTGCCATGCTGGGGTGAGCTGTCATGACAACCCAGCAGTGCTGCCAGCCCATAAACATATGATGCAGCACTTCAGCCACTGGTGACACAACAGCAGTCCAGATGCTTGTGAGTGTGGGTATTGCAGCAGCAGCTGCAGCTGCTGATGCTGAGTTGAGAGTGCTGCCTCCTGCTGCTGACACGCCTTCAACTGCTTGAGATGCAGCTGCCGCTCCACTCAGCCAGATGGCAATGGCTGCGGCTGCCATCGCAGCAACAGCGCCCACGATGACATACACGGGGTTCAGACTGAATCTACTCCGGTTTTGTGCGGGTTGGGGGCTTGCCAGTGTTGGCTGCGGACTAGGGCTGCCAGGGCTGCTGTCAGGTGTGCTGCTGTTGCTGCTTTCGGTGCCCCTCGACACCTCCACCAAATCGTTGCTTGCTGAGTGTACATTTGCAGATCCAAAAGCAGAACTGGGTCTGCAGAGTGCTGTTTTTAAAAGGGGCCTCTGCAACGCTCGCACAGGACGGAGAGGATGCAGCGCAGCTGGCCTTACGGCCAGCGCGTAACAATGCATATTGCAATCCTAGTCAAAGGCAATGATATCACATCATTGCAACAAAGCTGGACACTGCTTTCCACTCTGGTCTGGCCAAACACATTGGCTTACAATTTGTCAGCGTCGCACGTGACGTTATCGATGCATTGACATCGATAGCAAGCAGCTATTTTTACCACTGCGATCTGACTGTCTACTGGGCGCCATCATTGTTGGCGATCCTGTTGGCAGGGTTTGACGCTTTGACGCTCCATTGCTTGGTTGCCCTTTTGCACCAGAGCAAATGGGCATCCAACTGGGCAAGCACGGTGGTACAGCTGCGTTATGGATTATGCTCAGTCTGGCACAGCGACCCGAACAAACCTAACGGTCATGACAGCTTGTGGTGCAGCATCACCTGGGTGCATATGGCAGTGATCTCACCAATGCCTACTTAGTCAAAGGATGCACTCTCCCCTGCTTGAGCATCGATGTGCACGGCATCAGCATATTGTTAAAAGCTGTTACACCTCATCCGTGCTGCCTGTGGCGCTGCCCAGGCCTTGTAAAGCTGTTGTCCGTTCTTATGCCAGAAGATGCTGTTCCGCGAGGTGCACCACGTGGAGCCAGCAGTGTCGAGGTCTATGGCTTTGTGGGGTGGATCGCTTCGGCTGTGACCTTTGGTGAGCTGCGGCTGCTGCAGGTGCCGCTGCAGGTGCTCTGCTGTCGCTGCTACTGCTGCTGCTGCTGCTCCTGCTGCTCCTCTGCTGTGGCCAGCTGCTGCTGCCCATGTTGCTCTCTGATACATGAGCTGAACCTCTGATGTTAACACTCAACATTTGCATCTTTCATGCAGTTCTGTACTGCCTCTGGGCCTTTGTACCTGAAGGCCTGCTGCACAAGGCAGGCATTACGTACTACCCCAGCAAGTGAGCAGCAGCAGAAACAATAACAGCAGCAGCAGCAGCAGCAGCAGCAGCAGCAGTTGCAATGCACTCTTCATCATACAGCCCAAATAACAGGGTCCACTGCACCTCAGCCATGCTTGCCTGCAGCAGCTGCACTGCGGAGCTGTTCCCCACAACGCTCATCTGCTATCCATCTGCTGTGCTGCAGGGAATGGGCACTCATCATTCCCTCATACCTGCTTGCGTCTGTGGTGTTTGTGTACTGGGTCTACGAGAGGTGTGCACCTCGTCCAGTAGCAGTACACGGAATGGCAGCTCCACAGCTGTGTGCTGCTGTGCAGCATGGCACTGCCGGCATGTGCTGGCTCAATGTGCTCTCACCATGATCAAGCACAGAGTGTGTTTGGCTATCTAATGTTTCGATACAATACAATACAATACAGTTTCACTTCAAGGCCATTTCACTCTGTCGACGCAGGCCTTGGACGCCAGCTTGTAGCATGTGCCCATCGCATGCGCTGTCAAGTGCTTGACATGCTCTCATGAAGGATACTGGCGGCCACTGCTGCTTCTGCCGCTGCCTGGGCTACTGCTGCTGCTGCTGCTGCTGCTGCTGCTGCTGCCACTGCAGCCTCAACATGATGAGTGTGCCGCCCCCTGCCTCATTGACAACTGTTTACGGTGCGTGCTGCTTGGTGATCTTCCCCCAGACTTCAACCCACCTGCAATGACTGAGCAGCGGTTTGCACCACCTCCTCGTTTGCACATGCCACTCTTGAACGGAGAAGACTTCCCTTGAATGGCAAGCACAGCAGGTGCAAGGGCACCTGCTGTGCTCCTGCAAGCACAGCTGTGACCACCCACGCAGCATTTGGGGTGCCTGGGACGTACCATCCAACAGCTTCCAGATGGCGTGTGCCTAATCCGCTGACGCATGTTGACCGACACGTGCCACAAAAAAGCATGTCTTGTCCAACTGATGCTCGACCACCCAAACCCCCCTCTGCAGATGCCAACAGCAAGTGGGTGACGCAGCTGGGCATGCCCAGCGCTGCTGCGTCCACGCAGCACAGCATCCCTCCACTGGTGCACCTGCCCCCACACCTGGCCAGCGGCGTGCTGCACGGCGGGCACAACTTCCAAGGTGGGGCACAGCAGACCACACCGCAAGCAGTTGCCACCCAGGGCGGGCTCACGCTGTGACTGGCTCCCTGGTGGTGTGGTGGATGTGGAGGTGCCTTGTTGGTGTGCATGCCAGCAGTGCCAGATGTGCCAGCTGCTGCTGCTGCTGCTGCTGCCCTAGCATCAGCTGCTGCTCTGCTGCAAGCTGTTCCTCCAATTCCCTCAGCTTCATGTGCGGTTCAATGATCGTCCGAGCAGCTGCTGCTCAGCACTGGCAGCACACACTGGGCCTGGCCCGTGAGTTGGGTGCTCCCGGTGTTCCGATCATCGCATACTGCCTGTGGTTGCTGCTGGTATGTTTTCCCTGCCATGCAGAGGCAGAAGCCCAGGTATTTGCACGTGCCTGGCAGCAGGAGGGGCAGCAGGAGGAGCAGCAGCAGCAGCAGGAGTGTGGCCCCAGGTAGTTGTGCAGAGCACCTGGTGGCACCTGACGGAGCGCCTTGGATGGCACCAGAGACAGCGCGTGCCGCATGGCCGAGCCAGCCAGGCCACCCTGCCTGCCTTGAGACGGCACAGCAGCTGCCAGCCGCACGCCCTGTTCATCAACACAGCAGCAGCATCCAGACATAACCCTACGGCATCATCCCCGCACCCTCATTGCACCCAGGATGCCTCCGCAGCTGGCTGCACACTGGCAGCAGCCTGCAGCCATGCCAAAGTAGCAGGCGTGGCATCGGTGGCACACCATGCGGCGATGCAGCATGCGGCTTTCAGACGCTGCACGTGTCACGTACCACAGTGATGATGTGCACTCTTGCAGCAGTGGTATGTAGTCACGGTGACGCGCGGCCCACTGAGTGATTGGGGCCCGGCCACTAGGATGCTGTCACATTGCATTTGCGTGTTCATGTACTGCTTGTTATCACGCCATGGTTTTGCAGATGGTGTTGGTGCTTACATTAATGTTAAACAAGCAGCAGCACCGGGATGGTGGGACATGACCATGAGCTCCTGAGGGGGTTTGGGTGAGGCCACCATGATGTATGCCACATCAGCATAGTATGCCACGTCTGGAGTGCATCCTGCTCCTACAATGTCATGCCGTTTTGTCGCCAACAAGGAGTTGTTAGACCTTCAACCTTGTCGCACACGGGGAACGTCTGTTAAGAGTACAGGCTGTGTACTTCATCATTGAGGCTGGCCATAACCCATACATGGGTCTGCATCACCTCCTCTGTGTGACGTCCAAGCCTTTGGTAACCGAAGTTGGTGACCCGTGTGTAATTGACGTGCGTGCATAAAGTGCTGAGCGAGAGGTATGTTTTACAATATATGTGTTCGACAGCACTCAGCAGCTGTACTGCTGGTGTGGGTGGATGTTCACTGACATTGACAAGGTGACCTGAGCTGCCCTGCTCAACATGTATGTGCAACACACCAACGCTGCACGGTCGAATGTTTTGTTGGGTGTTGCAATCTCACTGTTGAGAGCAAAAGGTGTGTTGACAGGGCTGCGCAATGCTTTGAATTACCCCGTGCTACTGCTGCTACAGCTTGTGACAGAGTTTGTGACATACTCGCACCTGTGCAAGCCCTACATAACTGAATAGTTTGTTACGCGTGACCACCTTTTAGTGCAAAGCAGCTAGCGTTGCTTCAGCCTCCAGCACAACCTGCATACCCGCCCGCCCACCACGCTCACACCGCATTCTGCGATCACTTTACGATTCACACTTTTAAAATGGCAGAGAAAACGCTTGTTGTGAACGTTGCATCTTGCAATGTGAAGAAGCTGGACCTCAAGGTGGGCGCCCGCAGATGCTTTCTTCTTGGTGCCCGCGCAGGCTGCAATCGCTACCGATCTGCAGTGTTACCAATCTCAGTGCCGTTAAAATCGGCGTGGTGGCGCCTCGTGCTTCAGCAAGGCGCAACAGCACGACAACCAGCAGTACCAGCAGCAACAAGCACTTGATGTGGAATCGTGGCTGTGTGCGCAGGCAGGCAGCACAACAACAGTGCTGGCACAGCTTATCTTGTCAGCATGGTAGCACATGTCGTTTCTAGCTGTGTGCCACCACAGTCACTGTCCCTGCAAGCCGTTGACCATAACTCCTGCAGCGCCAGTGCCAGCATGAACATGGACTGATGCAACCCATCCGCTGTGTTGGCTGCATCTGTCTACACAGGCCTATGGCGTGACCAAGCAGCGCTCTTATGTCGTTGTGAAGGTCGGCGACAAGGAGCAGCAGACCACAGTTGGTTTGGGTGAGCAGAGCTGAGCTGCAGTTTTGATCGTATGCACTTGCCACCTTGCCTTTGCAGCAGGCAGCAGCAGCAGCAGCACGCGGTGTAATTGTTATGCAGCAAGCTAGCTTGCTGCCTTATTTTCAATGGCATATGAGCACACTCCTGCTGGCAGCACACTATGTGCAGCCCACATATGCTGAGTTAAAAACCACCTAGGTGGTACAGGCCTTTACCACCAGCACACTTTACACTTTGTGTTGCTGCTGCTGCCTCTTTTCCCGCCCTTTTTTCTGCAGGCCTGGACCCTACCTGGGAGGAAACCTTTGAGTTCACAGTCGGCGATGAGGCCACAACAAAGTGCTTCGTGAAGTTCATGATGGGCGCCGAGGGAGAGGAGAAGCAGATTGGTGATGAGTGTGAGTGACTGCCGCGCTGCTAAGCGATAACAAGAGTTGACCTGAGTCAGTGACAGCCAAACAGCTACCATTGACAGCAGGCGTACAGCAGGCAGTGACCGCCAAGCCGCTCCTAATGGCCGCAATCGTTGCACAGCAAGCATTGACATTTTGGCTGCTCCTGGTTACAGCACAGATGCACAGCAAGCAATGCCAGCAGGGCCCCAGAGGGAAACGCTGGCTGTCAGTGTGCCTCCACAGCAGCAGCTGCAGCACTTGTAGAGTCGCTTGCGCCCAACAGCGCAGGCCAACAGGCGTGCTGCTTGTTGCCTGCCTGTGGGTCCCCTGCTGTTGCCGGCCAAACTGCAATTCAACCAAGCTTGATGCGTTACCGCCGGTGCCTGTTGCCGGCCTTCATTCGCTCGTGCCGTCTCCGCTGCTGCTCCTGCAGGCGAGTACCTGCTGAACGTGCTGATCATCAACAAGCCCACCTACAAGGGCCTCATCGTGCCGGGCGGCAAGGTTGACATGATGTTCACCGCAAAGGGCTTCGGCAAGGAGGACGGTGAGCAGGCTGTGTGCAGCAGCAGCAGCAGCAGCAGCAGCCAGCAGCCAGCAGCAGCAGCAGCAGGGCTGGGATAGGTTGTGCGCTTGCTGATGCACTTGAAGATGAAGTTGCAGTTCAATGCTCTGGTAGCAAATGCTTTGGCAAGGAGGACTTGCAGGAGGGGCGCAGGGGTTTGTGCTGCCTGCGGCAGAAAGTAATGAGCTGCTTGCACTGCAGTGCTGCAATTGCAGCATGAGCAGCACGAGCAGGTGTGTATGCGGCTGCAGGCAGGAGTGCTCTGCCCAGCACTGGGCAGCACGTGCTGGGCACCAGTGTATTGCAGAGCGCTAGCTACTGTCAAGCATGTGCTGCGACAACCAGCAGTCACAAATTGCTAGTAGTGAAGGAGTCGGGCTATCCCTCTGCATCACTGCCTTGCTCATGTCTGTTGCATGCTGCTGCTGCTGCTGCTGTGTGTCGCCCATCATGTGCAGTGGAGGTTGATGACAGTGCGCTGTTTGACCTGCTGGATGGTGGCGAGATGGTGATGAGCGACGATGAGGAGGACCAGTGAGCAGCAGCAGCAGAGGTGGTGCGCCTGAAGCAAGCAGCGGCGACGTTCCAAGCAGCAAGCAGCAGTGCCAGCAGCAGCATTGACATAGCAGGCATTGGGGCTGCGCCACAAGAGTGCCAGGAGGCCTCGCCCCCGCAGCCTAGGAATTTGGATGCGCCAGGTCGTCTTGTTGCAGCCTGAAACATGATAGTCTGACAGTGTCTTGAAGTGCTTAGTTTGGTGCTTGCTCCAGGTTTGTGTTGTTGCTGACTGTGGCAGCAGCACGCTGCTTGCCTTGGTAGGCGCATGTGAGTTTGCTGAAGGCTGAGCGCGGCATGCAGCGCATGGGATGCGGTTACGTGCATGGTATACGGGCCGTGCTGCACTGAACAAGTGCAGCCATGAATTTATGGATTGGTGATGCGGACACCACCGTCACTGCAGTGTGCGATCATTGGCACCGCTGGTGCACAAGTGGTATGTGTGTGTGTGTGTGGTTGCAGCAGCAAACAGGTTGCTGCCAGTGAGTGCAATTGTGGTGCTGCACCACGGTTGTGCATGCTGTTGTTCAATCCTGTAATGCTGACATCAATGCCACGACACATCCTGATCTCCTCCTCTGCTCATGCTGTCTACCAGCATACAGCACTGGTGAGCAGGGCAGGGCTGGCAACCGCCTTAACTGAGCCTGAGGCTGCAGCCGGTAGTCCAGCAGCCGAGTATGAACTGCCAACAGTGCCAGTTTCATTTCAGTGGCGAGTTCATTTCAGGTGCTGCAGCTGCTGCAACACCTTGCACATCTTTACGGACTGCGCATGTTCGGGGTTTATTCAAGAAGCTACAATTGTATCTGCAATCTTGCAAGATTTGAACGCCGCAATACCTACGCCATTGGCCTCAACCTGCTTCATGTTTATCAGCACAACCAATGTCGCATGCGCAGTACAGTGGGTGGATCCAGCTTTGCTTGCATGAGCAGCCTCGCAGGCAGGGGTAGGGTGACACTTGCTTGCCTTTGCTTCTTTATCTTTTCACTACGTGAGCCCAGTTGAGGAAGGCATCCCATTGGCATTGCAACAATCACGGACCCGCTCTGTTACACGCACCCACCAGCCGGGCCTCACAGAAGGAATGGCATGGGCTGCAATGCTTGTGAAGGGGTTGCAGAGAAGCGCACATCACACAGCACAAGGGCTGCAACGCTGTGCTTGCATTGCATGTCCCTTCATGCGACAGGGCCAGGGGCCCCCTGGTACTACCAGGCCCCCTGGTACTACCTTGTAGTACAAGGGCACCATCGCTGCCACACTGTCTGAAGTGTGTTCAAGGTAGCAAGCTGCCGCCAGTGCTGCACCAGGCCCTGCTGGGCTGCGCGCTATGCCTGCCTGCTGCTGCTGCTGCTGCTGCTGCTGCTGCTGCTGCTGCTCGGCAATGACGTTGCTGCTGTCGGGCTTGCTGCCTGGCCCCCCAAACAACGGCCGCATGACTTCCCTGTCAAAGTTACCCCAGGCCTGTCCCATCTGCCGCATAGCCCCTAGCATAGTGCCACCACCTTCAGTTGTGCCACCAGCTGTAGCGCCCCGCCCCACCCCCTGCTGCAGCTCAATTGCTGCTGCACCTCCATGCTGCTGCTGCTGGTTGCCTGGCAGGAGCCGGCTGAGCGATGGACTGTCAGCACCAGCAGCACCAGCAGCACTGCCGGCAGGCTCTCCCAGTTCATCAATGCTGATGAGAGCTGCTTGTGCAGAGCCCAGCTCCTCAGCTGCCAGCAGCGCTGCATCATTGACGTCAAAGCCATCAAACCCTTCTGCTCCCGCTGGCGTTGCGGCAGCACCACGCGCAGCACCCCACACACTGCCGCTGCTGCCTGAAGCGCCTCCCGGGAAACCCCAAATGCGCGCAACACCCCTGCTGCCACCAGCACCCCCAGCACCAGCCCCTTCGAAGCTCCCCCCTCCTGGATGTGGCCCCCTCCTGTCATTACTACTGTTGTTATTACTGTTGTTATTTCTGTTGTCACTACCTGGTATACTGCCGCTGCTGTGGCCAGGCCCCTGTTGAGCCCAGTTGCTGTTGGTTGCACTGCCGCTTCCGCGGCTGCTGCTGTTGTTGCTGCCACTGCCCTGCCCGCTACCTTGACCGCCCCTATGTGGTCTGAAGCTGTTGTCCAACTGCTGAATGAGGGAGCTGGCGCTGCTGCTGTTATGTGCAATTGTGCTGCATGCGCGGCAGGCAGGCAAAGAGACATTTCTGTAAGATCTATTGAGTCTGCAAGGCTCCGGCTGGTTGCCAGCTCAGCAGGGGTACGAGCAATGGCAGCGCGGTCACCGGCACTGGGTCTGATGGGTGCAGTGCATGGTACATGCGCATAGTTTGCATGTAGCACATCAGCAAGAGGATTGCAGCAGACCAGGGCCGCCCGCCTGCTGCATGACCTGCTCAATCCAATTGAGCAGTGGTTTTTTTTATCGCAGCTGGCCCTGAGGCTAGCCTGACTGTATCCTTTTGAGGCACTACAGCCACTTTGCAAAGAAAACAAGAGGTTCCTATACCAAGCTTCACTCACTTGAGCAGTGGTATGGTGCGCAGCTGGTCCCTGAGGCTGGCGTCGCTGTCGCCTTTGAGCATGGCAGCCAGCAGCGGCTTGGTCAGAGCCCCAAAGCCCAGAATGCTCAACATCACAACCTGCAGCAGCAGCAGCAGCAGCGGGGTGGCCAAAAGCAGGGGCAGCAGTAAAATTGTCTGAGCACAGCAGCCACCACCCAGCAGCTGCTTCGTCACCACACCCAACTTCAAAGAGCTTAGCATCACAGCCTGCAACAGCAGCAGGCACCTGCACTGTCATTTAGCTAAAACATATACAGCTCACAGCCATTGGACGTTGAGCTGCTGCCAGTCGGGCACAGCGGGTTGCGAATGCATTGATGGCCGCACATGCTTTTAGAGGCAGCACATAAATTTATCAGTACTAAATCAAAACACTACCCACTGCAAGGCCGCACCATGAGGGTTGAAACAATCAGCGTGGCACGGCCCTGGTCCAGCACCTGGCGTGGGTTGTCGTCAAAGTAGTAGTACACCAGCGCAACACTCACAGCACCACGCATAAGCCCTGGCGGCGGCAGCAGCAGCAGCAGCAGCAGCAGCAGCAGCAGCAGCAGCTTTCCTTTTGACAGCAGTTGAGTGCAGTTAACAACAGTCGCTGGCCATGTGCGCCATGCATGCTGCCATCCTGCTCTGTGCAGGCCCCTCCCCTGAGAGGTGCATCCCTGGCCGTTTGGGATCTGTCAGACGATGGTTCGGCCGGTCAGGTCCACCACTCCCCTGCTCCGGCCACGAACACAGTGGGTTCGGCAACACCTTATAACCCAAACACCTCCCTGTGCACTGGCTTGCAGGATGATGCGCACACGAGGCTGACATTTGCTGGCAGCCGCCGCCAGAGCATCGGCACCTCACCTGCCCAATGGAAGCGCCCTGCTGCCTGTCCAAGTCCTGCCCTGCCACCAGACCCATGCCCACCCACACCACCACGATGTCCCTGCTGCTGAGCTTCTCCGCCGACCAGATGTTGTGCAGCAGCGAGAACGGCACCACAAACGCGGCTCGGGCTGCCGCCAGCAGCGCCGTCAGCACCACCACCAGCCACACAGCCTCCGCCGCGTTGGCGCCCTGCGGGGCGACAGCAAACAGCGCCGTACAAGTAGCAAGGTGTGCTTGCACGTGCAGCTCAACCAGCACACACACACCATGTGCCAGCAGCGACGCACAGGTGGCATTGGCTGCCTCCTTGGCTGCACATATGTGTCCACGGCCGATATGAAGCACAGCATGTAGAATATGAGCGAGCAGGATGCACGCTCCAGGTGTCCCGTCCCCCTGAGCAGTTGCAGTTTGTGCAGCGAGTGCTGCTGCTTGCTGTGTGCCGTGAAGTCCCCCCACCTGCCACTTGAGCGGGTCGAGTGCATCCATGCCCACATACAGGAAGATGATGCCCTCCGCCAGGTAGGACGCCGTCCTGCAAGCAGCAAGGAACAGCGTCCACGGACAGCAGCACGCTTGATCAGCGTGCTGCAGTTCCACATAGTCCTGCGCTTGCGTGAACTGCTGCCACCCGGCATGAGCAGGAGGAAAGAGGCGACAGTCCTGCAAGCAGATGTGGTGTCAGCTTACAGCGCCGTTCTGCAAGGGAGGCCTGAGGACTTCGGTGCCTGGGTGTCCCTCCCAGCCCCAATCTGCTAGCCCCATCCTTGGCACACGTCGTTCCAAGTACAACCTCCTAGCACAACGCTTTGTTGAGCCAGTTCACAGCAGGAGTCCGAGAATGGGTGGTGTTCACTCGCAGTGTGGTGCGCATCGCGCTGGCCCACCCTGACTGACAGCCTCCGGTGCATGCATTCAGCAACATGCCTGCTGACAACGCTGGGCTGATTAAGCATGCTTTTCTCGCAAACAAAGTGCAAGCTCTGTCACCTGAACAAGCCTGTCCAGGGGGAGGGCAGGCGCCTCCGCTGACATCACGAACGTCTGAAAACCCACAGCGCGGCCCTACCATGCTGCTCCATGCACCCTCGTGCCACCCTGGGTGCCGCTGCAACCGTGCCCGAGGGCTTCCCGCCTCACCTGAAGCCGGTCAGGGTCGCGCGCTGGCCCTCGTCGCTCACGTTGTGCAGCGCGTAGTGGCTGACCACCACGCCGCACACAAACAGCGCCAGGATGGCCGACAGCCCCGTCACGTCAGCCAGCAGGTAGCTGAAGTAACTCAGCAGCGTGATCACCGCCAGCTCCTGCAGCGCGGTTGAAGGCGCGGCGGCATGGAAGCAAGCGTCGTGCCAGCCCAGAAGTCCGACGGTGTCAGTGGCTGCCTGAGGTGACCCATGACGGTATGGCAGTCCTGTGCCCTTCTTGGATTTGATGTGACGTACGTAACAGTATCAGTGCGCCCTAGGCAGCAGATGAGAAGCTCGACGACCGCAGCAGCGCGCAGCCTCACCTGGTGGGCGTCCTTGAGCGTGAGCCGCCTCAAAGCGACAGCGATGCCAAGGCCAGACGCAGCCCCCAGCAGCAGGCTGGTGACCAGCAGGTACACAAATTGAACACCACACCCCCTGCAAAGGCCTTCTTGGCCACCTCGCCAGCTTCCGCGGCCTCATGCGCACGTGCTGTGGTTGCGACTGCACCCAGCAGCACGACGCTGACTGCGCGGCACGCCAGCGAGAACAGCAGCCCCGCACAGGCAGAGCAGGAGTCAGGCGCGCAGCCAGGGACGGTTGCAGGCGGAACATGCAGAAGACGCCGCGGCAAGCAGCAGAGCCATGCGCGGAGTGCGCCTCAGAGAGGCTCACCATCAAGCTGCAGCGCCACACATTGTTCAGTCACACCGTGCTACCAACTAGATGGACTGGCCTGTTACTACTGCCACGAAGTCCGCCTATTGCAAGCCAGCGGTGACAACTCAGGGCAGGGGGCACACATCACTTATGTTGCTGGTGAGCAGCAAGCCTTGCTGGCCGGCCCACTGCCACGCGCACCTCCACACACACACACACACACACACACGCGCACCTGCATCATTCACCACCCCTCTCCAAACACCAGCGAGAACAGCCCTGGCATGGTGGTGCGGTCCAGCACCTGCAGCGTGGCCACGCTGTCTGTGGCAGCAAAGATGGCACCCATCGCAAGGCAGTCCTGTGCAGAGCAGGACAGCATGATCCAGGGCAGCAGCAGGCGTTAACTCGTCACACTTACGCGCCTGTGCGTTGCCACTGGTGCTGCTAATCTTCCCACACGGACAGCCACTGTGCAGATGATAACACCACCAAAGTCCAAAGAACCACCAGCCAACTAGTGAGCAACCACCAGCCAACAATGCTAGCTTCTGCAGGACGGGCACTGACCGAACGCAGCAAAGGCGTGGCGTGGCAGTCAGCCTGCTTGACCGCCAAACCCCTCCCAGCATGCACGGCTCACCTCCAGCTTGAACAGTGCAAAGCCGAGTGCCCCATACATGAACAGGCTGATGATGGCAAAGCTTGCCAGCGTGCCAAACACGCCATACAGCAGGATTGAGGGCAGCGCGTAGAAGAAGCGCTCATGCTCCACTGACAGCCCACAGTAAAAGATGACAGGTGGCAGCAGGTAGCTGCAGCAGCAGATAAAGCAGCAGCCAGAATGGCAGAGCATACGCATTGCAGCAGCAGAGGTGCCTGGGTACGCCCGTGAGCTCATGAGGATCAACTGCGCGTATCCTTGCAGCGCATGGATGCTGTGTCATACTGTCGCTGTTGCTCATCACATCGAAGTTGCAGTCAGGCTCATTGATGGTCATGCTCCATGCAGTGTCCAATAGATGCTGTGCTGTTTCCAGCTGCTGCTTGCATGCTTGGCATGCTGCAGCTGCGGCAGCCTTGCTTGCTTGCTTGCTTGCTGTGCATCTGCTGAGGCGCAACACCTGCTGCGGCATGCCCTTTGAACCTGGCTTTGGCTGCTGCTGGCCCGACTCAACGACAGCACAAGAACTGCTGACTGGTGGACGTTCTGCCTGTCGCACTCGCCCTGCACTGGCCTGCACTCACGTGAAGAACCTATACAGCAGCAGTAACAACAGCGAAAGCAGCAGGAGAAGCAGTGCGGTGTTGATGGCAGTCCCAAACTCAGTCAAGCACTGTAAGGCCTGAGCTGGTGCAAGGCCAGAGACCGCTTACAGCTGACACGGACTGCCAGCAGTCGGAGGAAAAGCACCAATGTTTGGTATACACGCCTTACACACCTGCCTGCAGCATGAGCTCAGACTGCGCACCTCAAGGGCACCGACACGAATCGCTCACCCTGCAGCGTTGAACTCCAGCAGGTTTGTGACCCAGCTCCAGCCTGTGTAGTGGTGGAACACCAGCAGCACCAGCCCGGTGACCAGGCCCAATGCACACGCAGCGCTGCCCTCGGTGAGGTGCCGGCTCCTGCAAGCGCAGGCACCGATGCCGTTAGCTTGCACAGTGAGAGGCGCTAACAACCCCAGACAAGGCCCACCATGGAGATCTAAGGCCAGCAGCAAGCACTGCTTCAATATCAACTGACAGCTGCTCACGACGTGATTTGCTGCCGCACAAAGTGTTAGGCGCGTATTGCTGGTAAGGCCGAGTCGTGCCGGTGGGAGCTCATAGGCTGCTTTGCGGGAGGCTGAGCCTGCTGCAGCTGCTGCTCGTACCTGCTGGCCAAGTGGTGGCCTCCTAGGCACCAAGCCATCACCAGCACTACCAGAACACCTGCAGGTACACGCGTAGTACAGCACAGCGCATGTGGGCGGTCACATGACGGCGTGGGGCACCATGTGCTGCTGCGCTGCCCCTGCGCATATGCTCATGCTGATCAACAGACGCATCTTGAATCATAGCTGCCTCACAATGCTGTGCACATAAAGCAGTGACAGTGTTCACAGCTGTGGCCAGGTAGGTGGCCCTGATGGCAGCAGCTATGGTGAAGTGAAGTTGAGCAGCAGGAAGATTACAAGCTGCTACCAACGCACATGTGCTCATGTTGCTTGCATGGACGATGTCATGCGTCGTGTGAGGCGCTGGAAGTGGAGCAGGAGGTGCAGGGGATGACTCTGGATCCGCCATTCTGCCACGAGCTGACCTACGCCACCTAGGGTGAGTTTAATCAATGCATTGATCCCTCAGGCAAGAGAATCCGGGCACTGTTGCGCATGGGAGCGCGACCACCAAACACTGGAAACAAGAAAGTGCACGGGGAACACGCTGTGCTGCTGTACTACATATGAAATTCAAGATTTATGCGTGCTAGTACGTAGGCTTCTCCTGCTGCCTAGCACATGCTAGCACAAACATGCGAACAGACAACTGCCTTTGTCACTGCAGTGCCTTGCAGTGGGCTGGGAACGCACGTCGGTATGTATATTGGCAACCACCATAAGATGTTTACTTAGCTCTTGATTACGCTGTCCACCACTTGACCGACATCATCAGTTGCAACTGTGCTGTGCTACGTGCCCCCCTGTAGCGCTGGTTGTCTTCCGCATCTGGCTTGTTTGAACTCGATCATATACAGCAAGACAAGCCCTGGGCTGGCAATCGTTCAGGCGTTCTGCCCTGTGCCACAACAACAGCTGCTGCTCAACAGGGCCCTTATCTGCCTTCAAGGCCAGCAGCCCTAGGGAGATACACTGCAGCACCCAGCCAGGATGGAGTTCGGCATGAAACAGCCGAACTCCTTCAGCGGCAGCAGTAACGTGGAATGGTACAGCGGCGGTGCTGGCACTTACAACCCAAGCAGCTACCAGTATGCACCGCCGTCTGCTGCATCAGCATCAGCATACAGCACCAGCTTCGAAGACGAACCACCTTTGCTGGAAGGTGCGTTATCTGACGCCAAGCTTAGGCAGTGCTACTGCAAGTTGGCTTTCAAGCAGCAGGCAGCTTCAATCCATGCAAGGCAGTGCAGCAGACACACACAGGTTGGGCCGATAGCGCATCCAAGCACACCACAGCTGTCATCTGCCATGTCGATGTGTGCATTTACACTTAGTAACGTGACCTGCTGTCTGGGCCTGCACATGATACAGTAGCAGATGGTGGTGGTGCATGCTGCCAGCTGGCGTCCTGCAAGCGTGTACGCTGCCGCAGGACGCACTGCAGATGCTGCGCACGAGCATGTTACTTCTGCACAGCTTTTGCTGCATGACTGCCGCCAGACTTGCGTTGCTTATAAACAAAAGTGGCTTTCACCTGCAGAGCTGGGCATAGACATACCTTCCATCCTGCAGAAGACCAAAGCTATTTTGCTTCACCAGATGAAGTCTAACAGCCTAGATGACCTTGATTTTGGTGGCGCGCTCATCTTTCTGCTGCTGCTTGGGGGGCTGCACCTGCTGGTGAGGCCAGCAAGCACTAGCAGCGGTACAATCCCGTGCAGGAAGGGCAAGCACTTGGCGGCTGTGTGTGGCTGCAGCTGCAGAGGCTGTGGGCAGCAGCAGACACATTGAGGGTGGCATACAGAATGGGAAATTGCCTGAGCTACAGCAGCGCAAGCAGGAGAAGGTTGTGGGGTGACAGTAGCAGCTGCATGTGTGAAGACAGTTTGCATCTACATCGATCACCGTTCATGCAGATGCATCGCATTCCTCTGTTCACTCCCGCTGCATCGCTGCTCTGCGCTCCTGCCTGCTTGCAGTTGGGCAAGATGCACTTTGGTGTGCTGCTGGGCTGGAGCGTCGTGCAGAGTGTGGTGCTGTGGTTTGTGGTCAACCAGATCGCCAGCAATGAGGCAGCAGAGCACAGGGCCCTGGACCTGTACAGCTGCTGCTGCATCGTGGGCTACGGCATGGTGCCGCTCATACTGCTGAGCGTGGCGGTGCTGCTGACGCCAGGTGAGCCCGCGTGCCGAGCATGCGCGCGTGTGTTGAGCATTTTTGTTGCAGAGGTGTTGAATTGCCACGGGAGAGGCGGTGTGTGCACACCGCTGCGGTATGTGTACATTATTTCTGCAGTTGCAGACATCTCAGATGTGTGGCACAGGCGTTGGTTGGTCCCTGTGACAGCAGCCACCTGGGCGTGCAACACGGTTTTGCAGTGCCACGCCTGCTGTCAAAGGAGCAGCACTCTAACGCAGCAGCAAAAAGGCAAGCAAGCCAGCAGTGGCTCCTACACCTGCTGTATGAACATGGGCTAACAGCGTACTAAATGTACGCAGCGAACTGCACAGCACGTTGGACCCTGGTGCGGCTAATTGTAGCATCGCGTACGCTGCTTCATAGCACCCACCAAAGACATGGCTGCGGCTGCCTGCCTGTGCTGCTGCTTGCTGCAGGGGTCCTGTCAGTGCAGTGCTGGCGATCCTGGCAGCGGCATGGTCAGCCATCACAGCAGCCAAGGTGCTGGCTCGCATCTCGCATGCACTGGCGGAGGTGCGCAGCTTGGTGCTGGTGCCGTGCTTCCTGCTGTATGGCTCCTTTGCGCTGCTCACAGTCTACTAGGGCAGCAGCAGCTACAGCAGCTGTGTGTTTGGAGCAGCTGCTCTGGCACGGCTTTGGATCATGTGTAGGGGCTGGTCAGCGGTTTATTAAGCAATTATTGTGAATCTGTGGTGAATTGTAACTTGTTGACAGACCGAGACATTTGAAGATGAGGAGCACAGTGACACGTCCTGGTGTTGGACCCAACGCATGTGGCCATCACATGAACAGCACATATGTGCATAGAAGCGCTCATATATGCATAGAAGCGCTCATGACGTGTCTCTCCCGTGTCAACCCACGCACGCATTATGTCCCGCACAGCTGAGCTGCAGCTGTTCCAAACACATCGTACACGGGTGATACCTGTAATCACGCGTGCACTTGGTGCACAGCGCCTACAATTGGAACACATGACACTGTCACAGCTCAACACCAGCAACAGGCAGCGCAACTGCGGGCAAATCTGCCAAGCAACAGCGCAGCACAATGTGCCGCAGCAATGCATCCCTTCACAAACTGCTCAATGCACCTCCCAGCAACAGAACACCGCCCCCTAAACAACGCCCATGCCCAGCACCCTCTAGAGACCTATGCCATAGCCTGCTCCTGCTCCTGCTGCTGCTCCTCCACTGCTGCTGCCACCACCTCGTTCTGCTGCGCGTCCGCCGCCTCGACTGCAGCCGGCCCGCCCACCTGCTGTGCTGCCATGAGCGCATCGTAGCGTGCGGTGGCCTCTGCTGCCACCTCGTTCAGCCTGTAGCCTGAGCCCATTGCCGGCAGCGCTGACATGAGGTTGCTGAGCCCTGTGGCTGTGCAGGTGGGCAGCTTCTGCTTGAGTGTGATTAAAAAGGTGTCCATGTAGCGGTCCCTGCAGGATGGCCAGCAGCAGCAGCAACAGCAGCAAGCGAGTGAGATGCAGCTTCATAAGTTAACAGCGAGGCAACGCAACGCACAAGCACCACCAGCATGCAACCATCACGCTGCAGTCGCAACAAACCTGCCGATAGCCTGCCAGCAAAGCACTCCTCCTGAGCATCAATCCCGCTACCCATGCCCAGAACTCAGGCTTGCAGCCGCTGTGCAGTGATGCGACGCAAGCACAGCCAACTCACTCTGGCGTGTAGCCAAACTGCACCAGCGCCATCGCTACATTTGCCAGGTCATCGCCTGTTGCGTCATCAAATTGGATGCGCAGATCGTCCAGCAGCTGCTGCAGCTGGTTTGGCTCTGGCCGGCCCGCAGGTACGCCAGGCTGTACAGCACGCTGCCAATGCTGGCTGGGCGGAAGTGACGGCGCTGACGCATCATGGCACTGGCAAACACCTGCGCAGCACACACAAGCACAGCATGCAGCAGCGCGGTGACCACCGAGGCAACACTTCAATGGGCGAGAGCATGTTTGCTGCAGCGACGGGTGCCGGGCGTGCACAGCAGTGCAAACGCACAGGCAGAACCAAAGCAGCACGCTGCGCTGGCTGCCTGGCTGGCACAGCCCTGCAGGCTGGCCGCCGTCTTGTTTGCGGCCCCCTACCTTGGCCCAGTTTGGCGGCATGGGCGTCTCCCACTGCGCAAGCGCCCAGGCCACTTCAACATGGTCATGAACCTGCAGCAGCAGCAGCAGCAGCAGCAGCAGCAGCAGCGGCAGCGGCAGCAGAGGCAATGGGCATGTTGAAGATGCACATAACGCACTTGATGGACTTGAGGACAAGAGAGTGCATCAGCGCACTGCGCAACTGCTGGTCAGCACCTGCAAACAGCTGCTCTGCATCCACACAGGATCGAACCCAAAGCAGCACATACCCGTGTGGCTGTGGACTTGCGTGCACATCAAACCAGCACATGCGCATACGCCTTATTGACATAGGTGGCTATAATCCTGAAAACCAGCATGTCCAAGCACACCCGTTGGACACTATGACATGAATATTCATGTAAGTTGCTGCAACCTCGGGCTCGCACCTGGAAGTACCCGCTCTGCATCTGGGGGTAGCTCCTGTGCACGATCAGGTCGAGCTGCTCGGGGGTCGGCCGCCAGCCCAGCCCCGCCAGCCCCACCAGCAGCCGGCGGAACTCGGCCACACGCATAGCCTGTCGCGGTTCTGCAGCTGCTCCATGGCTGCTGCTGTTGTGGTGGCGAGCCACTCAGGCGTGGGGGCCAGCCCAGGCGCTGGCAGAAGCTGAAGATGGCCGGCAGCTCATCCTGCAGCAGCAGCAGCAGCAGCGGGAGACTCATATTCTTGTGTGCATATACAAGGCTGCCACGCATGCGAGAATGGCAGCGGCTAGAGAACAGGATGGAGGCACGCAGCGTGTCGGACAACAGGCTCGGCAACTGCAACAGTCAACACATGCTGCCTGCAGTTTGCATGCCGGACCCGCACTGCGAAGTCCTGCAAACACAAAACACTCCTGCACCCTTTCCCAGCACCTGTTCTTCCACTTGAACATGCCATCGCTTCCCCTGCGGCCTCACCCTGTCTGCTGTCCGCACGATCTTGTCAGCGCTGCTGCGGAAGAACTCGTTCACCCACTCGTCGCCCGGGGGCACCTGCATGCGCTGCAGCCCGTCCAGGAAGCGCACATACTCCATGGCGCTGAACTCGTGCAGGATGGGCAGCGACGCCTGCAGCACGCGCAGGCACGCCAGCAGCATGTGAGCCTGGCAGGTGCAATTATACCACTCCGTTCAGCTCCCAATGCGAACATGTTTGGCCAACAAGAAGTCCTGCAGCCCACACAAGGCCGGCACATGCAACTGCCAGCAGATGTGCAGCCCTGTGCAAGCTGACGATGAAATGCCAAACTCCGAAGCAGGTCAGGGGTTCAACATCAGGGATGCTTGGCTGAGACTAGTGGGTGCTAACCAGGAGCAACAGGGTTTCATGGAGCGGGGTAGTTGGGGAAGTTGTTTCATGAGGGGTTGGCAGGCACGAATCCGGCCGGGTCCGCAATTTGCGCCACATTGACATGGCCGGTTGACGTCCAGGTGGCGACTGCGGCTCAACATGTGCTGTTCTCCTGACCCCAATTCTGTTCCTGATGCCCGGCCGCACCTGCACCAGCGCGCCCACCAGCTCCGCGTTGTACAGGTTGAGGCGGCTGATGGCGTACAGCGCGCCGCTGATCTGGCGGCCCCTGAAGCGAGGCAGGCGGTCCATCATCCAGCCGTACACTGCAGTGCATGGCACAGCGTCGGCGGCAGCAGCAGCAGCAGCAGCAAGGTGCAGGTGTCGCAGCATGAGCATGGCCGGCAGCCGGGGCTTCGCCAGAAGCCGCAGCCGCCGCTTGCTCGTCCAGACAGTCTTTGATTACCGCGCAGCCTGCATTGGGCTGCACAGCAATCAAGCCTCCTGCACAGCATCTGAGCTGCACATGTGCTGCTTCAAAATGGGCGCTCATTGAGATTTGTGTAACAGCTTTGCTGCATGGCCGAGGCAGCTGCTGCTGCTGCTGCCGCTGCTCACCTGAGGCCACAAACTGCTGGTAGTCTGCCACGTCATCGCCCTGAGTGGGCTTGTCCAGCTTAAGCAGCTGCAGCAGCAGCGCCACAAGCTGAAAGGGGTCCAGGCCCTGCATGCCAGAACGCGACTGCACCCAGCACCAGCACCAGCACCAGCAGCCGGCCGCAGCAGCGGAGTCGCCAAAAGTCAGTTCCCCAGCAGCAAGCAATGGCCGAGCAGACTTTGAGCGGAAGTCCATGCAGCCGCATGCACACACAGCTGAAGCAACCCGCCCACTCAAACTGTTGCACCCGGCGCAGTCTTCACCACTCGGCAGCCATTCCACTGTGCCACGCCTGCCCACCATGCAGCTGACATCCCCACCCCCAGCGCACAAACAGCTGGCAGCAAGCCAGAGCAGGGGCGCCAGGCCTCCATGCGGCTCGGCCGCACCTGTTGCTCCAGGATTGTGTTCAGCTCCCTCCAGCTGGTTGATGCATTGATGGCCCCATTCACGGCAGCAGCCTCTGGGTGCAGCCCGCGGCGCTCACGCTGCTGGCCTCCGTACCCTCCCCGCCCGTAGCCCCCCCTGCCCCTGCCACCACCCCGGCCACCCTCAAAGCTGCCGCCGCCGCCGCCCTCCCCCTCCTCATCGTAGGAGACAGGACCCCTGCGGTGAAGCAGGAGGCAGCAGCAGCAGAAGCAGCGATACAGCAAGACATGCTCAGCACAGCTACAGCTGGGCACGCCCTAGTACACCAGAACCAATGTATGACGAGCAGAGTATGCCCAGAAGTGATGCAGCATGAAGCTGCCATGCTTGCACAGAGGTGCAACTGCTGCGTAAGCAGACTTGCTGAGCACGCTGCCGCTGCTGCCACCGCCCGGGCACGATGCCAGCCGCCGACTGCGCAGCAGCAGCAGGTTGCCAGCCTGAACCATCAGGTGCTGGGTGCCCAGTCACCTGCGAGCCTCGTAGCCGGCAGGGCTGCCGTAGCCGCCCCGGTCCTGCTGCTGATTGTTATAGTTGCTGTTATTGTTGTTATTGTAACCACCCCTGCTGTTGTTGTAGCCGCCCCTGCTGTAGCCGCCCCTGCCTCTGCCCCTGCCGCCTTGGGGGCGTGCAGGCGGTGCCTCAGCATCGTCGTACTGAAAGCACAGGTGGAAGCCACATAAGCCACTGAAATATGTACACAAGCATGGGGTTGACTGACGCATGGGCTTGTAGCACCGGTTATAGTCGAGTGCATGCAGAGCAGCAGCGGCTGTCCGATGTGGCGTTCGTGGGCAGCCCTGCATGCATGGTGCGAGTGTGCTGCTTTGCTGTAAAGTGCTGCTCAGCTGATCACCCAAATCACGGGCAACGCCATCTACAACATTGAGGTGTTAGGTAAGTTGCAGCCGCTGGCATGTGGTGCTGCTCAGGAGTGCAGCAGCACACGTGTGCTGCTGTCCATGGATTATCTTTTTGTGTTGCTGTGTCCACAAATGCCAATGTGTGCATGCGCATGCCGAGTTACCCCTGGTGTAGCACATTGGCAACGCTTATGTGGAAGGAGTGATTAAAAGACATTCTTGACACCATGAGGCTTACCTGTGCTGCGGCTGCTGTGAGCAGTACTGTACGCTGTGGGGGCCTGACTGAACATCTAGCAGGACACCTGTAAATGTGCAAGTGCAGGTGCATTTAAAGTAAGTTGTAGTTTTGTTATTTGCCAGACGTCAAGTTGCCAATCAATGCATCGGCTCTCACCGTGCAGTGGTATGCAGGGTGTGCTGCATAGACGTCTGTGCCAGGTTGCTGGCAAGTGCGCTCATGGCTCCCCGAGCGATATCTTATATGCTGTGATGAGGATCTACAGCAGGGAGAACTGCAAACGTATCTCAAGCGAGTTCCTAGCAACGTTCTTTTGGGAGAGGCTCGTGGTGCACTTCAAAACTCGAATGTTGAATTTAAACACAACCACAAACCGCTGATCACAAACACTTGACCCGGCACCCAAAGCCCCAAAAGTATCTTGAATGCACCCTAAACACGAATGCCACCAAGGAGTATCCGTTGTATCTTTAGCATCAGCCCAAGGTAACACCGTTGCAAATAAATACTGCTTATTATGTATTCACCGACGGTTGGTATCAATTTCTCTGAACATGAAATTGGCAGGTGTGGCCTGTGACCTTCCACCCTTGCAGCACTCACTTGTACGCACTTGTCATGGTGTTATCAGAGCAAAATACATTATAATTCGTAAAGGTACTCATATTGAGCTGCTGCTGATCTCGAGTACCATGTGTTGAGGTCTATGCAATGCCGAGTTTGGAGCACCTGCTGCTGTAGCAGGTGAAGTGCTGTTGTCGTGCCTGCAGCTGTTACGGGCCCTAGACCGCCCAAAACCTTTCAGCCGACACGGCTTGCATTTGATGTGGAGCTGGAGATCAAGTAGCGGAGATGGCGCTTGTAGCAGAACCTCCTGAAGCGGCGCTGCTACCAGCTACACTAGCTGTAACAAGGTACTGCTTTGTACAGCACTTTAATAACCAGCTACAGCTATGGTTACATTGCAGGGTGTTGCAATTGTGAAACTGTTAACTGACAATGCCGCACTGTTCCAATGTGTTCCATCTGCCAGATGTACGGCGTGCATACCTGCTGCACTTTGCACTGCACTACTGATTGCTTTATTTATCAGGGCTGTTGCACGTGACATTCCATCTTACTAGTATTACCAAGTGGTTGGCAGATAGGCGTCCAGGGATGCAGGACAGCTACTGATGGAGGCTGAGATTGCTGCCTTCAAACCCATACTGCTATATCACATCCTGCAGTGTAACAGTTGTGTGACAACTTTCAAAAAACAAACCACTAAGCACTGTGACAAAGCAGCTAGTCAGTTGCTGGCAGAACACAAGCAACGCCCAGCAAGCATCATGCATGCAAGCAAGTTAGAGCAAGCTAGCTATAGCAAGGTGCTTTGCTGCTGCCTGCAGCAGTGCGTGCGTTCACGGTCAGCTAGCTGCATGCCTGCCAGTTCCGCCTGCTGTTAACCAAATACACCACCTAGTTTCTAAGGGGTGTGCTGTAGACACTCCTCAGGCCTTCCATGGCCGCTGCTTAGATGCACTAAGCTGTCTTACCAACTTGGTCACAGTTGAAAATTACAAAGGTAGAAGTCATACTCCATGTGGCAGTACAATCCTCAGCGTGCCCCACACAAGGCACGCCATTGCCCAAATCAGCTGCAGCCGCCTTTTAATTCAACAAGCCGGACACAAAACCGAATGCAACAGGCTTTGCTCAGTGATTGGAAGTCTGGAAGCAATTTGGAACTGCTGCAGAAGTAAAACACTGTCTCACAACCCAAAGGTACCTCGCTGCACCCAATGATTTATCCATACACCATCCATGAGCTCTGCACATTTCTTTGAACTTGATATGGCAGCAGGCAAACATTCCCCACACAGCCTCAGTATACATAGGTGTATACAAAGGCGATTTATACCGTACTGCTCCTAATGTTTCCCGCTAATATATTTTGCCGGAAGCCGGCAGTTTTTCTTGGAATATATAATGTTTGCCGGGAGGCTGACATGGCATTTTCTGGCATGTTATAACGTTTTGCCGGCACTGGAATGGCGAATAAAAAATATTGTTGCCGAGGCGTGTAACCATGCCATTGCACTTGGCTGAATTCTCTGCACCTGGCTGTGGGCAGCAACGCCTCCACGCTGTTGCCAGCTCACTGTTACCTGCAACATGCATGGCTGTGGCTGCTCTAGCCCATCCTGCTTCTGCTGCTGCTGCTGCTGCTCCAGCAATTTAGTTCTTGCCGCTACCCGGAGCCCTGCCTCCCTCCTTTGCAGGAGCAGCAGGCATGTTGGTCTTAGCTCCCTTTGCTATTCCTGCACCCACGTTCTGTGTTTCGGTCTGCTGCTCTGGTATAGTAGTGATGACCTGGTCTGACTGAATTTTTGGTTTTTCATCAATATGCAGGAGCAGCTACTCTTGCAGCCATTGCTTTTTAGGCAGTTACCTATAGTGCATTCCTTGTTATTAAACGAATCGTCTAGCTTTCGTTGATCAGGATCAGGTTCACCAACGGGAAGCTTGCCAGCAGGCCCGCCATCTCATCACGACACGGCACCCAGACAGCTCAAAAGGGGTCCGCGAGGTTCAGGAGTCATCATCATCATCATATTACCCATTCAAGCCATAGCATCAGCGCCATCGGCCCCGCGCCCCACCGGGGCGGAAAGAGGAGGGAGCACTGCTCCAGAATGTTTGCATGCATTGCGCACATCCCAAGACTTGACAAGAAAAGCAGCAATACACGGTGACACCATCAGACATCTTCCAGAACTGCCCCAAATATCATCAGATACAAAACGCAACACCTTGATTGACGAATCAGCCATGGACAAAACGCTGCGCAACTTTTCAGCGCAACCAGGCAGAACAGGACACTACGTCACTCGGGGTTCCCAGGTGATCCCTCAACCCAGTACTATGGAGGTTCAGGAGTGTGTGTTTATGCATAAGGCTGCGTTATCGTCTCCGATCGAGGGCAAAATACGCAAACTTTAAATGCCAGGGAACATATCTAGGGTTTTAAATAAGTATTGCCGGAAGCCGAAAACTATTTCTTTGGGATTTTAAGTCTTTTGCCGGAAAGCCGTTTTGAATTTTATAATTAGCAAAACATTAGGAGCAATACGGTATGTCTGTTACAGAAGGCCCTGACAGTGTAGCTGCCCTGAGGCCTCGCATAATAGCATTGCCAGTACAAAATACTTGGGCCCGAGCCTTGCAGCCATTGTATTTTCAAACTGCGTCTTTTGAGTATACCAATCAACTGGAAACACATGCGTACACACATACCAATGGCTTGCAGTGCAGGCCATTCAGCACAACATGGATGTGGCTGCAACCTTGGCCTGTTCTGGCAACATAACATCTTGAATTATCCAATGAATTGCCCACATCTACAAAAATATCACTTCGCAACCATCTAGAACTGGATGCGTAGCCAAGCATACTCCCAACTGCCTGCTGACCCTTGCAGGGGCTGGAGGGGCTCTAGAAGCTGGCCCCCATCAGCTTGCGCCCTGTCGGTGCCTGCATGAGCTTGCGACCCCCACAGTCATAGCACTCGCAGGTCCCGAAGCTGTCTTTGCAGCACCTGTACGCGCCACAGTTGATGGTGCCACAGCCCGCAGGGCAGGATCTGAATGCATCTGCTTCTGCCACCAACGAAGAGATGGCAATTGCTGCTGCCAGCAGCAACATCAGGGACAAGCGGCCAACAGCGGGCTTGAAGAACGCGGCAGAGGAAGCCATTCTGTGTCTGTGGATGCAGTCACTGATTTGGTGGCCTGCAGCGTATGGACAGCAGCAGGAGCAGGAAGCAGGGAGCAACAGCAGCTGAGTGCATGCACTACCGCTCTGTGTTGGGCCCTCACTGACTTTCGTGCAAGCTCTTCTGTCTAAGGCCAGTACTGGCTAGTGCTGCATTGCCCCATTATCCTTGCTGCATGTGGCAGTGGAAACCAACAAGTCTAGTGGCTGTGCTGCAGCAACATGGAGCTGAACTGCTACGCTCCACAACATACATACATGCATGTACATGTCCTGCACTGCAGGGCCAGCTGGCCAGCAAGTAATACACCACTAGATGCTAGTAGCACTGCTCGAATCTTTCAGGCATCCAACAAGCGGCAGCATGCTGATTACACGGGCAGTGAAGCAGCCGCACCTGTTTGCTGGAAGGAGGCCTGTATGGGCAGCTGTCGTGGACGTTTCAGTTGCAGGGCCAGGGGAGAAGTCGTCGCCGAAGCAGTTGTGAATCGTGCACCGAAACGGATGTATGCAGTCTGCAGCTTTACATTCGCCACACTTTCTCGACCTTCCTCTTTCCCAACGACCTTCGATAGCTTCAGCTTGCACTTTCTATGCCGCAACAACCTTCGCCTGGCCCCCGCTTGTTCTGCGTTCAGCGGTTTAAGTACATCAGCACCACCTGCCAGACAACCATTCCAACTGCCAGATGCTCTTGCTGCTGTTGTACAGCACATCTCAGTTGCTTGACTGCTCCACTTGCCTTTGTACAGCAGGCTGGTTTCAATACGCACTCAAACGCCTTTTTTTCCAATCTTGTGGTTTCCAGGTGCGTGTAGGCATTGGCTTGCAAGTAGGGCTGCTGCTGAATAAACTCAAGGTTTCTGCAGCTGCCAGTTATGTGCCATCTCCCAGGCGCCACGCTGATAATGCCGATGTTGCTGCTGTAGCAGCCGATGCCTCGACTAGAATCCATGCATGCACCTTCAGCTACCCTGCGGCGTTCAAGTGCTCTCAGGCTGACATGTATTGTCATAGCAGCAGTATGTGTGGAGCAGCCACCACCAGCAGCAGTACGGACGGAGCAGCAACTCCATGGTGCAGCCTCTGTGTAGTGCAGTTGAATCATCAGCAGGCAGTTCACCCTGACAGTAAACCATGCCTGCTGCCTGCCTGCTGTGTTCAGCCACCTATGGCTTCATCTGCCACCTCCGCCCTGCCGGCCACAACCCGCATGGGAGCGATGCTCCTGCTGGGCGCAGTGATTGCACTGACCTCCTTCACAAGCGGGGCGCATGCCTTCTTCTGCCCTGGGGGTTGCGGCGTGGTGAACTGCAATGGCAAATGCTGCCATGGGACTGGCTTCATGTCATGCGATTGTGGGGGGTGCTGAAGTCACAGCGTGTTTGGCACAGCAGACCGGGGCATATGCTAGGGGCTGCGTTGGTTGGGCCACACCCGCAGTCACGACTGCAGCAGTTGCTGCCATAAAGGGGTGGTGCCATGGTACAATGTCCCCCGGAACGCCAGCGTTGGATGCGCATGATCATGTGCCGCACAACTGTGTAGGTTGATGTTCTGCTCTAGGATCGCTGATGCTATGGCTTGAATGGGTAATATGATGATGATGATGATGATGTTCTGCTCTAGTATATGTGTAGGTTAATGTTCTGCTCTAGGATGATGGCCAGGCAGCAGATGGTCTTGCACAGCCCATGTCTTGGGCTGCAGGCACGCAGAAACAGCAGGTTGCAAACATAGCCAATGCATGTTGTGAGCTGCAGTTGCAGAATGTCAGCAGGCTGCGAATGGACCGCGCCGCAGCCCGTGTTTTGGGCTGCAGGCATGCAGAGAGCATCAATTGCAGTGCGGCGTTTGATCGTCAGGTGCCATCAGGGCGCCAGGGTGCTCTTCAAGGGCTGAGGTCCACATCAGCAGTGCAAGGGAGAGCACGGGGCAGCAGGCTTCGAGAGCTGCATGCCACCAGCAGCACACAGCCCAGCAGCAGGTGGTCACCCGTGGCTTCATACAAGCAAGTAGCTTAGTAGGTAACAAAGCCAGGCAGATTACGGCCTCTGCTGCTGGAAAGCTAGTAGACGCTGGGCCACGCCTCGCCCACCCTTACCCAGGATGCCTCCAGTGGCCTGCTTGGGCGGCTGCTCGCTGCTGATCTTGCCCAGCATAGGCGACACCCACCACGCCCTGCCGCCAAGCTGCACCTGCCGCCAAACCACGCTGTTCAACCCCAGCGGCCGCGTCTCGGACTACTGCATCAGCGTGAGAGCCTCCAACTGGTGCGGCTTCAGGGTCAGGCCGGCAGCAAAGCCGGCGGGCTGGGGCGCCGCAACCTGGGGGCCTGTTATGAGGGAGAGTGCCAGGGCGAGAGGAACAGCACAAAAGCATGGTCAGGTCAGGTCGTCACAGCCGGCAGATTTGGGTGCGTTCAAGGTGGAGCTGTCGAGGTGATTTGCGCAAGGTTAAGAACTGCTGCCTGGACAGGCATGCAAGTAGGAGTATGTTGTGCGCAAGGGGAGGGGGGGGGGGGCGGTGCAGCAGCGTGATGGACCACAGCATGCTTGACAGCGTGGCTGCGCAATGTGGGCAGGCAACTGCCGCCTTGGCAGCAGCGGCTGAGCGCAGGCGATGCGGAGATGAGCCACAACAAGCCAACGAGTCACGGCAAGCCACGAGTCAGCGGCCAGGCCCCAGCCAGGACGCCCACCAGTCCTCAGCAGGTGCAGCAGCAGGCTGCCCGCCTCCTTGTCCCTCTTCACATACGAGTCCCACTCAGCAGCATGCCCCAGCCACTCGTCAAAGCAGCTGGCGTCGCCGCCCTGCTGCTGCAGCAACGCCAGCAGGCTGGCTGACAGGGGCAGGCCGGTGCTCTGCCTCAGCAGCACCCTGCTGCTGGCGGGCCAGCATGTGGCCCGAACGAGCCAAGAGGGGGCGGCAGGGTCCTGGGCTGGGCGCTGGCCACTGGGGAAAGGGACCCTGCAGGGTGCCAGCAGCCAGGCGCGTCTGTGTCAACCTCTGTAACGTTTGCAGCTGCGTGAATGCGGGTGGTTGGGCACGAAGGCAGCGACCACAGATGCTGGCTGTTGCGGACCCTTCTGTGCTTCAACGCAGCGGAGCCACATGCAGCAGCAGCAGCAGCAGCAGCAGTTTTGGCTGCAGGGCCAGGCTGGACAGCCATGCATCCAGGCCATGAACAGGTCCTCAGGCGCACAATGATGAATTATGGATCACCCGAAGCAGCTCACCTGTCGCGCATGTCCACACTGTCGATGGTGTTCACCCACTGGCCCTTGAAACTGGCGCGGGCAGCGACTGGTGGCAGCAACCGCAGCAGCAGGTGCATGGAGGCGGACGTACCTGAACTCAGCATGCGTAGCAGGGCATTGAGTGCAGCACAGATGCGTTGCTGATGTGGCGTGATGGGGCCGCCCCAAACTCAACATCAAGTGGCAACAGGGGGCGCAGAAATCAAGCAGGCGTGTCTTCTGCACGTTGCATCCATCCCGCTGATCCAAGTCTGCAGGGCCCCCAGCCTCACTCTGTGAGATCTCCCAGGGTCTGTGCTGCGCTGCCTCGCCTGGCACGCTGTTGATGGCGCGGTGCTCCCTGCTGGGCCAGGTGGCGCGCAGCCACGTCCAGACCTGCACCCAGGGCCAACACAGCAGCAGCAGCAGCAGCAGAACGACCAGCAGCAGCACCAGCTGGCTGAATGCACAGCGCTGCCTACACGCCGCATGCGGCCCTGTGTGCCAGTGCAGTACGAGGGATGCTGGCGGCTGCCGAGTGGTGGCAGCTGCAGTGTGGCTGACATACACATCAGCTGGTGCAAGGCGCAAGGTGCCTTCAGGGACCACACAGGCACCCGACACGGCAGCAAGTCATCGGACGTGGCTACGCACATCGTTTTGAGTTTAAAATATGTGGTGCGTTCGCATCCAACACCAGGGTATGCTGCACACCTCCTGCCACAGGCTGCGCATGCTCGGTGGGGTGTGCACCATGCGGCATCGCTCACCATGATCTTGTCGGTGCCCTCCCTGGCTGGCTTGCCGCGGCCACCAGGCACCAGGCCCAGGCTGACGGCAATGCTGGGCCTGACAGCAGCAGCAGCACGGCGCAGGCAGCACAAGAACAGGCATCTGGGTGGCCACCGGCGTGAAACCGCTTGCGGTCGAATGTTACACACAGCGGCTGTGACGCGCCCCCCGGGCAAAGTCAGCACGCAATGCACCTGGGTTTCTGTCACTGCTGCTGGCCTGTCGTCGTCATCCCATCACTTCACACAACATTTTGTGGCTGCTGCACCTGCCCCCGTTCCTCGTACCACGAAGCACCTGCCAGAGACTGCATGATGGTGCCGTTAGGGCCAGGCACGAGTTTGGCTCATGTGGCTGTGTACCTGAAGCGCACGCCCGGCAGGTGGTCGGCGCCGCGGATGCGTGTGACTGTGGCTAGGCTCTGCAGCTCCTCAATGATGTCCAGGAAGGGCTGCTGCGCCTTGTACGCGGCCTCTAGCCGCTGCTCCAACTCAGCGGCCTGCTTCAACAGCGTGTTTGCAGCAGCGGCAGCAGCAGCAGCAGCAGCAGCACAGGGCGGTAGCAGCAGCCCTCAGCAGGGCTGGCCTGACAAATTCAAGCAATCAGCTGCAAGAAGGCATGCAGCACCCGCCTGCTGCATGCAATTTTGGGCGCTAACTGCGGCCTGCCATGCACTTTGACAGCCCAGCGCCACTCACCTCGCGCTGCGGCTTGCTCATGGCAGTGCACTGTGTTGACCGTCCAGGTGCAGTGTTGAATCTCTGTGGGCTCCACCCAGCTAGCATACAGCACAGCCACACGCCCATACGCACAATGCATCAGCTCAGGAGCAGGCTCCCTCAGGTGCAGCAGCAGCAGCTGGCGTTGCTGCTCCTGCCTCTGCACCTTGACCTGCTGCTGCTGCCGCTGGTCCTGCGGCAGAGGCACCAGCTGCTGCTGCTGTGTTGTCCATCTGTTCATCTGCATCGTCATCCTCCTCCTGCTGTTGCTCGCTTTCCTCCTCCTCCCCCTCAAACATCTTGTCTGCTGCCTCGTCCTCTGCCTCCTCATCTTCTTCTTCTGCTCCTGCTGCAGCCTCTGCAGCTGCCGCCACCTCTGCTTCTTCCATCCACTTGTATGACAACCGCTTGCGCTTCTTCTTCACATCTGGCAGCTTGTCGTAGAACTGGTGGCGCCTTGCTAGCACCTTTTCATCGCTCAGATCCAGCGCAGCAGGGTCAAGCAGCAGCTCGATCGCAGGCAGCTTCAGCAGCTGCGCACCTGCTGCTGCAGCAGCAGCCCTGGCCTTCCTCTCAGCGTCCTGTGCCAGCAGCAGCGCCTCCTGCGGCAGCAAACATGATCAGGCGGCAACACGGTGTGTGTTTCAGCCAGTTGCGGCTGCCAGCTGGCCGCACACAACATGTGACAACTAGCAGCAGCGCTGCACATCCTGTCATGCCACACGCTAGCAGCCCAGCAACGCTGCTGCTTGCTGGTCTTCAAGCAGACCAAATTCTTCAAGTTGCGCTGTCAGCAAACCAACAACTTGGCGTGCTCTGTGGTCAGGCGCAACTAGCGGTGATTGCTGCAGTGCTGTGCACATGAAGCTGCTGGTGCACGTCACTTGCTGCGCTTGCAGCTGCCAGTCATGCACAGTCATGCATCCAAGCAGAACTCAGCTGGCACGCTGCAATGAAGACGCACGCCCTGCCGCACAATTTGCGATCTTCAATCTGCGGCAGCAGTGCAGCACAGTCTCTGGCAGTAGAGAGCTTGTTCTCGGCTGTGATGAGGACTCTCTGCCGCCTGGCCCGCTCCTCGTTCACAAGCTCCTGCCGCGTTGCACTGCCCAGCCAGGCTGGCGTGTGCATGAAGGCCTGCAAGCAGACGCATACCAACAGTAACTGTAACACATCAACGACAAGGCAGAAATGTGGCAGAGTCAGCAGCGCCAGCTGCAGGTAGGCTGGTGAATGACCTCCATCCTTGCGCGTCTTCACAGTGGTGAAAGCAGAGGACAGCTGCACTGGGTAGCAAGTGAGCCGTCCAACATGTTGACAGATATACAGCAACATTGACAGGCAGCAGCAGCAGCAGCAGCAAGCAGCAAGTCACCTGCATCGCCTTCACTGCTGCATCATGCTTGCCAGGCCCCTCAGGCAGCGGCAGCAGCACAGGCAGCATGGTGGAGTGCTGGCTGTACAGCGCACTGCTCCACAGCAGCATGTACTTCTGCCCTGCTGCCGCCTCGTCCATGCCTGGCTCTGGCTGCCGCCGCTTGCCACCAGACCTGGGCAAGCTAGCTGCTGCTGCTGCTGCCGCAGGTTCAGGCGAGGGCAGCAGCAGCACCAGCAGCGTGTTGCTGGTGAACCAGGCATCTGTCAGCTGTGTTGAGCATCCACGGTCTCCATGTTGCACCGCCCAGACCTCCAGTTGCTGCCGATGCTCACAAGGTGCGACTCCTGAAAGTCGGGCTGCCATTCTGGCTGCTCTGCTTCTGCCGCTGCCTGCTGCTGCTCCCGCTGGTCCCGGCCCTGCTGCTCGTCACCCTGCTGCTGCTGCTGCCCTGCTGCGGCAGGCTGCGGCTTCTTGGCTGGTGCCAGCAGCGTCTGTGCTTGCTGCAGGAGGCTGCTTGCTGGCCGTTGACGCATTGACGGCCACTGGCAGCTGCACCACCAGCTTCATCAGGCGGTGCTCGGCCGCAGCACCTGCGTTGCAGGGGATGGTAGGGGACCACACACCACTTGTTACTAAGAACACAAAAGCTTGGGTTATTTAAATGCAGAAGACAAGCGCATGCACATCGATGTGATGCCTGGCGGTTGTGTTGCCGCCATGCACACAGCAGGTATGCACAGAGCCTTGATTGGTTTCCACAGATGAGCGTGGCGACAGAACGCCATCTGCAGATGAGGTTCAGCAGTCCCAGCAGGTGGCAGCCAGCAGCACATGGTCCAGCCTTGCAACAAACAAGTCTGCTGGCCTGCATCCCAGCAGTGCCTGCAGCTGAAGCTGGACTCTCCGCACTCACGTAGACCTGGCGCAGGCGCACATCAGACGCTGCCGGCCCCTCTCCCATGGCGACATCAATTGCATCTGCTGCGTTGCTCAGGTACTTGGGGGGTCTGAAGCAGGTGCAGTCCAGGTTAGAGACCTCAAACAAGTTGTTCAGGTCAAAATGGGTGGGGGGCCCTGCACCCCTGCCGTGGCTGCGCTTTCTGACTGCCACGCCATGCTTCTTGAGCTTGGCCTTGAGCGAGTTGATTGTGAACCCCTTCACAGCCTGGAGGATGGCAGCGAGTAACAGGAGGGTGACGAGTGTGAGCAAGGCTTGAGTACTGCCATGGGCTGCGTTACTTGCTGTCATAGTGTGTGTTGAGCTAGCCCGCTGCTGCTGTGTGCGCATTTCATGTTGGACGCAGCCGTGGCACAGCCTGTGCAACAGTGTGTCCAGACCCACATGCATGTGGGTCATATGACGACGGTGCACACACTGCAACAGGTGCAGCAACATCCTCGCATGCTGGGCCTTTCGTTTTTCAACTGAAATTTCTCACTTCGCAAAGCAGGGTCGCATTGCAATGCTGCAGCCTGCCTATTTGGCAGCTTCACTCACCTTGACAGGGTACGTGAGGGTGCCTAGCTTGATAGCACCAGTCCTGGCAGGATCAGGCAAGACGGCAAGCTCCTGCTGGATGGGTTTGTTAGCTTTTGCCTTGCCGGCTTTGGCCCTGCTCGCTTTGCTTCTGCGCATCTTGGGCCGAGGTCTGTGCGGTGTGCTTTGGTGTTGTTGAGTTCTCGATCACCGGCGTGCTGAGGCAGGTTGAAGCCAAACTGCTTCAACAGACGTCTCGGTAAAGCTAATAAAGCAGCCGAGCGGCATGCTGCCTGAACAGGGATGGCTGAACATTGATGGGTTAACACTCACTTCTGCTGGTTAGAAGATATGCTGTGACGATGACAAGCTGAAATTCAAACAATGGCTTGTAAGCTTTGTTGCGACGCAGAGTTTAAGCCACGGCTGCAGGGAAATTGTTTGTGTTCAAACTGATTGAGACGGAGGGTTAATGTGCTCGCATGCTGCACCTGCGACTTCGATTTTTTCATTTCAAGTCGTGAAATATATTCTCTGTGATGGCGTACTATTTTAGATCCCTTGCATAACCATGGAGGATGGTGTCACCGGGCGGGTGACTGGTGTCACTCACAGGCGGGTCACTGGTGCTCGTACACACTCCAGCCCATCAGGCTGGATCCAGGTTTCCCGACCAATCTTCCAGCCACAATTGGTTTTCAGAAGCGAGCAGATCTTGCCGGCATCCTCATCGTGCTCGTGCAAGCCTTGCAGGGTCAAGTATGGACTTGCTTCATTGAGGCGACGGTCACCACACCTGCAGGCTGTCACACAAATATATTGCGAGCTCCGCAACTTGCAACGCTCCTCATGGCCGTGATCACACATAGCAGATACTCCAAGCACACAGGTGCAGGCCCTCCTGTTTCCGGCCATAGTGCACAATGTCCTGCACATTGTCGTGCACTTTTAATGCTTGCTGGCTTGTTATATTGCAAGAGAATCTGCTTCCAGTTGCAAGTGACGGAGGAGGTGAGCTGCTGCTGAGCAGTATAACGACTGTAAAAGGCACGTTCAAAAGCACTGCCGCTGCATGTATCCTGTTGTGCCTGGCCGAATGCAGCTAGTCAGTGGCTGCTACAGCATCACTAGTGATACTAGCTATCACCCACGGAGCATGTTTGCACTGCCAAATGCGCATGAAGGCAGGTGGTGCCTGGTGCTGCCACACGCAACAGCATGAAAAAGGGATTGGACCTGATGCAGGCAATCTACTGCTGCTGATGCTGCTGATGCTGCTGCTGCTGCTGCTGCTGCTGCTGATGCTGATGCTGATGCTCTTGCTGCTCCTGCTGCTGAGGGCCCTCACCATGCCCACTCCACGTGGCACACGTCCCGCATTACGGTCGGTTTGGTAGTCTCTAAGTGATGTCATGATTTGTATGTCATGATTTGTAAATGAGAACTGCTTTGAGCATTCCCAATTGCCCCAATGCGCCTTCAGTTGCATGAGCCGCAGCCGGCATCCAGAGTTACTCTGCTTGACTGGTCAGCCTGTGCTGTTTTCAATTGCTACCTTGACTTAGAAACCCAAGTGATACATAACAGTTCTTTGCGCAGCAACCCGGTAAAAGGTATCATCTCTGCAGCAGGACTTCCAGGTACCCAATATGTCATGGTGTCACTACTAACAATTCAAGCGTTGCTAGTTACTACTGCATGAGGCTTGCCTCAATGACCAATGGCGTCTAAGTGCTTAGACGCGCACACAGACGACTGCTGAAAATCTATGTAGGACGGTGTACGCTTGTGCTGCCGCAACTGTACAGAACTGTTGCAGAAGTGCACATCAAGCGGTCTCAAAAGCAGCATGCCTTATGTGATAGAAGCAGATGTAGAAAATCCAGCAATAGCAAAGCTAGGTGGGGTTGCAGTGCAAGAAGGCAACTAGCGCGCGGTTGGCAGTGAAGGAAGTCAGAGCTTACTAATGCTCACTGCTGCAGGACGCCCAAAACATTCAAAGAACGTGGGCGACGACAATCAGCCGAGCAGTCGCTGCAGTTTTGGGTTCCTGAAGACAGGCTGGTTCTGGGCTGTTGTGATTGTAGTGACAGTAATCTGTGTAAGTATCTGCTCTGACAAGTTCAAGTACAGGAGGGATTGGTTTATGGTAGCATGGTTTCTGCAGTACTGGCAGCAGATGCAGCGACGAGCTCACTCAGCTTGCTGCCAGGCCTGCAAAGCAGCAGCAGCAGCAGCAGCAGCAGCAGCAACAGCAACTGCAACTGCAAGCAAACAAGCAGGACAATGGTCGTTTTTCAGCATCCGTCATGTTCACAATGGCGCTGCAACACCATGCTGCCCTGGTGGGCTGCAGGTTGCAGCACCAATCGGGGTGAAGACCACAAAGCGTCTGAATGACCCGGTGACAAACACACCACAGTACAAGTTCAACGGCACAGGTCTCAACACCACAATACCAGCAGACTTTGATGCATCTTGGGGCCTGAACCCAAATGAGTCGCTCACTTGTGACATGGTGGCAAGTGACGTGCCAGCAGGTGAGGGCTGAGCAGTGACGACGGCACAACGCTGCCACGGCGCATGGTCGTGCTTGCAATGTTTGGTTTGGCTGGCAGCACACACCTCAGTTTGTACAGTGCACACCAGCAGCTGCCAGGTCACAGTTGCTGTTGGCAGCTCCTGTTCAAACGGTGCATGTGCCAGTTATTGACCAGCACACAATGCTTGCTGCGCAAGCGCCAGCAGCTGTTGGGGAGAGTGCAGCACGCTCACTACGCTGGCAATGTCTTGGGTTGCAGCGCCTGTCCCGAAGGGCAAGCCAGCAGCAGCGCTGAAGCTGCAGGGGGACAAGCTGGTCACAGCAGCGGGCGGCAAGGACGTGCAGATACATGGCATCAACTGGTGAGCAGCAGCACTGCAATCCTGGCATACGATGACGCATAAATGCAGCAGCAGCAGCAGCAGCGGCAGCATCGCCAGCTTTGGTGGCCTGTCATGCTGAAGGCAAGCACGAGCAAAGCAGCAGCAGCGAGTGGCAGCGGAAACCTGGCATGCAGCAAGCAACTGCAACGACAGCAGCAACATGTCAAAAGCTGCAGCAGCTGCTGCTGCACGGCAGCTGCGACAGCTGCCGTGCAGCAGCAGCTGCGACAGCTGCCGTGCAGCAGAGCACCCAAGACGGGAACAGCAGCAGCAGCAGCAGCTGCAGCAGTGCTTTGGTTTGCAGCAGGGTAATCGTGATTGCAGCCGCACAGCAGCAGCAGCAGCAGCAGCAGCCGCAACAGCAGCCTGCCATACTGAGGGAGAGAGACTGCAGCAGCAGCAGCAGCAGCTGCAGCAGCAGCAGCAGCACCAGTAGCAGCAGTGCATGCCATCGTTGGCAGCAATGATCAGCAATGTTCAGCAGAAATATTCTGCCCCTAGCTAAGCACCCAGGCGCAGCTGCTATGCGCAAATGTGAGCTCCACCCTACGGCTGTGCGGGTGCCTCCCGCTTTGCGAAGCTGACTGTATGTTTGTGCTGGCATCACACCGATTGTGCAGGTTTGGCTTCAATAACGGCAAGACCATGGTTGATGGCCTTGATGGTGAAAACACCATCTCGCACACCTGGCAAAGCGGCGACTTTGCCACCATCGTGTACCAGCTGCGGTTGCTGGGCTTCAACACAGTGCGGCTGCCGTTCCTGTTCAACGACCTGCTGGCGCGCACGCCACAGGTGTGGCAGGCGCACAGCGGCAGCATGCAGGCCCCAGCGATGCAGCACAGCACATGGCAGCGCAGCGGCTTGCAGTTGCCCAGTGGTGATGCAAGGGCAACCAAATGATGCAACGGCGGATGAAGCCCCGGCCAGAGTGCCCAGGCTATTGATGTGGGCACCAGCCGTCGCTGCCTCGCTGGCTAGTGCCACGCTGGCTTGCACAGCTCCATTAGGAAGCGTTAGCAAACATGTCTGGGGGCGCATTTCTTGTGTACTGCTTGCATCTGCAGGACTACAAAATGCCGCTGCTGAGGTAGTGCCTGCCTTTCCTGATGCTGTGGCTGATGCCTTGTCTGGTGTGTTCACTGCCTGCGTCATTTGGCGCCTTTTCCGCCAAACACTGCCCACCTTGCCTGATGCCTTGTCAGGCCTGGCCTCGTGCAATGTACTGCCGGTGGTTCCTGACACCGTTCTTGATGCGCTGCCTGCACCTGCAGGACTACAGCAAACCCTGCCCAGAGCAGGTGCCCAGCGTGCGGGAGCTGGCAGCCCGCACCACCAACCCGGCGCTGCCGGCGCCGCCAAGCGCGCCCGCGCCGGTCCAGTTTGTTGCGCCCCAGGGCTCCGAGGCCGGGCGGTGCAACGCATACGTGCCAAACGCAGGCAACGTGCTCAGCAGGTACCTCTGGGTTGTGCAGTACTTCGTGGCGAGCGGGTTTTATGTGGTGCTGGACTACCACCCACAGGGCGTCAACCTGGAGCCTGGCGTGCTGGGGACAGAGCAAAATTTTGCAAGTGCATGGTGAGCGGCAAAGCCAGATTTGGTGCAGGGCAGCAGCAGCAGCAACACAGGGCAGCATAAGCAGCATCAGGAGCGTACATTATTGTTCTCTTTGAAAGTTTGTGTTGTCTTTGGAACTTCTGGAGCGTCTGGACCTGTCATTCTTGGGGCAGAGCAGAAGAGACGGACAGAACTTTGGTAGTGCCTGTTTTTCCAGTCCCGTCGCAACACACATCGGCAAGTCATGCAATTTCATGCGTTCTGCATGCAGGCTGCGTGTATGGAAGGCCCTTACCTGCCTTCCCAACTACGAAAAGGACATCAAGGGCAGGGTGCTGCTGGACCTGCTGAACGAGCCGGATGGCGTTGAGCTGACATGGAGTGGCAGCGATGTGCGGCCCCCTCTGACCGCCTACCTGCTGGCCGCCATGGACAGTATTGACAAGCAGTCGCCAAACCAAGCAGTGTACATTGTGCAGGTACACAACCTGTGCAGTTGTTGTGCAAGAGACAGGGTTGTTTGCCCGGCCATGGCAACTCACAAGCCCGACTGTGTTGCTCACTATGCTGACTCAGATCTTGCCGCTGATGTCAGCAGCACTCTTGACTCAGCACTTCCAAGTGATGCTGCCACAGCTCACTGCCAAGCCTTGTAACACCCGCCAACACTGCACCTGCTGCACGCTGCTGCAGGGTGGTGGCCAGGACAGCTTGGGTATTGCTTGGGGCGACGGCTTTGCCACGGATGCAAAGCTGGTCAAGCAGCTCAACATATCAGATGCCACGCCGTTCTTCCAGGCGCTGTGCAGCAAGCCCTACAAGGCGCGGGTGGTGCTGGGTCCCCACCTCTACAGCGGCACGATCACACGGAACAACGACGTGGGGCAGAAGCAGTGGCAGAAGTATGCGGACAGCTGGTGAGGCGGGTGTGCTGGGATTGTCGCTCGTCCGAGGTTGCTTGTGCAGGAGTCGTGACCCGCTCTCGTAGGTGCAGCAACTTGTGCTCTCCTTGCCACAAATTGTCGCCCTCACTGGATCTGGTACAACTGCGTCACCAAGTTGCTGTTGGTGGCAGCTGCTCTGCCTGTCAACTGCTTTTGATGTGAGCACTGCACCTGCTGCATTGTGCTGTGCACTGTGTGCTTTCCTGCCAGCTGTCACTGTCGATAGCCACTCCATGTCAGCAAACAGCCACACTTTCAGCGTCTGTTGTGTGCGGCTGTGCCATGCAGGGGTCGCCTCATGCAGACAGGCTTCTGCGGTCAGAAGTTCCCGGTGATCATCGGCGAGGTTGGTACGAACTTCAGCGAGCCGATTGACAGCGAGTACTTTGAGGACATGGTGAAGTTCATGCAGAAGGTGCCGCCGACAGACAAGTATGCGTCAACCAAGTTCAACAACTGGATATGGTGAGGGCCCTGGCCGCTGCTGCTGCTGCTGCTGCTGCTGCTCCTGCTGCTGCTGCTGCTGCTGCTGCTGCTAGGACTTTGCAACATCTATGGTTGCAGAATCAACAAGGCAACAGCAACAAGCAAAGCTGAACTTGCATCCACTAAGCTGCGGTACAGCCTGCTGCCAATGCGCATGTTGCTACAGCCCAGCACCTGAGATCAACTGTAGCATCGGAGGGGTCCAGAGCAGGTAAGTATGAAACGACCCTCACCAAGTGCAGTTGGCCATATGCATTGGCTGGTGCTTGACTTCCGGTTGCTGCCGGCTGACACAGTCCTGCCTTTGCGCTGCGCCACACACAGGTGGGCGTACAACCCCAACAGCGAGGACACTGGCGGCCTGGTGGACGAGACCTGGCAAAACTTCGACTGGCAGAAGCTGAGCTGGATGCAGGACAACTTGGGGCTGACGCCCTGGTACAAGCAGTGAGGGTTGGCATAGTCACAGTCGAGCGTGCCAGTGAGTGGTTGATGCGTAGTGACGCACAACAGCAGGGGCAACGGAAGAGGTTGTTACGTTAGGTAGCATAACCTGCAGCTTGAGCCAGCTGGCCAATTTCTGTATTTGTGCTGTGTGCTGTCCAGTCCAGCATGTGCCAGCTGCACAAGTACACCATCAGGATCAATTTTTTCATTAATGAGTGTATTGATTTTGCCACAAGCTTTGCAGTCATCCTCTGGCTGCGCTCCTGGCCTGCTGCAGATGGTATCACAGAATGCGAGCCGCCTGCGCAGCAGCAGCAGCAGCAGCAGGCAGCAGTAGCAACAGCAGCGGATGGTTGGATTTGTCGTACCTTCATGTTTTCCCGCACGCCAGCATGCTGTAAGCGTGTACATAAAAGAGCAATGCCACTTCCATGGTACCTACTGGCATGCTTGCTGATGCCACTTTGATGCAATAATGGCAAGCACCGCCGGCGCAAGGCCGGCAGCGGCGCGTTTACACTGCCATTAACAGTGGGTGCACGCAGCAGAGCTTGCATGCGGGAGGGTGGTAGGCTTTGGGGCACTCCTTTTGCATGCATGCAGTGCTGCGTCCTTGCACACTGCCATGCCAATGCATGCTTCATGCACGTCTTGGCCTGAGGCTTGGCCATTTGTATATGTTGTTGTGTGTCAATGTATATCTATGTATGTCTAGCTAGTGGTTGGCCTAACGTCTCAAGGCAGACGAGAAAACCCAAGATAGTAATCCAGGCCTGAGGGCAATCCCTCGGCTGCAGCTGCAGCAAATGAACAATGTTGTATGTAACCTTGAGCACGCCACGGCTGCAGACCCACAAACATCCTCTCGGCAGCTCATCAGCATGATGTGGCAGTGAGTTGCAACAGCAGTCAACACGTGCCGTGCCGTGACGTCTTGTTAGCAACCGCCAAAGCTGAGTGCGGCCGGTTCAACCGGGCCAGAGCAATGCACTGCCCAGCATGCTGCGCAGCAGGGTTGCAACCTGGGCTATTGCCCAGGTACGCTTGCATGCAGGAGGTCGGTGTGCCATCATCATCATCATCATCATATTACCCATTCAAGCCATAGCATCAGCGCCATCGGCCCCGCGCCCCACCGGGGCGGAAAGAGGAGGGAGCACTGCTCCAGAATGTTTGCATGCATTGCGCACATCCCAAGACTTGACAAGAAAAGCAGCAATACACGGTGACACCATCAGACATCTTCCAGAACTGCCCCAAATATCATCAGATACAAAACGCAACACCTTGATTGACGAATCAGCCATGGACAAAACGCTGCGCAACTTTTCAGCGCAACCAGGCAGGGATCTGATCTCAGCAAACATATCATCCCTCTGAGCAGAAGTAGCAGGGCAATCAAACATGAAGTGTGACAAAGACTCAACTTCTGCACCACAACAAGGACATCCTGAAGTGGAGTTAGCTCTGCGACCGCCAAACTGACTAGTACGCTCATGTACACACAGACAACCCATACGAACGCGCAACAGCAATTCAATACCACGTGGAATTGCCACTGAACGCAAGTACGGCCTAGGCCTCCTGAAACCCATAGCATCAACATGAGAGGGATGCACATGAGCCACATACCGACTCAGAGTGGAGTGTTCCAACGTTTCACATGCAATCCTTTCAGCATGTAGTGTCTTGACCTGCTTGTTGACATGGCTCTTGCACGTACTGGCTCTGCCTTCCGCGGTCACAACATTCACACCATACTTGCACAGCAGGCTCTGCACATACTTGTGCCACGGTGTCACCGCCACAGCACCACTAGGACGCCTCCACTCAGCTGTAAACACTTGATTTGGCAGCCGAACGCCCTGCATACGCTGAATCTTGTAGTAGTACTCCAAAGCCCTCTGATGAAGCCACATATGCAACGGTTTCACACCCCATTCTGCCAAGAGAGCTGAAGAGCATGGGCGCTCCTTGCCACAGCGCATTGCGCATTTGATGATGTCTGTCTGCACTTTGTCAATCAGCTGCAGTTGCCTAGCTGTGGACGGAAACCAAACCTCACTGCCATATTCGACAATGGGACGGACACACGTCAGCAACAGTATGCGTTTAACCTCCACACTGATGCTGCGGCTCTTCCAAATTGGCATGAGCGCACCCTTCACACGTTGCACCTTAGCCAGCATCTTCTCAAAATGTGTGGTCCATGTACAGGTATTGTTGAACCACAGGCCAAGATAGCAGTACTCCGATACAACAGGCACAGGGACATTGTTCCAAACAATGCCGGAGTCGACCAGCTGGCTGGTCTGTCTTGCTGGCAGCACATGCATGACGGCAGACTTCAAGCTGTGGAGCTTGAAGCGCCACTGGCAACTGTAATTGTAAACAGTTGCAGCCACAGCCTGAACTTCAGACAGAGACCCGCAGACAGCAACAAAGTCATCGGCCTGCATGGCTGCCACAACTTGGCCTGCAGGTTCGTCACGAGGGCCCATGAGGGTAACGCCAGGGTGCTTTGCATGCACGTCACGCAGCAAGTCGTCGATAAACAACAGGTACAGTGTGGGCGAAATAACATCACCCTCATGCAGGCCAAGGTCGCAGGTGAACCTATCCGTGGTGCAACCCTCATGAGACACCACACGCTGCGCGCCCTGATACAAGTTGTACAAGACACGGAACATCTTGCCACGCACACCCTTATCCCACAGCTTCTGGAACAAGCCATCAAGCCAGACCGTAGGGAATGCCTTGAAGGTGTCAACAAACAACACATATGACTCCTTTCCCTCAGCTTTCCTGCCATTAAGGACCTCGCTGAGCACGCTTTGATGGTCAGCACAACTGCGCTTGGGGCGGAATCCGTTCTGACTCTCGTGCAGCAGCGGCGCCGCTGCTGCTGTAGCAGCAGTTGCGCGTGGCTGCTGCTGCTGCTGCTGCTGCTGCTGTTGTGCTGAATGCTGGCCTTGCTGCTGCTGCTGCTGTTGCTGCTGCTGCTGCTGCTGTGCTTGTGTTTGCTGCTGCTGCTCCTGCTGCTCGCCCTCTGCAAACTTGATAAGGCGCTGATTGAGGACGCTGGTGTAGAACTTATAGAGCACGCTGAGCAGGGTGATGCCGCGGTAGTTGCCTGGGTCTGTCAGATCGCCCTTCTTAGGCATGCTGACGACTGTCCCCGGCACCTGATGTACCTGCTCAAGCTGCCACATGAGGCTGCAGTACTGCAGCAGCATGTCTGCAACTGTGTTGCCTCCGTACTTCAAAAGCTCGTTGACAATGCCTTCCTCTGCAGGGTTGCCAGCTTTGCCTGTGCGTAGACGCTGCAAGCATGCAGAAACCTCGGCGGCAGTGATGGGCAAGTCCAGCGGGCAGGGTGGGGCAGCATGAGGTGCGGTTGAGTCATGAAGGTACTGCTGTACATTGGCGGCAACCTGTGTCATGTGCGCTGGGTCGAACTGGGGGTTTGCGGCGGCAAACGCTGCATGGCTACCAACACGCTGATAGTGGCATTTGAATGCATCTGCTTTTTCTGCAGGGGTTGAAGCCGTCTGTCCTGAGGGGTGCTGCATGACACTGTACACGGCCTCGCTGACATGCTTAGGGCACAGGCGACGCACAAGCTGCCACATATCCTTCTCCCCAAGCGTGCTGTCATCATTTAAGCGGTCTCTGTACGCTGCAGTGATTGCATGCTCGCATCGCTGTTTGTGCTGCTTCTCAGCTGCTTTGATAAGCTGTGCAGTAGCCTTGCGCTGCTGATCAAATGCATCCCAGTCTGCAACAAGGCCGGACTCCCTGTACTGTGTAAAGGCCTGCACCCTGGCCTGCACAGCATTTGTCAGCTCCTGTGTCCACCACGGGAAGGACTTGCCAACCCAGACCCTTTTGAACCCAAAACTGGCATTGACCGCCTGACGAAGCGCTCCCAGCAGCTGCGCATGTGCTTGTTGTACTGCAGCATTGGCCGTAAGTTGAGCTGCAGAAACCTGCTGTTGTAGCACGGTAATAGTGGACGTATAAGCAGCGCCCAGCTGTGCCAGGGCCTCCTGGTACGCCTCAAGTTCGGCCGATTGCTCCCCGTTGCGCATTTTGAAATCATTCGGCTGTGCATTGAGGCGCAGCTTGACCTGTTTTGCAGGGCGACGTGCCACAGGCCTTTGAATGCAAGCAGACACTGGCAGGTGGTCAGTAGAACCCACTGTGTATGGCCCAACCTTGGCTGTTGGCCTGGCGGCAGCTTGGCACGGCATAGCAATGTCAGCAGACGCAATGATGTAGTCATTGAGGGACCTCCGCGCGGTGCCCCTGTGGGACCTGTCACATGTGATGTGCTGGTGGGGAGAGGTGGGTGCTGTGCGGGCATTCAGTGAGTAGAGATTGACGGCATTGAGCAGCGAGAGAAGGAGTTCGCCATTGTTGTTTGTGGTTGTTTCGCCATGCATGCCAATGCGATCTGTGGGGCTTGCACCTTGCCCGACCCTGGCGTTGAAGTCACCCATGATCAACACAGAGCCTCTGCTCGACAGGTATGCGAGGTCCTCCTGCAGCGCTGAGTAAGCAGCCCTCCTCACTGGCGCATGCTTGTTCATATCAGGCATATACACCACTCCAATAAACAGCTTAGGAGCACCATTCTGCCCTGGCATCACTAGCCACAGTGCATCCTCGTATTGCTGATCAGCAAAAGCAAACACTTTCACAGCATTGGCAACAGCGGCATGCACAGCAACCGCAACACCACCACTGGCACACCCATTCTCCCCAAGAGGCCTGGCCTTACTGATGTATGTGTAGCCCGGAATGAGATCGGCAGGCCGCAGCTTCCCTGGCGCCTCCTTGGTTTCCACAAAGCCCATGATGTCGCAGCGCAGATCTTTGAGTAATTGGCAAACTTCCACCAGGCTTTGACCTGCCTTGGGCATGTTGTTCACATTGAGGACGCCGCACACCAATCCACTGCTACCTGGCTGCACCGGTGTCCTGTTGGGGCGGTGGCGGCGATGCTGCAGGGTCCTGCGGCTGGGCCTGGTGTTGTTGGAGCGTTGGCTGTGCCTGCAGCCCTGCTGCTGACCTGTGCTGCGCCGAGCAGGTGCTGCCTGCTCAGTGCCTGCGGGCTGCTGTTCCTCGTCCTCGGATGCAGGCACAAGCTCATCCTCCGCATCCTCCGTGTAGCCCTCAGCGGCGTAGTCGTCACCCGGTAATGCGGCCTGAGATAACTCAGCATCAGGCTCGAGCACAGCATACTGGTTAGACAGCACCAGGCCGGCGCTCAGCTGCTCACGCCGGCCCGCTTGAGTGCGGCCTGCATGAGCCCCGCGTGCTGACAGGATGACTGCGCCATTGAAGGTAAATACAGCGCGCCAGTGCAGTACACGCTGAAGCTGCTGCTTCAGCATGACCACCATGCATGCTGTCAGCTGGCGCACTGCCGATGACGGCATGGTGAACACGATGGCTGTCTGCCCCGCCCAGAAGGCCCTGCCTGTGAGCAAGTCGCATGGCACATCTCCTCCTGACATCTGTGCAACAGCATTCAGGCCTGCGGCCCGCACCTGGGCGACGGTGGTTGCTGTCCTGCGTGGGCCAAACAGCTTCACCTGGTAACCCCAACTGTTCTCATCCCTGGTTTGACGTCTCTGGGCGCGGCTAGACCCAGTGATTGTTCCGCTGGACGGTGCAGCCTCAATCTCAGTGGGGCCACCAGGTGCTGCAGTGGCGGCAGGAACTTCGGTATCCGCAGCTGCAAGTGGGTTTGTAGGGTTGGTAATACGCGCAGCAATGCGGGTTGGTCGGTTCGCGGGTTGGGGTGTGCCCATGTAGCCACCTGCAGAAGCGGAGGCATACGTGTCAATGCACACCTTGTGCCATGCACCCTGCAGCCACACGTGTGAGCTAACGTCAGGGCAGGCAGGGGCGCTAGATGGGCCCTCGCCAAAGCGAGGATTGGTGACTGGATGGCAGAAGCCATCAATCACCACATATTGCCTGGGCAGGCGAGTCACAGGACCACAGGGGCCAGGAGCTGGCTGCTGGCCTGCAGGGGCCCCTGTGGCCCTGCCGGTCTGCACTGCCAGGCTGCACTCCTGAGACATCCTGTGGTCCTGTGTCATGTTCATAAGTTGCTTGTGAAGCAGGGGCGGCAGGGTAGGCAGCAGGCACACTTTGTGAAGGCAGCAACAAGCGACAGCGGCGCCGACAACTGTTGTTGCAGCAGTAGCAACAGGACACGCCAGGTACAGCATTAGACTCGCCACAGGATCGGCCATAAGGCTGGCGAGACACAGCTCAGACCTGGCCATGAACTGCTGCCGCATTTGCAACCACTGCTGCATGAGCCTACTGCCGCTGTTGCTGCTCTGGCTGCTTCTGCAGAATGGCAGGGATTGAACGCAGGCTGCTGGCACGGTTGCAGATGCATGCATCACGCTCAATGCATTGTCTTCCCACTTGGAGCTCCTGGCGGTACTGGCCCGCCAGACAGTCCATCGGTCTGTTCCCAGTCATGACCGTTGAAGTGGGCGTGCCTCCCCCAAGCACGTTCGCATCAATGTAGCCGGTGCCATAGCCTTATGTTCAATGTGCCTTCTGTTGACATCAACGTCCAAGCAGCGTAGCGCTGACCCAAACGCGTTCTCAGTGGAGTGCCTGCTGCCCTGTGCCCAAGATCCACCAAACCAGCCCTGCACGCCACCTTACTTCACGAGCATCACGAAAAAAAGGTTAAGGAAGAAGAAGCGCGCCCGCAGGCGCGCTAAAGGCCGAGTAAATTCGAACTGAGAGTTCGAAGTTGAGGTGGGCGCTGAGCTCTGGTCACAGCCTGCACCGGCCTAGATCTTCGCAAATAACTTGATCGTCGGGTGAAGAATATCTTTTGGCTGTTTGACACGCACTGGCCTCCAAGGTCGCCACCCCCGCAAATGGAACGATTGATTGATTGATTGATTGATTGATTGATTGATTGATTGATTGATTGATTGATCAAAAATCTCGTCAGGAGGTCGGTGTGCATGATGCTCACATGTACTACTACTAGTAGTGCTGTGGCATGCGCATCTAAACACATGTAGCGGTGTACAGCGTCTTGCAACACCAATTTTTGTCACCTGGCTGCACTGTGCAGGCACTGCCAAAACCCTGGCAGGCAGTCACGTGCCAGTTGACCTGGAGCAGCAACGCCCACCTGTCCACACCGGTGTACCCGTGGAGTTTGTTGTGGTGACCAATGATTAGCAATCACTCTCGTGCACCAGTCTGATGATTCACCCATCTTCGATCATTGAGCCAACGTCTCAAACTGGATGTTGCGTGATCGAAAACGGCCTGAACTTGTAACAGGGCCACCTTCAAAGGCGTCGCCAAAGCAGCAGAAACTGTGCAGCCGTAGCTTTGTCAGAATCCCTGGGGATGGTGAAGTTGACAGGCATCATGAAAAAAAGGGTGCTCTGGATTCCAGTGGTAGAGGGCCTGCACACCAATTGGCATCTCTTGCAAGAGACAGGGTCAACTACAACTCAGTGTCAGTGCATGACGCTCAGCAGGCTAGACGCCAGGCATACCACACATAGAACTCCGACCATCACCCTGCAGCCCTCCTGGGTAACAAAGAGATGTACAGGCATATGCAAGCAAGCAGTCTGCCCGGGGTGGAACTCCGTCTTTGCCAGCAGGGAACCTTCCCAAGCCGATATGTGCAAGGTTCCTTAGCAGCAAACAAACTTGCCACATCATATGCACAACCGTTGTGGCATGCAGTGCTGTGTTATATACAGTGCACACGAAGCGAGTCCACTGGCCTGTGTGTGCTTGTCAAGTGCTCCACACTGTATCCGGCTTCGACCAGTCGCAATGGGTGAAGCCAGCAGTGCTTGCATGCGAATGTCCAGCCAGGGCCCTGCTGCTGTGCTCACCAGCCTGCTTCAATGCTTCAGCTTGTAAGAACACGCATGCTGTCCATGCGGAGCTCATATGCCAGAAGAGCAAGCTGCACAGCTGCAGCCGGCAGATCACTGCTATCGCTCAACACACGCGCACACCGGCAATGCATCACTCGTCAGCCTCTGTACAGCTATGCTACAGCTCGTACGCCAGCAGCGCGTCACTGGTTCCCTCCCCGCGTGAAATGGCTGCAAAGTCGATGAGCAGGGCATCGAAGCGGCCCCGACTCAGCGGCGGCTGACGCAGCGCCAGCTTGGCGAATGCCTTGCAGTCTGACCCTTGAGCAGCCCAGCCGACATGCCTGCAGCAAGGGCAGCACGACACAGAACTTGGTCATGTGTGCAAAAATCAGCTCGGGGCAACTTGTTGCTCGCCAAGTGCGATGCAGAGTCAGTCTGTGCACTTGCAGCATTGCTGCGTGTCACCATTATGAGCTGCTGAGCAGACAATGCAGCAAGGCGCTGTTTGCATGCCTGGCCTGCCACTCGCACCAGCAGCAGCGGCAGCTGCACAGAAAATTTGGGTGACAGCTCATACACAGGGTCAAGTCACATCCTCACCTGGCAGCTCTTGTGTCTGCAGGGCAGCCAGCAGCCACTGCCTGCCAAGCTCCCCTGTCAGCCGCTCCTGCAGCAGCTGGTACAGCACACTCGCCAGCGCACGCAGCAGCTGCCGCGGCGCCGTGTCGCAAGCTGCCACCACCAGCGTCTGCATCAGCTGCTCCCCCTGCGCTGCTATGCACTGCTGCAGCGTCGCTGCTGCTGCTGCTGCTGCCGCCTGCTGTTCTGGATCTGCCGCACCGCCTGCTGCAGCTGATTCGCCAGCTGAGTTGAACACCTTGCTGCTTGCAGCCAGGAAATGCGACAAGAAGCTGAACGCTGCGTTTGCAGGCTCCTTTTCTCGCAGGGCTGCTGCTGCCACAGCCCATTGGCAGATCTGTGGCAGCACGGAGCTTGAGATGAACAGCTCGCGTGCAAACACCAGGTGTGCGTCTGCCACAGCCAGCAGTGATCGCAGCAAGTCTCCTGAGGCTGGGAGGCTTTGGCTGGCCGCGCTGCGCTGCATCAGCACTGCGCCGGCTGCTGCTACTGCACCTGCAGGGAACGGATGCACAGCAGACGGGGCAGCAGCCGCATTGTCGCATGGTCACGTGCATGCAGTGAAGTGTAGCAGCCGTACAAGGGGCACGAATGGCATGTCATGCGTCATGCGCTGCGCCTCACCTGTAACCCCACCCAACTGTGTAGCATGAACTGGCACTTCTACAGAAAAAACAGGCATTTCTCAGCTCAAGCAACACTCTGCAACCGTGACCCGCCGATGCATGACAACCACACCCAGGTGCCTGGCCCCCTGCCCATGCCGCACCTTCAAACGCCTGCTGATGTGCAGCAGCCAGCTCAGGTGCATTCTTCACCTCCCCAAACACCTCTGCTATGGTTGACAGCACATCCAGACAGGCCGCTTGCTGCGTTGCCGTGAACAGCTCCCCTACGGCTGTAAGCAGCGTGGTGAGCAGCGGCTTGGCAGAGCCGCGCGCTGCTTGCAGTGCACGCTGCAGAAGAGCCACGCACACAATAGGCAGCGCAAGGCAGGCAGTGCAGGCAACAGTGACAGCTGATGGCGGCAGCTTAAGAAATTGCGCAGACAGCATAGCTGCAGGGCGGTGCCAATGCAACTGCCGCCCCTGCATGCTGCTGTCAGGGTACAAGTAACAGGGTTCACAGACAGACAGGTGCCAAACACGAGCGAAAACAGTCGGTTCGCACCTCTCACCTTGTACACCTCGCACACCGCCTCCAGCACTGAGCGGTCCTGCCGACACACCGGGGCGTCAGCAACAGCAGACAGCACCGGCCAGGCTGCCTCCAGCAGCTTCATTGCAGGGTGCACAGCCCTGACGGAGGCCAGCCAGGGAACTCCATGCCCTTTATGAGCACAGCCATCAGCTGCAGCTCATCCGCCAGGTGCTGCAGCAGCTGCTTGGCTGCTGCGCCGCCCTGCGCTGCGGTGCTGCTGCCGTGGCTGATGATGGACTGCGTGCGCGCCAAGTGCGGCTGCTGAATGCTCAGGGCACTGTCTACGACGTCCTGGGGATTCAGCAGGGTTATTACGCGAGCCAGGCCCTCTACGATGGCTTGTCGGTCTTCCAACGGCATGCTTACATAGCTGGCAACCTGCAAAACACACCAACAGCAGCAGCAGAAGGCAAATCTCTGGCAAGCGAGGCAGGCAAATGCCACAGGTCCAGAAGTAGCAAGCAAGCAGACGATGAGCGTTTCATGCTCCCCACTCCACAGCTTGAGCTCAATGCTGCGCATGGGGTCACAATGCTGAAGCGCTCCATTCAACTGCGATAGGCCGACCCACCTGCCCTGCTGCTGGCGCTGGTGCAACAGCAGCAGCCGCCACCGCTGCCAAGCTCTGCACCACCGGCGCGCTGCACAGCCGCGCAGCACAGCGCATGCACAGCACCTTGAACGCGCGTGCAGCTGCATGCCAGCTGTGCGGGAAGCACAGCGCATGCAGCAGCAGCCGCAGCGCCCCCTCCAATGGCCCTGCTGGGGTGCACTCGAACCAGGGCGCATAGGCACCCACTACTGCCGCTGCTGTCGCACACGTGAACGGGCTGCTGAGGAATGCTGCTGATCTGCCTGCAGGGCTGCACAAGTCCTCAAACAGCGCGAGCAGCAGATGGCTGTTCTGCTGTGCATGCGGGTGGCTAGGGCTGAAAACCTGCCCCCGCAGCATGTCTGCCACTGCTGCGAGGCAGAACAGCGCCCCCTCGGCTTGCTGCCATGCGGTTGCTGCTGCGATGCGCTCCTGCAGCTGCTGCAGGTACGCTGGCCCTGTCATGAGGAACACCGTCTCTAGCAAGTCAGTCAGACTCTGATCGCGAAACCTGCGGAGAGCAGATCAGCAACAGTGGGCAGGGCAAGCAGCAGTGTGTACCAGACCCAAAAAAATCAGCAGCAAGGGAACCAAGAAGGAAAGGGAAGCAGCTGCTAAAAGTGCAGTGCCAAAGACAACAACGCACACAGACAGAAGAGTGCAACTAGACCTGCTGCTGGTCCTGCATTTGAACCTGCTGCTGCTGAACCTGGTCCTGCATTTGGTCCTTCTGCTGCTGAGCCTTACCTGTAGAAGGCTTCCTCGTCATCGTCCAGCTCCTCGTTCCAGTTGACAAACGTGCTGCTGTAGCAAGCATGCCAGCCCAGCAGCGGCGCCAGCAGCGACGCAAACAGCGGGGCGCCCATCTGCGGGTGCCGCTGCTCCAGGGGCAGCGTGTTCGTGCACACAAAGTACTCCACGGTTGATTCGCACACCGCGCGCTCTGGCCGAGACACGCAGTGCAGCAGCAGCTCGGCCAGCGGCAGCACATGCTGCGAGCCAGCTGGCGCTGCGCCGCCGTTGGTGGTGGCAGTTCCGTCTGCAGCACTCCTGCAGCGCTGCCGCTGCCGCAGACCGCGTTGACGTCTCGCTGCGCCAGCGCAGAGGCGACAGACGCGACGCAGCGCGCGACCCCTGCTCCTGCAGGCCCTGGCGTCAGCGCCACATCGCGCAGCGACAGCAGCGCTGCCATCGCTGCATCTACTGCTGTGCGCTCCTGCTGCGGGTCATCTCCATACGCGCCCGGCCCCAACACGTCGCAGAGGATCTCACACGCCAAGCACTCGATGCGCTCGGCTGTGACCCTCTCCGTTGCCGTGGCCCCCAGCAGCGAGAACAGGCAGCTCAGCAGGGCGGGGTGGCTGGCTGCCAGCTGGCCTGGCGACATGCGGCAGCTGCTGCTGGCGTCTGCGCTCATCCGCAGCCAGCCCTGCAGGCACAGCAGCGCACCGTGCACCAGGCCGTAGTACCCTGCAGGACAACACGCACGGAAGTTGGGAACTTTGCAAGCGGTGACTGCGCGCACTAGGTGCGACCGGCATCTGCAAGAAGCAGGGTCTTGACGCTGGGCTGGAGGCTGCCGCACTGCTGCTTGCAACGCACACAGGATGCCACCACTCATGTCAATGTCAAGGAACAGATGCGCTTTGCACTGCTACGTCGGCGCACTCCATGCCTTGAGGACACCGACACCATGACCAGGTGCAAGCGGAATGCGAGTTCCAGCCTGAGTTGCAGGTTTGACCAAGCCTTCCATAGGCGCACTCAGCGCCGCCCGTCCTTACTGCCCACTGCCAAGCTGTGTGTGCACCACGCATTCTGCAGATGGCCCAGCACTATGCACTCATCATGCAGGCGGGGACGTCCTCCCCCTGCACCCCCGGCGTGTCACCTGAGGCCTCCTCATGCTGCCGCTGCGCCACCGACGCCGCACCTGCTGCCATCTGCTCTGGTATGAACCCCCGAGCCAGCCCAGCAATGTCCCCCCACTGGCTGCTGGTTGCTGACACCAGCTCTGTGCGGCGCCCCCTGTCCATGTTGTTCACCTCTTCTGCGAGTGCTGTCAACATGCTCAGCGCACACTCCGACATCTGGGCAGCGGTAGTTGTGGTTGCAGTTGATGCACGAGTGGGCAGCAGCAGCCGCGGGCAGGTGATGCATTTGCTGTCAGCTTCAGCATTCTCAACAAGCATAAAATGCGCCAGAATGATATGCGCCAGATCAGAAACAGAGCGCTGCTGACTCCTCCTTCCGACGGCCAGCTCAGCTGGTGCTGCTGCCAGACACAGAGACCCCGGCAGGCAACTGCTGGCTATGACAAGCCAAGCATCAGCTCAAAATGATGCGATTCCCTGCCTCACTTACATGATGCTGGCCCCCTCCCCCGCCAGATATCATGCCGACACACTGGCCCGCAAACATTGCGCATGCCTGGGGCCCTGACAGGGACGCCACAGCTGCCAACAGCAACCCCAGCCGTTGCAGCGCAAGCTTGGCTTGTACTTGGTTCACGAACATCTGAAACTTGTTGCTGCAGAATGAGCAGCACCAACCCACACCGTCAGCCCTTGGCAGCCCTTGGCAGTTGAGTGCTACAACAGCAGCAGCCTGCCACGAGGGTGCTGATGTGGCTAGTACCGGATGCGTGCCCCAGGCGCACTCACCTGATCGCGGCGCCTATCTGAGTCTGCTGTTCGGCAGACAGCTTGTGCCAGTCTGTGCGAACCTTCGACAGCAGCGTGTTCGCGCAGAAGAAGCACACCTCCGGGCGCTCCGAAGGTTCCAGCAACTGCATGCATGCCTGCCATGCTTCTGACGATCTACAAAAACTGTTGAGCCAGATGTTGGCCTGCTCCTGCGCCAGGCCAGCCATGCCATACAGGCTGAGTATGGCTGCTCTGAGATTATCAGCATCGCTAGCCATGCTCTTAATCCTGTCAAAACCTGCTGGATATGCAACCCAGTATTTCAGGGACACCACAAGCAGCGCATGCAGACGTGGAAAACGAGCGTCACAAGTGTTGTAGCTCCTGGCTACTTCCGGAGTGTCTGTATGTGATTAAAAGCGTGATCATGCAAAAGCTTCCCGCCAGACGTTGGCGACGACGGACGAACGAGCTGCCGTGCTGGCTGTTGCGTGGCACTCACGAACGTGAAGACCTAACACCTGGCACGTTGAACGTTCAAAATGAGCGGCGGGGCTACGACCGGTGCAGGTGATTCCCAGCTAATTTACTTCTCTAATCAGCCATAGCAGGTGGCCCGCGCCCGGGCCAGTCCCGTAGGAAGCTTGGTTTGTTTCGATGTCCCCAGCAGGTCATGTGTGGTGCACCGCGTGGGGCTGCCACCAGGGGCAGCGCGCCAGTTATGGCATGCTGTTTAGACCTTCAAACTCCGGCCCGCAACTGCGGGCCCGCACCGTATGTGTGTACACCTCATTGTTGACCAGCACTCAAGAGTGAGCCCCTGCAGCTGCGACTGCAGCAAAGCCTCTTTGGGGGCTGATTTTCAGTACCACGTGGGGCTGCCACTAGGGGCAGCGCGCCAGAAGTAGTCTTTATGACATATGAAAAACTGTTGTGACAACTAGCTATGGCATGCTGTTTAAATCTTCAAACTCGGGCCCGCAACTGCGGGCCCGCACTGTATTTCACTCATATGTGTGTACACCTCATTGTTGACCAGCACTCAAGAGTGAGCCCCTGCAGCTGCAGCAAAGCCTCTTTGGGGCTGTTTTCCAGTACCACGTGGCCACCTTTGAAGGTGGTCAACTTTGACCACCTGCTGCTTTGTGCTCAACCACTGCAGAATGGGTCACTGGGAATCACATTGTACAGTAAACTAAAAGTAAACATATAACAAGTCTGCAACGTTGCGTACTTGCTACGCGACGTAGTGCTGAAGACCCGCAGCACGTCAGCTTCGAGGCAGCGTGCACCACGCGCCATGCATGCATGCTGCTCCCTGTAACTCAAAACAGCTGTTCAAGATGTAACTTAAGCTTTCGCGCCTTCAGCGTCGCAGGCGTGAGAATCTAGGCAGCACCGAAAATGTCTTTGTCGCCTGAGCCACGGCGACGGCTTGCTCCACCCCACAAAATTCACATTCAAAAGTTACCAATATCTGGCGCCCTTTGATGGGGTGTAGGCAGCAAGACGGCCTAACACGCCTGTTGAAACCCGAAAATAGACATGCGAACCCTGCGGCCCATCTATCCCACCTCCCTTCGGAAGATTGAGAATCTTCCTACGGGTACTTTCAAGTCATAAGACTTCCAGTTGACTGTGCAGGGAGCGTGTGCTGCTGCTTTGCTGCTCGCATGCACGGGATTGCTAGCACGTAGTACTACTGTACTACTGTATACAGCACGTGCATATACTGTACTACTGTATACAGCACGTGCACTACCTGTAGTGTCTAGCAGTACTGTTTGGCAAACAGTGCTTGCACAGCGGCCAAGGGGCTGGTGACCGGCAGCCTAAGGCTTGGCAGATGGACGCTGCCTGCATGCAGGCCAGGCAGGGTTTAATGCGGTATTGATGCCTGCCGCGCCGCAACTCACATCCAATGATGCCATGTACAGCCTGCTGTGGGGATTGGGTACTGATTATTGGAGTGCCGAAGTATGTATGATTGGTGTACCAAGGTAGTTACTTTTGTGCAGCACTGCAGCTGCCGGTGCAGTCTAACTGATTGTCCACAGGCAGGTGATGGCCCCTGATCAGGGTTTAGGTTCATAAATGCCATCTAGGTGAATAGAAACCAAAATGTCGTTGTCTTGGGACCTGAGCCAGCCACACATCAGGGCCACCATAAATCCATGCCCAGCTTGGCAAAGCGGGAGGATTGTCATTTTGCAGAAACCCCCACCCCCATGTTGGGATCAAATCACAGCCGCAATTGGGGCCAACAGAGAGACTACTATGACTGTGCAACTCCACCCCCCTCATCAGTGTAAGTGTGCATTGGGGGCACCAGTACAGCTAGCCGGGACTTCCAAAAGCCCATTCCCCTTTTGCACTTAGACTCTGTCGGCCAACTCAACATGCATGAACATGCATGTACACATATGTGTACACTGCTGATTGCATAAGATAATCTACCGGAATGAAACCTGACCTCGGCACAAGCACATGTTCAGGAATGAAACCTCACCTCGGGCGCTAGCCTAGCGAGCCGGTACTCCGCTCGTGAGGTGCACAAGGATCGACATCATCATGTTACCAAGCAAGCAAGCCATGCAGCATGTGCACGTCAATTGCCCAACACATGCTGAACGTGTAAACTGTTGTCTGCATATGGCTAACCCTGGTGCTGGCTGTTTTAAAGCCTTTTGGATCTTCCCAGCTGGCTTCCTGTCAGCCCAAAGGAGGATGGATACACCAGTGTGCACCCCAGTTTGGCAGTGGGGAGCGGTGGCGGCACCATGATTGTGCATTTATTATCATCATGTTGCTCAAACCAAGCCATGGCATATGCCATCAACGCATTGACGCCATATTGACGCCATATGACGCCATATGCATGCGCCGCTGGCCAGCGATATGCCTCATGGGGCATACGGAATAGGAAGCACTGCGCCATGGGGTTTGCAGCAGTAACAAACTATCCAAAGTTTGCAGTTGCAGACTGCAATCAGCAATGCGCCTTACATTCTTGTGACAAATCGTCACTACTGCCATCAGATACAATCAATCAATCAATCAATTACACGTTTTTTGGTATGTACATGCAACATGTTACCTGACAAGGGCAATCCAAATATTTCACGCTGTACACGCTGCAACAACTCGGCAACAACCAGGCTGTAAAAAGCAGCAACCCAGCAGGGAGGCAAAGGCTGTTTGTCGTGCATATATGTGACCTACTTACGCGCCAATACCGTTGTCACAGCATTGCCCGTCGTATCACATTCGAGAACATTTGGGGGGTAATGAAAATTCCTGGACTTGCTGGCATCCCACAGTAGCAGAGCACTGCTGCTGCTGCTGCTGCTGCTGCTGCTGCTGCTGCTAGCTTCCATAGGCCAATTTTGCTTCGACCTTGTTTTGTTAGTGAGTTCCACCAGCACTGTCGGCACCACTGCATGCTTTTTGGTCCTCAGCAGCCCAACAATCCAATGTTTGACACTGCAGGTGGCGGCTGACGAAGCATTGATTGTGCGCCAACTTCATCCTTGAATTGATGTACAACTGGCTGACCGTCCGCTTTGTCAACAGCCTCTTTTGTTGCACAGCCTACGGTGGTTCCATCATCAGCTCAGGCGGTGCACCAAGTGGGCAGTCAGTGCTAGCACTCTCAGGCACACCCTTTTTGGCCCACCTGCCTGCCCTGCACATGTTAAGTTTTTTGGTGAGAAAATGCATGTCATCATCACCACCGCATATATTTTCAATAAATGTCACTACTGGCTGGTCAGATGAATGCCAGTGACTGGATCTCAACTGGTTCACATGTCATCTCAGCACATGTGCCGCTGTACCTCAGCAGGATGCTCAGCACTGCTGATGGCAACAATTAATATTGTATGTCGCATTCGACTACAAGTTGCGGCAGCAAGCATTGAGATGTCAGTCACCTGGTTCAGTAGCACTGGGACTGGGACAGCAGAAGCCTGACTGTGCCTACCGTCAGGTCTGTCAACCGCGACTTCACGTATGCCCTGGTCCCAACCTGGACGCTCATTACAGGGCAGTTCTGTGTACGCTTTTCATAACGACCTTGCAATGTGAAAAATATTTGGACAGGGCTGATAGCAACTGTGCGACACCAGACAGCGGGTAATGCCAGTGACGCCCCAACCGCATCTCCCAAACTTTGACAGCACAGCTTTACGTACGAGACGCTGCATGGAAGTTGCCACCAAGTTCAAAGGCCACGATGCCTGTTGATGAAGCTCAAGACAGTATGCCTTCCTACTAGATCAACATAAAGAGCACAATGATGCTAATAAAACTGCTGTTATCTGCTGGCACGCTGGTATTGGCAGTGCTGCTGCTCGCCAGGTAGCTGCTCATGCCCACTGCTGGTATTCAACCGCTTGATGCAACACCAACAAACCAGCAGCTGACCCCTGCTTCGCAAGTATCCTGTGCAGATATGCGAGTCAGAAGCTACGCAGCAAGCTGGGCAAGGCTGGGGTCAAGCTGTCCTGGGGCAGCATTTCCTCCACCTCAGTCAGCAGAATTGCAGTGGTGCTTGAGCAGGTGCATGCTCTGCCGCTGAAGAGCGCATGACAGCACAACCGCATGCAACAGCTAGAACTTGATTTGTCACCATCAGTGATGCTGCAGCAGTATGTTGCACACTTTATGCCTGCTAGTTGCCTTGCATCGGTACCAGCTGCTGTTACCTTGCATGGACAACATGTATGATTGTTGGATTGCTGCTACCTCTCAACTGCATGCCTGCAGGGGCCTTTTCAAAGCCTCACTGTTGAAAGCATCAGCTGGCGGTCAGCCGCTCGCAGCAGGCAGGCATGCAGCAGTGACACGGGTTGCAGCAGCAGCAACGGCAGCTCACAGCCGCGCTCCGCGTGGTTCCCCATCAGGATACAGGGTGTGCATCTTGTGCTGGCTGCAGCTGCGAACGACCGCAGCAAGGGCAGCAAGCGGCGCAAGCACAACGCAGCCAGCAGTGCCGCACGCTCAGCAGCAGCATGGCCAGCTGTCAGCACTGCGCTGGCAGCAGCAAAGCGGCTGCTGCCAGGAATGCCAGTGCGGCTGCAGGATGTCAAGGTGGAGCTGAAGGTACCCAGTGATTGTCTTGCAGCCAGGAAAAGGACTGCTTTGGTGTTACTTGCCAATTGACGACAACTGGGTCCGGCGCTGGAGTTCTGTCACATTTCTCAGCTTCACGACAGCGTCTGCGCACAGGCCGTGCAAGCAGCCGTTAGTGGTGTACGTCCGCTGGCCTCACGCCGACACTGCTGCTGCTGTTTTGCCTGCGGCCTGCTGCTAACCTGCAGGGTCAGGGGCTGACGCTGCAGCTCAGGAAGGCAGCGCTGCAGTGGACTGTGCCAGAGGAGCAGGGCAAGCTCCACGGCACACTGCTGCTTCAGGACTTGATTTGTCGTCAGGTGTGCGTACAGGCCATGGAATCATCTGGAGGCACGTGCTGTGACTGTTGCGGCAAGATGATGCACTAGAGCTGCAGCTTGTCAGGCTGCATGCCAGCACTAATTGGCGAGGTGTATGCACTTGCTTTGCTTACAGGAACCACAGCAGAAGATGCTGGGGCGAGCAGCAGCAGCAGCAGCAGCGTGCAGTCACCGTCACAGTCAGCATTTGCCAGCGTGCAGATGCCAGTGGCGCAGCTGGGCTTTGGAGTCGGCGCTAGCAGGTGATGGCAGTCACTGTGCGGCCTGATCACAGGCTTGCCATGTGCTGCGGCGATGCTGCGCATGACGACCGCCTGCCTGCTCTGTTGTCCAGCCTGTGCTGCTTGCTCACAGCAGAGAGCAGGCCGCACGCGTGGTAGCTCGCCTATGCGTGTGCTTCTGCGTGTGTTGCTGCTTGTGAGTTGTTCTGTGTCTGCTGCGGTCCTGCAGGGGCGGCCCCCTGCCACTCAGTTGCACGCACCTCAGCCTGCAAGTGGGGCTCCTGAAAGTGGCTGGTGCCAGCCAGCTGTTGGTCCTTGCAGCTGCAGCTGCACAGGCACCAACAGTGCCAGCACAACAGCGGCAGCCCAGGCTGTCTGGCTTGGTGGACAGCCAGCTGGCAGGGCAGCAGCAGCAGCAGCAAGCTCAGTCAGCAGAGGTGGCATCTGCTGCACCAGCAGCAACACCAGGCAAACACTCAAAGGTGTCGGAGCAGCTGCTGAATGTTGTGGCACTGCTTCCTGACAAGGTGAGGCTGAGTTGCAAACATGGAGTGCAGCAGCTACTGTGCAATCTCACAGCCTGAGCAGATACCAGTGCATGGTGAGGCCAGCTGCGGCCAACTTGCCTGCCCACCTCCTGTTGTCACACCGCATCTGCTCTGCAGATCAAGGTGGGAGTTGCTGGCTGCAAGCTCTTACCTCCTGCAATAGCAGCAGGAGATGCCAGCATGCGGGCACTGCTAGCACTGCCACTCATCTCGGGCAGCGTTGGGGCCATCTCCATTGGTGCCAGCAGCTGCCCACGGCCAGCAGCAGTGCATGCAGGTGAGAAGCTGCTAAGACTGTCATTGACGGTCGGGCCTGTGCAGCTTGCAGCAGCGGATGGAGGAAAGGTCAGCAGCAGCGTCGCGCAGCTAAACAGCAGCAGACCTAATGCAGCAGAGTTCAATGTGAAGGGCACGACAGCAACAGTAGATGTCATGAGGGCAGTCGAGGTTGCTGGCGGCAGCAGCGAGGCCGTGGCCAAGCGAGGTCCGCTGCATGCCGGCCTGCAACAGCGCCAGCAGAGGCAGCAGGTGAAGGCTGTGTGCTCGTGCCACATCCCAGAGCAGGTCCAGCTGCAGCTGCACGCCGACCAAGTGCCAGACCTTGTCCACAGCGTGCAGCTGCTGCAGCATAGCTTGCAGGAGCTGAGGCAGCGGCAGCACGAGGCAGCTGCAGCAGCAGAAAATGCAGCTGCTGCAGCAGCAAAGCCTAGCTCTGAAGAGCAAGAGCGGCTGCTACCACGCATGGGTTCAATCAGCCCAACAGTTTCGCTCTCAACACTGCCGCAGCCTGACACGCCTTCACTGGGCACACCAACTTCAAGCACACCCCACTCTTCAGTGCAGCAGCTGGGGGGCTGCAGTCGCCATCAGTTGCTGCGAAAGCATCCGTAACAGCGGCCGGGCCAACCAACAGCCTTGCCAATGGCGGTGCAGCAGCGACACCTGCTTCGCCGCTAGCTGTAGCAATGCAGCAGCGGCTATCATCACTCATGAAGGGCGGCAGCACAGCAGGCGACAGCAGCCTGCTGCTAGAGGTCACAGCAGCAGCTGGCGGCGGTGTGAGTGTTGAAGTAATGGACAGCACTGCTGCTGTCACCACCTGGCTGTCCATACAGCAGCTGAAAGCCTCAGCCACTGTAGAGTGGTTGCCAGCAGCTGGCAACAGCAGCTTCGGCTTCAGTCGAAAGCACAAGGGGGCTGCGCCTGCAGACAACATCCAGGTGGCTGCTGTCGGCAAGCTGCAGCAGCTGGTGGTCAGGGTAGCGGCAGCTGGTCCCGCAGCTGCCCGCGTACGGCAGGCAATGCACCAGCTGCTGCTGCTGGATGCTTGTGAACTGCGAGCAAGCAGCATAGACAGCAACAACATCACAACATGGATAGCACAGCAGCAGCAGCAGCAGCAGCAGCAGTGAGCCAGGCTGCCCCCTTGCCTCTGGATCTTGCAGTGGCAGCAGGGCAGCTGACTGTGGCACCCACCAGTGAATGCTTGCAGCCGCTGCTGCAGCTAGCACAGCAAGCCTACTTTGTGCCCAGCAAGCAACGCAGCAATGGAAGGCTGCAGGCAGCCTTCTCATCAAATGTTTGGAGTACTCCTGCCTCGCCCATCAAGCCTAAAAGAGCAGCGGCAAGCTCCAAGCGGTTGCGGTGGCAGCAGTTGACGTGGTCCTGCAGAGCGCGGCGGTGACGTACACTGCGCCGCTGCCAGTTGCAGCAGAGTATGCAAAGCCAGCAGCAGCTGAAGCAGCGTTCAAAGGAGTGAAGAGCCAGCTGCGCCTGGCGCTGGGACCCCTGCAGCTCAGCATGCAGCCGCAGCAGCAGCAGCTGGCAGCCTCACTGCAGCGTGTGCAGGTTGGGTACGAGACCATCGGGCCAACCAGCCTCAGCTTGCCAGCGCATCAGTCAGTGGAGGTGCTGTCGCTGCAAGGCGTCGAGTTCAGACGCTACCTGCGGCCAAACCTGCAGCTGCTGAAGGTGGCTGCACAGCAGGTTCGCAGTGATGTGCACATAGATGCAGCGCTCGCAGCTGCAGGCATGGCAGATGAAGCGCTGCAGCTGCTAGCGGCATGCGCGCAGCAGCTGCAAGCTCGCCACCCAGGGGCAACGCAGGCAGCAGCAGCACAGGCAGCAGCGCAGGCTGGGCTGCTGGCAGCTGCTGCCGCTGCTGCCGGCACCATGCACATCCCTGCAGCAACACCACTGCCAAGCAACCAGGTGCAGAGGCTGGACTCGTTCAGCTTCCTTGCAGCGGCAGACTTGCCATCTCCTGTGACACCAGTGGCACGTGGTTCAGCAGTATCACCCCTCATGCTTGCACCATCGGTTGGGGAGGCGCTGCAGCCTGGCGGCCTGCCGCCGATGTCGCGCAGGAGCTGCACCGGTGCGCTGCCGCCTGAGCAGCAGCAGCAGCAGCAGCTGGTGCTGGCCGTTGAGGCGCGCTTGCAGGATGTCGCAGTGCAGCTGTCGGTGTGCGAGCGGGATGCACTGCAGGTGCAGCTTGAGCTGGTCAAGTACAGCAGCGTGCTGGAGCAGCTGTGCTTGAGAAGCTGCGCTTCAGCATCAACGAGCGACCTGTGGTGCAGGTACCCCACTTGGCGCTGCACCAGCTGCCGGGCTGGCTGCCGTCCGGTGCTGCTGCAGCTGCTGCGGCGTGCTCCATGCAACGCAGCAGCAGCCCGCTGTGTGGCAGCAGCCTGGATGCTGCAGGTGGCCAGCAGCCTAGCCATCTGCAGCAGCAGCAGCAGCAGTACGACTGCTCTGCCAGCACGGAGAGCATCCGCTACTTTGATGACGGAGGGGTCCAGAGCTGGCAGTCCATAGATGATGCTGTGCCGTCAGCTTCACTCGGCAGCCGCAGGCCTGCTGACCTGAAGGACCCCGCACTCTACCAGCGCCAGGCGGCTCGCCAACAGGCAGCAAGGGAACGCTGCAAGGTGCCCACAACAGCAGCAGCAGCAGCAGCAGCGCCTGCCACAGGCAGCGGCAGCAGTAGCAGCAGCAGCCATGCTGGCATCAGCTTTGGCCGCAGCGGCGACGGCGCAGCTGCAGCGAGCGGCAGCGCCGCAGCTGGTGCTGGTGCTCTGGTTGGGTTTGAGGTGTATGCAGAGCGTGTGCTGCTGGGCATCCCACATGATGAGGCGCCCGGGCGCATCATCGTTGTTTGTGAAACGTGGGCCAAGGCTGTCAAGCCGGTGAGCATTGCTGTGCAGTTGGAGGGGGCTAGTAACTCGCAGCTGTGCGTGCCCAAGGCACTGCTCAGCGCAGTGTGGCTACCGGATGATGCGTCGTCACTGCTTCAAGCAGGAAGTTGCACTCCAACCACAGTCGTGTCAGGCGTGCGCCTGCCAATTGGTGTGCTTTCCCTGCCTCTGCCCACCTTCTTGCCTATTGTGCTTGTCGCCGGTCGCCCCTGCCACCATGTCATGCAGGTGCTCGCAACCAGGTGAAAGCCATGCAGGCATCTGTGTCCAGCCTCCAGGCCGCCAAGTCGGCGATGAAGCTCGGCATTGGCAGCAGGTCAAGCTCAAGCGCTGCAAAGCCTGCAGCAGCGAAGAAGCCCAAGCCTGCGTACCTGGAGCTGTCGGTGCATGTGCAGCAGGTGGCGTTCAGCCTAGAGCAGCACCCCATGGAGACGTGGCTGGGCCTGCATGGCCCTGTCTTGCAAGCCATGGCTGCAGAGCGGCACCTGACAGAGCAGCTGCTGGCGAGCTGCTCCTCTGGGCAGGGCAGGATCAGCCGCACCGGCGGCAGCGGTGCAGCAGCGGGCAGCGGTGCGGTTGCCACGGCTGCTGCAGACGGGAGCATGCAGGCACCAGACGCTGCTGGCAAGATGTGGCGGAAGCGGCGCTGGGGCAGCTTGGGCAGGCGGGGTGCTGCTGCCGTCACTGCTGCAATGGCTGCTGGTTCGGTGACCGAGGCGGTCTCGGCTGCTGCCGTCGGGCCAGCTGCCGCCGTGCTGTCAGTGCTGGCACCTGGCAGCAGTCCTCTGCATGCTGGCCTGGCTGCAGCGCAGCACGCGACACCAGCTGCTGCGGGTGCTGCTGCTGGTGGTGAAGGCAGCAGTTGGAGGGTGACCAGTTGGTGGAGGCACCTCCTACCCCCAGGGCCCTTGAGACGGCATTGGAAGCAGCAGCAGCAGCAGCAGCAGGGACTGGGCCTGGCACACCTACGCTGAGGGCAGCAGCTGGTGCACCAGCTGCAGGACAGCCTGAGCTGGACGGAATGACAGCAGCAGACGGCTTGCTGCTGGACGGGGCACCAGGAGCAGAAGGCGATGTTGTCAGTGAGTCGTCTGATGATGTGGACTCGTCAGACAACGAGGAAGCAGGCGGCTTGATGGACGCTGATGCATTGGCAGCGGCGCTGCCCAGCAGTGCAGCAGTGCTGGCAGGTGGTGCTGCAGGGCAGGCTGGCACAGGTGCTGCAGATATAGGCAGCCTGCAGAAGCAGCTGCTGCCGCCAGGTGCGGCAGGCCAGCCGGCAGCAGGCAGCGGCCTCAACGAGGTGCAGCAAGCAGTGCTGCAGGCGCACTGCGAGCTGTTTGCGATGTACAAGCACCGCTGCGTCCCGCTGCAGGCAGCCGCGGACGACCCGTACCACCACTCGCGTGCGGTGATGCACGTGTCGCTGGCGCGGGCAGAGGCGGTGGTGCTGATCTGCCTGCCGGGCCATGCTGCATCTGCCGCCATGGCTCGCGAGGTGGTGGAGCGCGTGGACCCTCAAAGCCAGGGCGTGCTGATGGAGCGCTTCCAGAGCATCAGCCTGGATGTCAAGCTGCGGGACGTGGTGGCTCATTTTGGCGGCATGGAGGAGGTGAGGCTGTTTCGACAGCGTTGAAGGCTCGCAGTTTAAATGTCTGAAGGGCGTGTTGCTGAAGAACAGCATGCGGTCGGGGAGGTCATCGCACGGTGTGTCACTGCCGGAAAAGCAGTACAAGGCCTTGTCGGGATACTGGCATACAGTGCAGCAGCGGCAACCAGGCGCAGCTGCAGCCGACATGCACAGCATGGTCAGACTGCAGATGATGCGGCATCGCTTGACGCGTGCGAATGTGCCTCGTGCAGATGGCGGCCACAATCGGCAGCGTTGGCGCGAGCGGGCTGCTCATCCGGGCGCGCCAGGTGTGCGCGCCGCCGCAGACGCGGCCCATGCGCATGGCGGTGGGGCTGTGGCACGAGGCGGCCGCGCGGGTCGTCGTCAAGGGCACCAGGCCGCCCATGAAGGTATGGCCAAACAACGAGCCGCACACTGTGCTTCGCTGGGCGGCGACAGCTGTGCGCGGGTAGAGGCTGTGACGTGCGATGGGCATGGCAGGGTGCACACCTGCGTCTGTGCTTGCGCCAGCACGCGCGGCCTTTTTATCGGCCCTGCTTTGACAGCCTGCCTCCGTGCACACATGTATCTGTGGCAGACGTGGGCAGAGCGCTGCATACGGCTAGCGCAGGACGCTGAACCGGCTGCTGCCTGTGCTGCTGCTGCCGCTGCTGCTGCTGCTGCTCGCACCAGATGTACACGGACGTCAGGGCGGAGCTCGATGGCGTGCAGGGCGGCTTCTGCCCGGGCCTGGAGGCGCCCTTCGGCCAGCTCAACGCCGCCTTCAAGCGCCTGACCACCCCCAACTACCTCAACCCAGACGGCTCGGTGCCGCCGTCCGTGCACCCGGGGCTGCCCTGGTGGGATATGATGGGCTACATGTGGCGGGGCGTGGCCGGCGTGCGGCTGCGCGGGCTGACCGCCGTGCTGGCCAATACGGAGAGCCCGCACGTGGGGCCGAGAGACGAGAAGCTGGTGGTGACGGCGGCAACACTCAACGTGGGGGTGGCGACGGGCAGGATCGACCTGACTGCCACGAGGCTGAGCGCGTTGGCGCACATGGCGGCACCTGATGCTCGGCCGGGTGCGCTGATGGCGGCGCTTCAACCTGTTTGGGTGCCCGTGCAACAATGTTGTGCTGCTGCTGATGGAGAGAAGCACGAGCTGCTGCAGTGCTGTGTGAAGTGGCACAGTCGCTGACTGATGTGCTGTGCAACTGCACACATCAGGGCAGCAGTGGTAGTGGTAGTCTCCCCACCCCGCGCCCCCTTTGCTGGTCATCTTTACGCTAAGTAGGAAAGCTGACCAGAATCGGCTGCAAGTCATAGCATGCTGCTTTGTGGGTTGCTGCTGCTACTGCTGCAGGCGACTCGCTGCTGGTGCTGCCGGCCGTCCATCTGCCGCTGACCACGGCCGTGTTCAACATATCCAGCAAGCTGCCGGGCGGCCGCAGCCAGCTGTTCCACCACGCGTTCCCCATCCTGGCAGCACCGCCAGACCCGGGCGCCAAGCCGCAGGAGGTCGTCGACGTGTTCTCGATGATGAAGTGCGAGGGCTGGTCGCTCGGCATCGACATCTCCGTCAACTCAGACCGCACACCGTCCGTTGGGGGCATCCCAGGTGCAGGCAGCCGCGCCGGCTGCGCAGGGGCCGGCGCGGCGGCTGCAGCAGGGGTGGGCGGCGCAGGCCCGTGCGGCGTCGCAGCTGCCTGCTGGCACTACTACCAGCCCTACAACCTGCCCCATGCCTTCATCGGCGAGTTCCAGATCAAGTACATCCTCGACGCCGTCGACACGCTGGTCAACCCGAGCGCTGTCGTGCGCCTGAGCCGCAAGCTGAAGCCGTTTCACGTGCGGGACCGCAGCCCAGAGGCGGCGGCGGCGGCCAAGGCGGTCGCGGCGGTGCGCGCGCAGATCGTGGCGATGCCGCTGCTGAAGCAGCAGGTCGAGATTGCGCTGACTGCCGATGTGTTCAGGGTGCACCACGATGCGCAGGACTCGGAGGACCCGTCCGACATGGTCTACATCGCACTGAGCAGGTGCGGCCGTGTGAGCGCTGCCCGCCTCGTCAGGTGCAGCTTGCAGCGCCCCGTGCGACCTTGCGCATCGTGCAAGGCACGGCTCCTGCTGCTGGCGCGCTGTGCGTACTGGCATCGACACAGGAAGCTGCTGCTCTGCTGCAAAGCTCCCCTGCAAGACATGCGATCGGACAGTGCGCGTGCTCCTCGCCAGGTCATGCAGTGCGACGCTGCTGACGTTTGTGCGCGGCTTGCAGCATCATACTGTTGGCTGTGGGCGTCACTGCACAGCACCATGCAGTGCTGCACGTTTTGACTTGCCTGCCACCCGCACCGTTGCGCCTGTGGCGCGCCGCGCTGTGTGTCGCAGCGTGCGCTACATGAACACGTTCACCTACTCGCGCCTCCGCCGCACGCACCACTCCAGCAACGGCAGCCGCCTCAAAAACGCCATGCGGCAGTTCATGGCCAGCCTGTCGGTGGAGGCGTATGACATGAGGATCATCAAGCCCCAGGGCGACCAGCTGTCCGCCATGCTGGGAGGCGCGGCCGCCGCGGCTGCTGCCGGCACCGCCTGGGGATCTGCCGCCGCTGCTGCAGGTGCAGCAGCGGGTGGCCGGCGGGGGGCAGCAGATCAGCCGGACCGCGTTCGGCAGGGCTATGCCGTCGCCTCGAGCGGCCCATCCGGGCAGGGCAGCCCCGGCCGCGGCAGTCCCCTGAAAGGCAGCAGGCTTGGCAACGCGGGCGGCGGGGCTAGTGTGGAGGAGGGGTGCGAACTGCCCGGGTTCAACCAGGGGCTGATTGCTGCGGCTGCATGCTTCCTGCTGCGCCAGGCGCCCGCGGACAGCGCTGCAGCTGCTGCCCAGGCGCTGCACCCGGGTGGCATCCCTGTCGACCCGGTGAGTGGCGGCGACACCGACCTTGTGGGGACAGGCAGATGGCAGCATGTGTTTGGCTGCAGCGCTGCTGACTGGCTGGTGAAGCTGTGCAGTGTGTGTGGCGTAGCTGCGCGGATGCAGGCTCTGCTGCGCTTGTGGGCTCGTTGGCGCTGGCTTGACATGCATGCCATCCGCCCCCACACAATATAGACACAATATAGACAAGGGTGACCCTGATTCTTCTGACATGTGAACCCACACCTACTCCGCCGCACCTGCTGCTGTGTTTGGCTGGCTCGCACTGCAGCCGCCCATCCCCAAACGCCCCATCCGCATGATAGCACAGGACGTGAAGCTGCTGTGCCCGGGTGAGCTGCGGGACACGTGCATGCTGCTGTTCCACCACATGCAAAAGGCCTTCAGCGGCATCAGCTTTGGCCAGCCGCGCGGGCCCATGCGCATCAGCACAAAGAAAACCCAGCAGCAGCAGCAGCAGCAGCAGCAGCAGCATTCGGCAGGAGAGAGCGGCGGCGGCTGCGGCAGTCCCAGCGCCGCAGGCATAGCTCGCTCGCGGTCTGACGGCTCAGAGGCGCTCAACCTCAGCAGGACCAGCACGGGTGCTGCGAGCCCAGGAGCTGGGCAGCTGCAGCGGCAAGGCAGCAGCAGTGCTGAGTTTGGCAGCGCTGCAGGCGCAGCGCCAGGCGGGCAAGGCAGCAGCGGCAGCAGCATGGTGTCGTCGGTGTTTGAGGAAGAGCTGATGCTGCAGCGCATCTTGCAGGAAAACGCGGCGGCTGCAGAGGCGACAGCTGTTGCTGCAGCAGCACGCGACGGGCGTGCGGGCAAGCAGCGGCGGCCGCGCAGCGCTGGCGACCTGGCTGCCTGCAGCACGAGCAGCTTGGGGTCTGATGCAGCCGCAGGAGACGATGGCGTCGCGAGTGAGGCAGGTGCTGCTGCAGTAGGCGCTGGGCACGCGGCCGTGGCTGTGCGGGCGGTCAAGGGGCCTGCAGCCGCGGGCCTGCGGCCTGTGACTGTGGTCGCTGGAGCTGATGATGAGTCGCCGCGCAGCGTGCCCTCTGACGACGGCAGCAGGGGCAGTGCAGACAGCGGCGGCAGCCCACGCGCACAGCAGCAGCAGCAGCAGAGCTTGGGAGGCAAGGAGGAGGTGCTGCTCGAATATGAGATAGAGTTTGTGCAAGTACAGGTAAGAAGGTACAAGTATCATGGGCTCCCATGGTGCATGTCTGTGCATGCTTCTGGCAGTGGGGTGTGGGGCTGTGCTGCGCAGCTGTTTCAGCTTGCCCCTTTGCTGCTTTGGCGTCCCCTCTGTTGCTGCTGGCTGCTCCCAACTGACTGTCTATGCATGGTGCTCTTGTGCTGCAGCTTGCGATGCCTCGTCAACCCACCTGCCCCTGCTCACGCTGAAGGCATCTACTGCTTCTGCGCTCTGTTCCGCCTGCTGCCCCTGCCAGGTCAACCTGGTGTCCGACAACGCACGCGGCAGCCTGATATTGGGCACAAACTCGGCGCTGCTGCTTGGCCACCTCAACCCAGCACGCCTGGAGCGCAGTGTGTCCTTCAAGATGGACCAGGTGCAGGCGCATGTGGTGTGCAGCGAAGGCAACCCGCAGCAGGCGCCGCTGTGGCTGGAGATTGCAAACGGCAAGCTCGCTACGCCTGCAGGAGCAGAGGGCATCATGCGGCAGGTGCTGCTGCCCTTCAAGGTGCGCTGCTGCTGCTGCTGCTGCTGCTGCTGCTGCTGCTGCTGCTGCCCTTCAAGGTGCGCTGGCGGTGGATGCAGTGGTGCCAGCTGTGACCACAGCTGGGAGTTGGACGCCAACCGCATGTGGCGCGAAAGATCGATGGGGACTTGACTGACACGTTTGGGGATCGTTTCGGTTGAGCTTGGCTTGAGGACATGTGCTTGTTCATTAGCAGTCGTGCACGTTCTGTCCTGACGCAGCCTCTGCATTCCAATTGCTGTACAGGGTGGTGACACACCAAACGTCCCTGTTCTGCTCCTGACCACCTTGTTCTCTGACTGCAGTGCCAGCTGGTGACCACCAAGCAAGCCCTCGACAGCGCAGCACTGGCCGGCGGGCCTGTCAGCAGTGCTCAGATGCAGATCCAGCCGCCGTTCAAGCAGCAGCAGCAAGACCGCCACGGGCGCAGCAGCACCAGCAGCGGCCTGCCGGCCGCAGGCTTTGCAGCCTCTGCAGCGCAGGAGCTGCGCCTGCATGTGCCCGCAATCGGCGCCCGGCTGGACAGCAGGCAGTTTGAGGTGCTGGTGGACGTCATCCAGAACATTGCCATGGCGCCGCTGCCCACGGTGAGGGGGCGATGCCGTGGCTGGTTTGCGGTTGGTTTGTGCTCTTGCACACACTGGGAGGAGTGGCACCTGTTCCTGTTCCTGTACCATTTGTTGTTGATAGGTGCTGTGTGGGTGCTGGCAGCTGGTTGTGTGGGCAGGGCAGCTGTGAGGGGTGCACCTGGCAGGAGCAGCAGCGGCACACCTAACTTGCATGCTTGCTTGCTTTGACTGCACTGACTGAGGGGAGCTGCAGACTTGCATGTGCAGCCAACTGATTGCGTGCTTAACAAGTTGCACAGCATTTTTGCTCGCACCTTGCGCCCTGCTCTTGTTTGTGGTTGCAGTTCCCTGCTCCTGTTCGTGGCATGTGCCGCAACCCGGATGGCACTAGCGAGGATGATGACAACCAGGATGTGCAGTACGCACTCGAGACGCTGCAGTCACTGCGTGAGAGGCTGCGTGGCCTGGAAGCAGAGCTGGCAGTTGTGCTGCATGCACATCAGCAGCACCTGCAGCAGCAGCAGCACTTGCAGTATGCCCAGCTTGCGCTCCAGCAGCACGGCCGGGGCCCAGCGGCAGCAGCAGCAGCAGCGTGGGAGGATGCTGCTGCTTCGAGCTGCTACGGCACGAGTGAGTGCAGCAGCACCTTTGGTGGGGGCCTTGCAGGCAGGGGTGCCGCTGCTTGTGCGGACATCAAGGAAGCATCCGTGGCGTTGGTGCTGGCGCTGGCAGCTGCAGGGGCAGCGGGTGGGTGGCGACAGCACCACCCACAGCAGCCGCAGCTCTCTGGGCTGCACCTGATGCACGCCAGCAGCAGCGCCAGCAGCCTGGCGATGCTGGCAGCAGCAGGCACAGTCAGCCGCAGCGGCTCGGGCGTTCCTGCCGGCAGCTGCAGCGGCAGCTTACCAGGGCTCCTGCGCAACCAGTCTGGCGGCTCCTGGCTGATGCAGCAGGGGCTGGGCGGCCTCGTGCTTGTGTCTGAGCGGGACACGGTGGTGTGGTGGGCGCAGGAGCAGCTGCAGGGCGCGCTCGATGCGATCGCTGCCAGCCGCGTGGTGCTGCAGCTGCTGCGCAGCGAGGCGGGGCTGCTCAAGGTGCGGCAGCGTGACTCGATGGGGGTCAGCCTGACCGTGGACACCATCGACTGGGCGCTGAGCAAGGGCAACACCGTCATCGTGCAGGGCGAGCTGCGGGTGCGCTGCGCGGGGCAGGCTTGCGCGTGCAGTCCCTGCACTGGCTTGTGTTGGACTGCGTGTGGACCGCAGGCACCGCAGCATGAGTGTGCTGCGCGGGACTGCGGTGCACATGCTGCTGCCCATAAGCTGTGTCAGGTCACCGTGCAGCTGATAGTACGTGCTTGCTGTCTGCCGTCTGCATCAGCACCTTGTGCACCAACCGCCTCACACACCTGCGCGTGGTCGGCGCTGCAGGGCATCACTTACCAGAGCATCCGCAGCGAGGACCACACGGGAACCACCAAGATCCAGCTGCACACAGCGACCTTCAGGGACCCGCAGCAGCAGGCAGCAGCGGCAGCAGCGGCAGCAGCGGCAGCAGCAGCAGCAGAGGCGCCGCCCAGCCGCACCGGCAGGTCCAGCCTGACGAGCCTGAGCCAGTACATACACGGCGCAGGCGCGGCTGGTGGCGGCGCAGTGGATGGCGGGCCGGCAGCAGCAGCAGCAGCAGAAGGCAGCATGGTGAGCAGCGCAGGCGGCAGCGCAACGAGCAGCGGCTTGGGGCAGCCTGTGCAGTGCCTCACCCCGCGCGAGGTGGGGCCGACTGCAGCCGCAGCAGCCGCTGCGGAGGAGGCGGGCATCATCCTGGCGCCCTGGAACCCTGATCAGTCCTGGGAGCGGGACGAGCTGGTGCGCATCTACGCCATCCATGGTGCGCTGGAGAAGCGCCACGTGGTGTACGAGCACATCGAGGTGCTGGTGCACCCCATCAGAGTGCACCTGACTGCCGCGCTGGCAGCAGCGCTGCAGGACTACTTCAACCTCAAGGACGAGGACAGCAAGCTGCTGCCGGGCGCTGCCGGCAAGGGAGGCAAGGGGCAGCCGGAGGCAGCGGGCGCGCGCAGCGGCAAGCCTGCAGGTGCGAGACCAGGCTGTGCATGCAGGCACGGCTGCTCTGTATACGCAATGCAGGGTGCAATGTGCTGCTGATACTGCTGTTGGATCAGGCAGCACATGTGGACTTGAGACAGCAGGTCTGGCACCTACCTTTGGTGTCGCCGGCTGGCGCATGTTTGCACTGTGTGGCATGCGTCATGGCTCCGCACCCGCAGCCTAACCTGCGTCTGCTTGCGTGGATAACTCTCCAGGCGTACGAGAGGACAAGCGGCGGCAAACAGCGCCCGGTGACCTGGCACCTGCTGTGGCAGCATCAGGCCCGCCAGGCGCAAGCAGCAGCACCGCCGCACCCAGCAGCAGCACCCGAAGGCAGCTGCGGGCGCGAGCGCAGGCGCCAGTGCAGCAGCCGCAGCAGCTGCAGCCGCAAGTCCAGGGCCGGGCCCGCCGACGGCTGCCTCGCCTCGCCGGCCGTCTATCTTCAGCCGGCGCGTTGCTGCAGCTGCTGCCTCTGCAGCAGCATCGTCCCCGCTGTCGGTTGCGTCGTCAAGCAGTGGCAATGCACTCCAGCTGGGCTCTGCACAGCCGCAGATCGTGGTGCCGCCTGTGGAGCTGGAGACAGCCAGCGTACACTCATTAGATGCTGGCAGGGCAGGGGCAGGGTTTGTCACGCCTGTGGATCTGCCTGCTGCTGATGCCGGGGTACTGCCGGCACCTGGGTTTGCAGCTGGCACAGCCGCAGATGATTCAGCAAACATGGCAGGGGACAGCGTCATGGATGCAGCAAGCTGCTATGCAGCATCTGGGTCATCTGGTGGTGCGCCACCACAGGTAGCAGCAGCAGCAGGGGTGCAGCAGGCCGGTGCAGCAACGCCTGTCCCTGCATCCCCAGGGCCGTGTGTGCAGCCGGTGAGTGCAGACGCAGCCCTCATGATGCGCTACGGCACTGTGCTGCGCGGCAGGGCAGGGCGCGCCGCAGCAGCAGCGAACACGCCCAGCACGCCAGGCAGCGTGGCGAATGCTGCTGGTGGAGGCCCGGGGCGTTTGCAGGCAGTGGCGCGACGGCAGCAGCAGCAGGCGGTGCAGCGAGCGCTGGTGGCAGCGGCGCGGCAGGCAGCACGGGTGCCAGTGGTACTCCCAGAACGCCGGGCGGCGCCGGGGGGTCCGGCGCGGGAGCTTCAGGTGCAGCGTCGACTCCCGGCAGTGGCGCGGCAGCAGCTGCCGCCGGTGCGGCTGGCTCAGGCGCCGCAACCAGCAGGCAGGTGCCTGTGCGCAGCATTAAGTTCAAGCACGTGCGCTTCAACCGTGTGAATGCGCGGCTGACGTACGAGGGGCCCCCGCTGAGCATCAGCGGCTTTGGGCTGGTGCTGGACAACCGCGTGTACCGCAACATCGACGGCGGCTGGACGACGGTGCTGAACAGGTGCGTGGGCATGCCTGGCAAGCGATTGGACATGGAGCAAGCTTTGCTGGCTGGACGTTGTGGGGGCTTGTTGATGTGCCTGAGCTGTGTCAGGAAAGGATAGTGTGGGGCAGCACTGTCCTGCTTGTGCTTCTGCGACGGCAGCGTTCAGCGGCACATTGTCTGCATCACAGCGTTGCCGTCATTGCCAACAGTGATGATGGGCTGCTTGTGTATTGGCTGCGTGTTTCCCCATGAGCCTTTGTTGGTCCCTGATTGGGCTTCCCACTTCTCAGATGGGTGGATCCTGCGATGGTGATGTGACGTCGTGCATGCCTCCTCAGGCCCTGCCCGCCACGAGGGATGGTCGGCTGCCTCCACGACCTGGCCAGCCGCTGCCGTCCCGCCTGCGCCCGCCTGCAGGTACAAGTGGGACGCCATCCGCTCCCTGGTCAAGTCGGTCAGCGGGCTGCAGGCGCGCAAGCTGCAGGAGCTGCAGATCCCGACCTTCAGCAGCGAGCCGCCCGACACGCTGGAGCTGCGCGCCAGCAGCGGCTTCCGCGCCGGGCTGCTGTCGCTGCTGAAGGGCCGCAAGCCTGCCGGCGGCGCGAGGCTGCGGCTGCAGGCGGCGAGCCTGGCGTGGCGCTGGACGAGGCGGAGCTGGCGGGGCTGAGGGAGTCTGGTGCGGGCGGGGAGGATGGCGCGAGCGCGGCCGGCGACGGCGTGCTTGGCGGCGGGAGCGACTACCTGGACCTGATGCGGGGCGCGCTGCGTGCCAAGCACAAGCAGAAGAAGGTGGCGCTGCTGCTGGGCAACGTGCCGCCGCCGCCGCCGGCTGCTGCTGCTGCTGCTGCTGCTGCTGTGCCGGCAGCGTAGGGGGGTGTGGCGTGCGTTTGATGACAGCTTCATGTTGCCGGCACCAGCTCGAGGACGGCAGGCACATCAAGGTGTTGTTTTGAATTGTTCTGTGTGGTATCACTGCACATGAGAAAGTCAGGCAGGGGCAAAAGAAGTGTGAACATGGTCCACGTGTCTGTCTTGCATGTGCATCTTGGGGAAACGCTAGGTCAAGCTGCACGTACAGGCAACAAAGCATGATATGCGATCATTGACTGTCATTGAGTAGAGTAAGCCATACTGCTCACTTTTGGTTCTTTGAATCAGCTATTGCTGACGGCAGCAACCCTGACGCCTAAATCAAGGCTGAAAAGTAGTGATGAGATCTGGATGATGTGTGCTGGGTGTGTGATAGTTGTCTGTTCTGTGTGCTGTGGTGTGGGTGTGAATTTTGCTGTTCCGTGATACGAAGTGCTGCTGTTTCTGGTGGAGCATGTGTGTGAACACTACAAAGCTGCAATGTGCACGTGTGCATGCTAGGTGTCCAAGGGTCGTTCCTGGTTGGTTGATGTCAGCATTGTTTCCCGCACAAGCAGAAGTTACAACTTCAGTGCTGCTGTGAGATGCAACTATAGAAGTGTAACAGTCCTGCGGCATGTGAAGATCCTTCATGGTGCTGGAGGTCAGCAACTTCGTATGTACTTTGATTGACCCAACTGTGACAACCAAACATCGCAAATAGGCGCCCCTCAAGACGTACCTTAATCCCGTCAAGTATTTGCGGTAAAAGTATTCGCAAATGGTATTGTTTTTTAGAAATTAATTAAAAAAAATCTAATAATCGCGAATATGCAGCGGGACGATCATTTCCGTCTTTCTCTAAGTAATTCGCGAACTGCTGTTGTTGTTGGCGAATAGCTACGGCAGACCGCCGTCATTAGCTGTTTCAGGCACCATTTACGCATGCTGTATCGCCCTTGCCCCTACTGGAGTTTCCAAGCTGCACTGTGCATTGATATACGTCAGCAGACTGTATAACTTTTCCCGCGAGATTTTGCAGAAACGTCCCAGTCAGTATAGTTTTTCGCGAAGCCTGTGCGACAACAACTTCTTTCATAAATATATATTGGAGAATTAATGTCCTATTTGATTTCCATTTTCGCAAATAGCTAAAGGGATTACGGTTGTTTCCCGTGGCGCCAACAGCTGCACATCCGGAAGTGCGCATCCAACGCTGAGCAATTGTTTAAGCCAGTCGCTATTAGGTTCCAGATTAATTTACTCTAAGCTTTGCCTGCGCTTGCAGGTGCTTGCTAAAGGCAGCTCGGATCAGAGCCCGTTCGTTGGTTGGCTGGTGATCAAGTTTGACCCTGCTGCTCGTTGCAGATTAAGCAGAAACTGTTTGAAATGAAGCGGTTTGTCCTGCTTCTTCTGTTTGTCGGCGCTGCCTTAGGTACGTACCTTCAGCCTCACCGGACACTCTCAGGCCTGCTGCTGAAGCCAATTGCTGCACCTGCTGTGCCGCAGCAGCAGTGCTGCTTGTGCAAGCCAACTAAAATCCTGATAACTCATGGCAATACTTGACGCAATGTATGGCATCAAGAGAGACCCTGCACATGCTGCACTGTTGCTATGCTGTTATCGTATGCATGCATGCAGCTGAAGGCAAGACTACACCATCCCGGCGCATGCTTGGTGAGGATGCTTCGCTGCCACTTGGTGCTTGACACAATGGGTTGCATGTTTGTCTGTTAAGCAGTTGCACCTTGCCACTCAGTGTGCGACCCAGCAGAGATGTTGGTGTTTGCCAACCTTATACTTGCTGATTTCTTGTCTGCAGCCGAGCCTGCACAAGGGGCTGCGCCTGCAGAGCAGCCTGCAGCCCAGCTTGAGGCACAAGCAGCACCGACCCAGCCGGCACCAGAGCAGCTTATTGGTGGCGCTGCTGCTGGCACTGCTGATGTGGCAGCACAACAATCCCAGGCCCAGGCAGCGCCTGCCTGGGACCGCTGGTGAGTGCCAACCCGCACACTGCACTGGGACAGACACTCGGATGAACGTTGGATAATGGTGGCTTGACCTGCTCTTACGATAAAAGCTATGTGGTGGTGCATGTAGATGTAATATAAACTTGGAGCCATACAACATGTACATGATCATTTCATCGCACCCACCACAGCGCTGCCACCTGAATCCGCGGCACGGCTGCCCTTGCGCTGCTGTTTTCCTCTCCTCATGCCTGGCAGGTCTGGCAGGGGCGGTGATTGGTACGGAGGCGGCCGCTACTGGGGCGGAGGCGGCTGGTCAGGGCCCCGCGACCCCTGGGGCCACTTTGATCGCTGGGACTCCTGGACAGGGGGCAGCCAGCTGCAGGGAGCACCCACTGACCTTGCTGCTGCAGCTGTGGCAAATGACATTGTTCCTCCGGCAGCAGCAGCTGCTGCTGGTGTTGCTGATCCTGCCACAGCACAGGTACAGCCACCTGCAGCTGTTGATGCAGCAGCAGCAGCTGATAATACAACCGTAACAGTGCTGCAGCCAGCAGAGCTCATCCCTGCTGCAGTGGTTGGGCCTGCTGAAGCAGAGCCGCGGTTGAATGAAGCTCAGCCTGATGAGAGTGCTGCGGAGCCTGAAGCTGCTGTGCTGCCAGATCCATGAAGCCCTGTCACAGCTGCCATTGATGATGCGCACAGGCATCTCAGTGCCGTAGGCAACAAGGCATGCTGTAGGAACTGTGCTGGCGTAGCTGTATTGAGCCTTGTTGCTGCTGTGCCAAACCACGATGTACGCTGAGTGGCGTAGTTCACTTCCTCTTGCTTGACATACGGCAGACAATAACTGTCACAGTGCTGAAGTTCAGCACAGATGGGGCATTTAAGCGGCCATTTACAGTCATTGTTTTTCTTCACAGTTGGGGCTGAAAATCCCAACACTGGCAGAGTTCGGCTCATCTGCGTGGCATCATCTGCTAGTGCTGTGTTACATATAATGAGCCTCAAGGTACCCTGGTTCAGTCTGTTTCAAGCTGAGCAGCGGCACACATGCCAGGGCTTTCACACAAAGCATCTATCCACAGATGTGCTGTGCATGTGTTGCTCTCATGTTACATTTATGTGATGTCATACAATCGTTGTCACAGCAATCATCTTGACTTTGCGCTTGTAGTGCTACGTTTGTCAGCATCTCGAGTATGATTGAGATTCTACCAATTTGTCATTTGAGAAAAGGTTGCCCATGGACCTTGCGGTGTTTGCGCATACTGTTGCGTTTTACAACTCAATACAATACAATACAATACAATATTTCGATGCCACCTATATATGCCACCTATATATTTTGATGCCACCTGAGCCATGCTGACACCCATATTTGTTTTTCGGTTGTGCTTTTGTTTGAGGAGTATGCTGCCCCCACAGAGGAGGGCCACACCCCAACCTGGTTTGTTGCGTGGTTCACCGTGCCACCTGTGCTGCTACCAGATGTTGTGCCCTTGTTTGCATGGATTTATCGCTAGGCTATACTGTATGTTGGCTGCTTGTGCATGCTCTGCCTCTCTTTCCCCCTTTGCTTGTGGAGAATGTCGAGACATTTTGGACCCCATGAGCCTTGGTTGGCTCCTTAGTGGGTGGGCCAGTGGCCCTACTTTGGTAACTTGGTAACTTGGTAAAGTCTAAGAGTAGGTGGTAGCAGTGCTTGCATGTCGGGAGCATTGCAGTTGATATGGAAGGGCCGACTGCTATATAGCTATATATATGCTTGTCATGTGTTGACATACCACCAACTCCGTCATGTCCCTGCGACCTTCTGCTTCAGGCAGTGCTGCAGCTTGTTACATACCAACAATGGCACAACATTCATGTTTGCGCTACAATGGCAGGTGTATGTAACGTGCATCCTCAAGCACACACATTCACAAAAGCATCTTGATGGGTATTCCTGATAATAGACACCATGACCATCACCCACTCATATTCTCGACACCGTGACGCTTGTCGTTTTGTGCGCTGTTGCAGCACAACCTGCAGCGCCAAGACCACACACCTTCCGCCACCTGCTGACCAGGCAGGCTTCTTGCTGCTGCACTGAGAGCAACTGCTGGCTATAAATGTGCTGCGCGGGCCCAAGCCCGTTTACGCTGTTGATTGCAAGGAAAGTTGCAACGGTGACAGTCAAGCTGCTCTGCTAACAACAGCGATGTCAACACCAGCAAAGTCGACATAAGGGAGGTCAAGGTGATCTGCTGGCCAACACCCATGACTGCAGCAACAAAGGCATCATACTGAACCTCCTCTTGTTACATCCACCATACTACATCTACGGCATCAACCCATTTCTGTATTTGCATGCACGCCAACACCTGCTCACCAGGTGGAGAAGCAAACGTACAAGCCACCCCTCGCATGTGCACATCACAAGTGAAACGACAAAAGATGGTCACCAAGCAAAAGGCACGCTGTGTCATTTCAGCGCCAGGAAAGAAAGGACAACGGCTGACGCCGCAATCAACAATCAACACACACATGCTGCAGGAACAAAGCATCGCGCATTCAACAGGCGGCTGCCTTTGCGATACTGTCGCCTTCAGGCCTTACGTCAGCTGTTTGGCGCCAAGAGAGGAAAGTGTAAAGGTGCCAAGCAGGCCATTGTGGTCGCAGTAAAGGTTTAGTCCTCAGGCAGCTGCAAATCACCTGAAAAGCGCACCTGAAGTAACAAGTGTCAACCCCTCCCCAAGCCTGTTTCAAGCGCGCTGAGCAAATGCTTCCACCACTCTACCGGCAGCACTTGTGTGTGTCGGTGTCTGCTGCCCATGCTGCACTGCCCACCCTGCCTAGTCCTGCCAACAGTCCTGCAACACACCCCTCCAGCGGGCACCCTAGCCACTGCCAGGCCTCAGCCGCGCCACTTGCAGCTGTGTGGCGGTCCTGCCGGTGGGCAGGTCCATGCAGCACATGCGCGAGACGAGCACCTGCCCGCCCTCCTCCTTGGTGATATAGGCCTCAGAGATGGTGTCGACCTTGCCCTTGTGGAACGGCGGCCGCGCCTCCACCCGCAGGATCAGCACGTTGCTGTCTGTCATGTAAACCTTGCCAGAGCAGCTGCCCAGCCGCATGTCCCTGTTGGGGAGAGTGCGGCAGCAGGCACAGCAGAGACAACACAGTGAGCGAGACGAGAGATGAGCAGTTGTTGCAGGAGCAGCTGTGCACGCTTGGTAGGGTGTGCAGGGTCACAACCTGGTTGCAGCAGACACAAGACGGCTGCTGTTGCTCCTGCAAGCTGCCCTGCACTCCCCACGCGTAAGAGATGGCAGGCAGCTGCCAGCTGCTGACTGTGCTTCTTCTCACACCACCAAGCGCACCAAAGGTCATGTGCAGCACATACCTGCGGGGTGTCCAGGTGCTCTCTGCCTTGTTGGTCTTGTCATACACCTCGCAGTAGGATGCAGGCAGGCCCGGAGGCAGGAAGCCTGGCCGTGCGGCCAGCGTCAGCTGCCCCTCCGTCTCCCCAAGCACCATCGCGTGGATGGACTTGTGCACCCTCCTCACGATGAATGATGCGCCGTTCATGACGTCGATGGGCTGCGGGTGAGCTGTGGTGCGCTGTGCGTCCACCTCCCAGAATCCTGCAAAGCCAGTCACTGCTGGCACAGGGATGAAGCGCATGCCAGGCTCTGCAAGGAAGGCAGCAACAGCCATGGTGGTGGCAGCAGGGCGTGTTGGCATGCTGGGCAAATAGCTCAGTGTATACTTCCTCATGCTGCTGTAAACATACACCCATAATGAGCTTCCTGATGTCCTTGTGGCCAGCAATTTACAGCAACGTTATGTCATGCTGTCCCTTGGCGCCTGAGCAGCCCCTTACCTGCGAACAGCAGCGGCGTCTCTGGCACCCATGGTCCTGTCTGCTGCAGCTGCAGCGCGGGTGCTGGCGTGCTGGCCTGCTGCTGTGCTGCCAGCAGCTGCTCTGAGAGCTGCTGCTCCAGGGAGAACGCCTCGCTGAACATACTCTTGGTCTCGAACCAGTCCTCTGAGAGGATGCCAGACAGCTGCTGTGATGCTCCTGGCTGCAGCTGCCCAGACTTGCAGGACTGCAGGGCCTGCAGCACCTCACCACTTTGCTGCTGCTGCAGTGCTGATGCAAATGGACTGCTGTGCCTGGGCTTGGTTGCCGCTATGATGCCTGGGCAAGTTTGGTGGCCTGCACATGGGTGCTCGCAGACGCAACTGTGCACTGAGCTGCTTGCTGCTGCGGGTGCTGCTGATGGTGATGATAGTGATGATGGCTCCTTGCACTGTGGAGCTGCACAGCACAGGATGCTGGTGATGAAACGCCACCCTCTCTTCTTAAGCTGCTGCTCGACTTGCTGCATGGGCATGGGCTCCTCGCTAGCTGGCAGCGATGCACGACCTGTGGAAGCATGCGTAGTTGCTCAGTAAGGACCTGCCCGCTTCGGTGAGAACTTGCTTCAAAACCAAACAAAAACGCTCTTTAATTTTATTCAGCATTCAATGGCCTTTGGGCTGAGCTGTTCGATTTTTCCCGCTCTTCCACGCAATGCAGCAGCAGCCTCACTCACGCGCCCGGCCTCACCTGCGCTCTCAATAGCTGCCACGGGTTCATCAACAGCAGTACTTGCTAATTCTGACATGGTATAGCCGATTGGTCACCAAGGGACAAGCATGAGGCAATTGTAGTGTGGGCGCAACAAGCCGCACAGATGTGATTTGTCGAGGTTGTTGATGATGAGCTCTGAATAGTCGTTTGTAACTCTATCAGCTTTATGAGATGTGCCATCAACTAGTGGCAGTGTGAGAGAGTCCTCTCAATTCGGCTCCTGACATGTTGCGTCTAAGGGCCCGCTAAACCAGTGGGAGCGTAGGGCACGATCCTCGCGCTGTAGTGTAAATAAGTTTTGAAGATATACTTCTGCATCATCCAGTACTTGGTGTCACTTCTCTCCAGCGAGTCTGGCTCCAGGTGCGCGCTCTGCATCTTTGCCCCCGACAGCTTTGATGGAGATCAGTTTTGCACGCCTGAATGCCCATGCCGTGTTGGAATTTACTTAATTCTTGTTCGAAACTGGCAAGTGCAAAACACCGTTAGGCTGGCTACCTTAGCCTGGGGTGTCCATGCGAATGCAACAACACCACGGAATGTGACTTCTGTCTTACTATGGGGCTCAAAGTGGTACGTAAAAAAACTTGGCTCAAAACGTGCCATCCCGCCGCATTGTGACAGTCCAACGTTGAGGAGTGTGGTAGATATGCCGGTAGGGCTACCACGTGCACGTACGGCTGAAGCCTGCGCTTGATCTTGGTCACGAGAAGCCTGCATTGCATGCCGAGTGATGTGCTGGCGCTATCGCTGATGACAGGGTTATCCGTGCCAGTGAGGGTGCTGAACGTTTGTTTCACCTGTGACTCATTGGCGTGACACTGCACTGGAAAACAAAGATATGCATGCTTAGTACCACAGCCAACATGCGCAGCGGCCAGGTCAATGGCTGCGTGCCTGCATCCTGGCACGGGCCAGCAGCAGCAGCAGCAGCACCCAGAACACGTGGCTCCTCAAGTCCACATGCTGCTGCAGCTTCATACAAGCAGCCCGCAGGCTGCGCAGGAATATTAGTTACCTGCAGCAGCAAGACAGCTGGGAGCAGCAGCAGGAGCGTGCCCTTGATGGGGAAGGTGCGCTCAGCATGCAAGGCTGACCATCAGTGCACTCCCTGCTTGCTTGCAAGTGAAGACTGCACTGTGGGCAGTTTTGCACAGCAGCCTGACGCGACGTCTGTACAGGCACTGCTTGGTGCATGTTCTGCTGGTATAACTGCCGTCAAACCGTGGTGCTTGCAGCACCACACCTGCGCTTTGCAGTCCCTGCAAGCACCCACTTGTGTTGGCAGGTCGCTGCTGCAACAACTGACCCGCATTCAATGCACCCTTGCTTGCCAACACTGAGTGCAGCACTGCACCACTGGACCTGCTTGACCTCCTTGTTGAATTTGCAGAGGAGCTGCTGCTAAAAAAGCAGGTGTGGGTCACGTGCCTGCGCTCAACAGCCACAGAGGCAGAGATTACCACAGAGTTCAGCAAGTATGGCAGCGTGCAGCAACTGCAGCTGCAGCGATCCAACATCAACGGCTTGAGCACATTTGTCAATGCAATCAGCAGCGTCACCACCAACCTTGGTCTCTTCGCCCTGCATGGCGCTAACGGCAGCGACTTCAGTGGCAGTACCGGCCAGCAGAAGCCGCCTCCCCTACCACGTGCAGTGGTGGAGTTTACAGATGCAGCAGGAGCAGCAGCTGCACTTGCTGCTCGTCAACAGATTGACATCTTCTCTGGCAGAAATGGTGTACGCAGCTCCAAGCGGCAGCTGGTGCTGCCGGCTGCTGGCATTGACCACCTGAAGCAGCCCTGCAGATGTCGCATGTACAGGACGCCATGCATGTGCCCAGGTTACGTCAAGTGGGCGACTCGACCTCGTGTCATGCAGCATCGTCACAACTTGCAGCCTGAGGTCCTGTGCAGGCGATTCATTTGCTGTGTCATTGTCAGGACCCGCATTGCCTGTAGCGAATGTATCTGTAAAGAGCCCCCGGGCAAAGTGCAAGCACAAACACAACACAACTGCACGCAACACCACTCATCCTCTCCTGTGGCTTTACTCAAATTGCGCCTGTGCGAGTGATTTTCTGCTTTCTGCTGAACTGCATACACAGTACATCACTTCTGCTGCCAATGCATTGGTCCTTTGTGGCTGTACTGCACTGTCCTGGCAGGGTGGTGCCGCATCGCCCACCGAGGCACCAGTCCTACCACCGTGGAGGAGCGGGCCAGCACAAGCTGTCTGCCATGCAGCTGCAACTGGGCTGCCCAGGACCTGACGGCTGCACCACCATCACAGAACTCGACATGCGCACCATGTGCAGTGTAAGCATGGGCACGACCTGATAACAGCAATAGCAGCGAGCTAGTCAGTGCTGCCACAACACCGTGGTGTGTGGCACAACAGCAGCAACCAGGTCGGGGCAGCATGGTGGCAGGCGTCGGATGCCAGCGGACCATCTGTTGTGCCAAGCTACCGTCAAATTTCTGCGCTTGGGGCCGTGTAGGTTCATGAGGATCTAATGACACACGCGTGCAATGGCGCTGCTGTCTCCTGCTGCTTTTGACGGCCGTGCCAGCCTGTGCTGCCTTGGTGTGCTGCCGCTCTGTGATGTGCCCACAGATGACCATTGACCTTCAGCAGCGCTGCGTGACGATAGAGGCCCCCTTTGGCACAGCTGATGGCCCTCAGCAGCACATGCTGGTCGTCATGTTCAGGTGCGGCTGCAGGCCTGGGAACCATTGGAGTATGCATGTGCTGCAAGTACAGCTCGTCGAAGCAGTGATGCAGCCACAAAGGACAGCAGCTCCAGGCAGCATGCCATCACCCTAGGGCTCCAGTTACCTCCCTGCTCAGGGACTGTGGGATGAGAGTGAGTCAGGTCCGCCGCGGTGGCTATGCACACGTGCACTGCGGCGGCAGCATTTGCATGCATGTCAGCAATTGAACGGCTGGCATGTCTTTGTCCATTGGTTACCGCAGGAATTGACGTGCCGTTGACTGCTCCCGTTGCTGCAGGGACCTGCGCGGCAGCCTGATGATCCACCGCGACGACAACAGCATCACCTTCACCATGCGGCAGCCGCCCAAGGTACTGCGCAAGGTGCCCGAGGACCCTACCGCCATCATGTGGGGCCGGGATGGCCCCGAGTGGGAGCTGGCTATGGACCCAACTGCTGCTGCTGCTGCTGCAGCATGCGCAGGTGCTGGAGGGGCTGGCGATGCAGCTGTGGGCGGTGGGCTTGCAGGCGCGCACGGCCTGCTGGGGAGGAGCACCCGGTGCAGGGTGCGGCTGGCAGCAGCAGCCATGGACGGTGAGCAGGAGGCTCCATACATGTTGCGCAACATCCTGCATGCACTACAGCTCAGGGGTTGAGCTCATGGTGCGTCCGCTGAAGCAGCATGACTCCTGCTGAGCAGAACATTGCCGCTGTCAGCGCATGCATGGCAGGTACACCTGTCACCTCCCTGATGTCTTGTTCCATGCTGGCTGTTGCAACCTCACTTGCCTTGCTGCAGCTGATCATGAAAGGTTCAACGTGAGTTGTTGGCAGCAGGGATGGGCTGACGTAACAGATAAGCGATTGCCAGATAAGCGCCAGTGAGCTGAGGTCTTGGCACACCCCCCCAAACACCAGATGCTTGCTTGCAAGTAGCTTGTGTTTGCTGTGAACACAGCTCACGTTGCCTTGACATGGTGGCTCAACACAACATGCAATCAACATCAACAAGAAAGGGCCATCACCCCCCTGACACAGTGCCACTGCTATCAGCGCCATCCACGCTGAAAACCCATGCTGCTGTACTTGGTTGCTACTACGGGTTGAGTCAGTGCCTGCCAGCGCGATGCATGGCTTGGCGCAGGTCACTGCCGTGGGCAACTGCTGCAGCTGCTCCACACCTTGTATATGTAGCATAGCTTGCGGCCGCGTGGCCATCAACAAGCTTTAAGCTGCGCATAGACAAACTGGCGCACAACAACTGCTGGACTATAGTCCAGTAGCTACTGCTCTAGGGACTGCAGTGAAGTCGGGCTGGCCCCGGCTGCGGGTGCATTACCGCCTCACAACCTCGACAGGTGGGCTGCTGCCTCCAGTCTGCTGCTGGTAGGGGCTTGGCTGTGGGTCTGGTACAGTCTCCTTTATGGCGTGTCTGCAGTTGCTGTCACTGGCTGACGGGCCTGCTTGAGTCACATCTTTCTTCTGGTGGGTGTTGGCTGCTCTGCTCAGTCTGTCCCGGCCAGGGTGTGTGCTGTACGTGGTCCTCGTCGCAACGCCTAGTTGTACTGCATGCCAGGTAGCTTCTGTTCGCCGTGGGAGTAGGCTAATGGTGTTGTGTTGCTGCTGCTGCTGCTACCACGAAGTGTGTGGCCTAGAAGGTCTGACGCTGCATGGCTGCTAGTACTGCTGCAAAAGATCGATGTAATAGTTGTAATAACGTTCATTGTGCTGCCAATCAATCAATCAATCAATCAATCAATCAATCAATCAATCAATCAATCGTTCAATCATTCAATCATTCAATCATTCAATCATTCAATCAATCAATCAATCAATCAATCAATCGTTCGTTCCATTGCGGGGGTGGCGACCTTGGAGGCCAGTGCGTGTCAAACAGCCAAAATATATTATTCACCCGACGATCAAGTTATTTGCGAAGATCTAGGCCGGTGCAGGCTGTGACCAGAGCTCAGCGCCCACCTCAACTTCGAACTCTCAGTTCGAATTTACTCGGCCTTTAGCGCGCCTGCGGGCGCGCTTCTTCTTCCTTAACCTTTTTTTCGTGATGCTTGTGAAGTAAGGTGGCATGCAGGGCTGGTTTGGTGGATCTTGGGCACAGGGCAGCAGGCACTCCACTGAGAACGCGTTTGGGTCAGCGCTACGCTGCTTGGACGTCGGTGTCAACAGAAGGCACATTGAACATAAGGCTATGGCACCGGCTACATTGATGCGAACGTGCTTGGGGGAGGCACGCCCACTTCAACGGTCATGACTGGGAACAGACCGATGGACTGTCTGGCGGGCCAGTACCGCCAGGAGCTCCAAGTGGGAAGACAATGCATTGAGCGTGATGCATGCATCTGCAACCGTGCCAGCAGCCTGCGTTCAATCCCTGCCATTCTGCAGAAGCAGCCAGAGCAGCAACAGCAGCAGTAGGCTCATGCAGCAGTGGTTGCAAATGCGGCAGCAGTTCATGGCCAGGTCTGAGCTGTGTCTCGCCAGCCTTATGGCCGATCCTGTGGCGAGTCTAATGCTGTACCTGGCGTGTCCTGTTGCTACTGCTGCAACAACAGTTGTCGGCCCGCTGTCGCTTGTTGCTGCCTTCACAAAGTGTGCCTGCTGCCTACCCTGCCGCCCTGCTTCACAAGCAACTTATGAACATGACACAGGACCACAGGATGTCTCAGGAGTGCAGCCTGGCAGTGCAGACCGGCAGGGCCACAGGGGCCCCTGCAGGCCAGCAGCCAGCTCCTGGCCCCTGTGGTCCTGTGACTCGCCTGCCCAGGCAATATGTGGTGATTGATGGCTTCTGCCATCCAGTCACCAATCCTCGCTTTGGCGAGGGCCCATCTAGCGCCCCTGCCTGCCCTGACGTTAGCTCACACGTGTGGCTGCAGGGTGCATGGCACAAGGTGTGCATTGACACGTATGCCTCCGCTTCTGCAGGTGGCTACGTGGGCACACCCCAACCCGCGAACCGACCAACCCGCATTGCTGCGCGTATTACCAACCCTACAAACCCACTTGCAGCTGCGGATACCGAAGTTCCTGCCGCCACTGCAGCACCTGGTGGCCCCACTGAGATTGAGGCTGCACCGTCCAGCGGAACAATCACTGGGTCTAGCCGCGCCCAGAGACGTCAAACCAGGGATGAGAACAGTTGGGGTTACCAGGTGAAGTTGTTTGGCCCACGCAGGACAGCAACCACCGTCGCCCAGGTGCGGGCCGCAGGCCTGAATGCTGTTGCACAGATGTCAGGAGGAGATGTGCCATGCGACTTGCTCACAGGCAGGGCCTTCTGGGCGGGGCAGACAGCCATCGTGTTCACCGTGCCGTCATCGGCAGTGCGCCAGCTGACAGCATGCATGGTGGTCATGCTGAAGCAGCAGCTTCAGCGTGTACTGCACTGGCGCGCTGTATTCACCTTCAATGGCGCAGTCATCCTGTCAGCACGCGGGGCTCATGCAGGCCGCACTCAAGCGGGCCGGCGTGAGCAGCTGAGCGCCGGCCTGGTGCTGTCTAACCAGTATGCTGTGCTCGAGCCTGATGCTGAGTTGTCTCAGGCCGCATTACCGGGTGACGACTACGCCGCTGAGGGCTACACGGAGGATGAGGAGGATGAGCTTGTGCCTGCATCCGAGGACGAGGAACAGCAGCCCGCAGGCACTGAGCAGGCAGCACCTGCTCGGCGCAGCACAGGTCAGCAGCAGGGCTGCAGGCACAGCCAACGCTCCAACAACACCAGGCCCAGCCGCAGGACCCTGCAGCATCGCCGCCACCGCCCCAACAGGACACCGGTGCAGCCAGGTAGCAGTGGATTGGTGTGCGGCGTCCTCAATGTGAACAACATGCCCAAGGCAGGTCAAAGCCTGGTGGAAGTTTGCCAATTACTCAAAAATCTGCGCTGCGACATCATGGGCTTTGTGGAAACCAAGGAGGCGCCAGGGAAGCTGCGGCCTGCCGATCTCATTCCGGGCTACACATACATCAGTAAGGCCAGGCCTCTTGGGGAGAATGGGTGTGCCAGTGGTGGTGTTGCGGTTGCTGTGCATGCCGCTGTTGCCAATGCTGTGAAAGTGTTTGCTTTTGCTGATCAGCAATACGAGGATGCACTGTGGCTAGTGATGCCAGGGCAGAATGGTGCTCCTAAGCTGTTTATTGGAGTGGTGTATATGCCTGATATGAACAAGCATGCGCCAGTGAGGAGGGCTGCTTACTCAGCGCTGCAGGAGGACCTCGCATACCTGTCGAGCAGAGGCTCTGTGTTGATCATGGGTGACTTCAACGCCAGGGTGGGCAAGGTGCAAGCCCCACAGATCGCATTGGCATGCATGGCGAAACAACCACAAACAACAATGGCGAACTCCTTCTCTCGCTGCTCAATGCCGTCAATCTCTACTCACTGAATGCCCGCACAGCACCCACCTCTCCCCACCAGCACATCACATGTGACAGGTCCCACAGGGGCACCGCGCGGAGGTCCCTCAATGACTACATCATTGCGTCTGCTGACATTGCTATGCCGTGCCAAGCTGCCGCCAGGCCAACAGCCAAGGTTGGGCCATACACAGTGGGTTCTACTGACCACCTGCCAGTGTCTGCTTGCATTCAAAGGCCTGTGGCACGTCGCCCTGCAAAACAGGTCAAGCTGCGCCTCAATGCACAGCCGAATGATTTCAAAATGCGCAATGGGGAGCAATCGGCCGAACTTGAGGCGTACCAGGAGGCCCTGGCACAGCTGGGCGCTGCTTGTACGTCCACTATTACCGTGCTACAACAGCAGGTTTCTGCAGCTCAACTTACGGCCAATGCTGCAGTACAACAAGCACATGCGCAGCTGCTGGGAGCGCTTCGTCAGGCGGTCAATGCCAGTTTTGGGTTTAAAAGGGTCTGGGTTGGCAAGTCCTTCCCGTGGTGGACACAGGAGCTGACAAATGCTGTGCAGGCCAGGGTGCAGGCCTTTACACAGTACAGGGAGTCCGGCCTTGTTGCAGACTGGGATGCATTTGATCAGCAGCGCAAGGCTACTGCACAGCTTATCAAAGCAGCTGAGAAGCAGCACAAACAGCGATGCGAGCATGCAATCACTGCAGCGTACAGAGACCGCTTAAGTGATGACAGCACGCTTGGGGAGAAGGATATGTGGCAGCTTGTGCGTCGCCCCTAAGCATGTCAGCGAGGCCGTGTACAGTGTCATGCAGCACCCCTCAGGACAGACGGCTTCAACCCCTGCAGAAAAAGCAGATGCATTCAAATGCCACTATCAGCGTGTTGGTAGCCATGCAGCGTTTGCCGCCGCAAACCCCCAGTTCGACCCAGCGCACATGACACAGGTTGCCGCCAATGTACAGCAGTACCTTCATGACTCAACCGCACCTCATGCTGCCCCACCCTGCCCGCTGGACTTGCCCATCACTGCCGCCGAGGTTTCTGCATGCTTGCAGCGTCTACGCACAGGCAAAGCTGGCAACCCTGCAGAGGAAGGCATTGTCAACGAGCTTTTGAAGTACGGAGGCAACACAGTTGCAGACATGCTGCTGCAGTACTGCAGCCTCATGTGGCAGCTTGAGCAGGTACATCAGGTGCCGGGGACAGTCGTCAGCATGCCTAAGAAGGGCGATCTGACAGACCCAGGCAACTACCGCGGCATCACCCTGCTCAGCGTGCTCTATAAGTTCTACACCAGCGTCCTCAATCAGCGCCTTATCAAGTTTGCAGAGGGCGAGCAGCAGGAGCAGCAGCAGCAAACACAAGCACAGCAGCAGCAGCAGCAGCAGCAAGGCCAGCATTCAGCACAACAGCAGCAGCAGCAGCAGCAGCAGCCACGCGCAACTGCTGCTACAGCAGCAGCGGCGCCGCTGCTGCACGAGAGTCAGAACGGATTCCGCCCCAAGCGCAGTTGTGCTGACCATCAAAGCGTGCTCAGCGAGGTCCTTAATGGCAGGAAAGCTGAGGGAACGGAGTCATATGTGTTGTTTCGTTGACACCTTCAAGGCATTCCCTACGGTCTGGCTTGATGGCTTGTTCCAGAAGCTGTGGGATAAGGGTGTGCGTGGCAAGATGTTCCGTGTCTTGTACAACTTGTATCAGGGCGCGCAGCGCGTGGTGTCTCATGAGGGTTGCACCACGGATAGGTTCACCTGCGACCTTGGCCTGCATGAGGGTGATGTTATTTCGCCCACACTGTACCTGTTGTTTATCGACGATCTGCTGCGTGACGTGGATGCAAAGCACCCTGGCGTTACCCTCATGGGCCCTCGTGACGAACCTGCAGGCCAAGTTGTGGCAGCCATGCAGGCTGATGACTTTGTTGCTGTCTGCGGGTCTCTGTCTGAAGTTCAGGCTGTGGCTGCAACTGTTCACAATTACAGTTGCCAGTGGCGCTTCAAGCTCCACAGCTTGAAGTCTGCCGTCATGCATGTGCTGCCAGCAAGACAGACCAGCCAGCTGGTCGACTCCGGCATTGTTTGGAACAATGTCCCTGTGCCTGTTGTATCCGAATACTGCTATCTTGGCCTGTGGTTCAACAATACCTGTACATGGACCACACATTTTGAGAAGATGCTGGCTAAGGTGCAACGTGTGAAGGGTGCGCTCATGCCAATTTGGAAGAGCCGCAGCATCAGTGTGGAGGTTAAACGCATACTGTTGCTGACGTGTGTCCGTCCCATTGTCGAATATGGCAGTGAGGTTTGGTTTCCGTCCACAGCTAGGCAACTGCAGCTGATTGACAAAGTGCAGACAGACATCATCAAATGCGCAATGCGCTGTGGCAAGGAGCGCCCATGCTCTTCAGCTCTCTTGGCAGAATGGGGTGTGAAACCGTTGCATATGTGGCTTCATCAGAGGGCTTTGGAGTACTACTACAGGATTCAGCGTATGCAGGGCTTTGGGCTGCCAAATCAAGTGTTTACAGCTGAATGGAGGCGTCCTAGTGGTGCTGTGGCGGTGACATCGTGGCACAAGTATGTGCAGAGCCTGCTGTGCAAGTATGGTGTGAATGTTGTGACCGCGGAAGGCAGAGCCAGTGCGTGCAAGAGCCATGTCAACAAGCAGGTCAAGACACTACATGCTGAAAGGATTGCATGTGAAACGTTGGAACACTCCACTCTGAGTCGGTATGTGGCTCATGTGCATCCCTCTCATGTTGATGCTATGGGTTTCAGGAGGCCTAGGCCGTACTTGCGTTCAGTGGCAATTCCACGTGGTATTGAATTGCTGTTGCGTGTTCGTATGGGTTGTCTGTGTGTACATGAGCGTACTAGTCAGTTTGGCGGTCGCAGAGCTAACTCCACTTCAGGATGTCCTTGTTGTGGTGCAGAAGTTGAGTCTTTGTCACACTTCATGTTTGATTGCCCTGCTACTTCTGCTCAGAGGGATGATATGTTTGCTGAGATCAGATCCCTGCCTGGTTGCGTTGAAAAGTTGCGCAGCGTTTTGTCCATGGCTGATTCGTCAATCAAGGTGTTGCGTTTTGTATCTGATGATATTTGGGGCAGTTCTGGAAGATGTCTGATGGTGTCACCGTGTATTGCTGCTTTTCTTGTCAAGTCTTGGGATGTGCGCAATGCATGCAAACATTCTGGAGCAGTGCTCCCTCCTCTTTCCGCCCCGGTGGGGCGCGGGGCCGATGGCGCTGATGCTATGGCTTGAATGGGTAATATGATGATGATGATGATGATGCTATGGGTTTCAGGAGGCCTAGGCCGTACTTGCGTTCAGTGGCAATTCCACGTGGTATTGAATTGCTGTTGCGTGTTCGTATGGGTTGTCTGTGTGTATGAGCGTACTAGTCAGTTTGGCGGTCGCAGAGCTAACTCCACTTCAGGATGTCCTTGTTGTGGTGCAGAAGTTGAGTCTTTGTCACACTTCATGTTTGATTGCCCTGCTACTTCTGCTCAGAGGGATGATATGTTTGCTGAGATCAGATCCCTGCCTGGTTGCGCTGAAAAGTTGTGCAGTGTTTTGTCCATGGCTGATTCGTCAATCAAGGTGTTGCGTTTTGTATCTGATGATATTTGGGGCAGTTCTGGAAGATGTCTGATGGTGTCACCGTGTATTGCTGCTTTTCTTGTCAAGTCTTGGGATGTGCGCAATGCATGCAAACATTCTGGAGCAGTGCTCCCTCCTCTTTCCGCCCCGGTGGGGCGCGGGGCCGATGGCGCTGATGCTATGGCTTCATCATCATCATCATATTACCCATTCAAGCCATAGCATCAGCGCCATCGGCCCCGCCTTGGCTTGAATGGGTAATATGATGATGATGATTGTGCTGCCAAGCCGTGGCTGCAATCACACAAACAGGTTGACGCGAAGAATGTCTCTGCAGTAGTAACCCCTGCAGGTGGGCTGATCGCACAGCCATGGCATTGCCACAACGGCTTGATCGCCTGTGTGTGACTGAGCTACAGCAATATGATCCGTGAAGTGGCACCCTGGACAATCTGAGCCACACCATCGGCTGCTGGCTCAAAGAGCCGAGATCTCAGGTCGTGAAGTTACATCTCGACAAATGCTGGCATCTAATGCCACAACTGAGACAATGGGTGATTCTTCGCGTGCCGCACGTCGGCACGCACGCAGCAGACATGCACTCAAGCCAGAAGACCAACAGGCATCTGTGACAGTCACTCTGACTTAACTTGCACGAGCTGGACAACATGAACGCCAGCAGACATGCATACCGTTGCGTCCAGACATACATGCTACATGGCAAACTAGAGCTAATCGGATGATGGAGCCAATCGGTTACGTCAGCTGACGTAACCGATAAGCGATTGCCAGATAAGCGCCAGTGAGCTGAGGTCTTGGCACACCCCCCAAACACCAGATGCTTGCTTGCAAGTAGCTTGTGTTTGCTGTGAACACAGCTCACGTTGCCTTGACATGGTGGCTCAACACAACATGCAATCAACATCAACAAGAAAGGGCCATCACCCCCCTGACACAGTGCCACTGCTATCAGCGCCATCCACGCTGAAAACCCATGCTGCTGTACTTGGTTGCTACTACGGGTTGAGTCAGTGCCTGCCAGCGCGATGCATGGCTTGGCGCAGGTCACTGCCGTGGGCAACTGCTGCAGCTGCTCCACACCTTGTATATGTAGCATAGCTTGCGGCCGCGTGGCCATCAACAAGCTTTAAGCTGCGCATAGACAAACTGGCGCACAACAACTGCTGGACTACTGCTCTAGGGACTGCAGTGAAGTCGGGCTGGCCCCGGCTGCGGGTGCATTACCGCCTCACAACCTCGACAGGTGGGCTGCTGCCTCCAGTCTGCTGCTGGTAGGGGCTTGGCTGTGGGTCTGGTACAGTCTCCTTTATGGCGTGTCTGCAGTTGCTGTCACTGGCTGACGGGCCTGCTTGAGTCACATCTTTCTTCTGGTGGGTGTTGGCTGCTCTGCTCAGTCTGTCCCGGCCAGGGTGTGTGCTGTACGTGGTCCTCGTCGCAACGCCTAGTTGTACTGCATGCCAGGTAGCTTCTGTTCGCCGTGGGAGTAGGCTAATGGTGTTGTGTTGCTGCTGCTGCTGCTACCACGAAGTGTGTGGCCTAGAAGGTCTGACGCTGCATGGCTGCTAGTACTGCTGCAAAAGATCGATGCAATAGTTGTAATAACGTTCATTGTGCTGCCAAGCCGTGGCTGCAATCACACAAACAGGTTGACGCGAAGAATGTCTCTACAGTAGTAACCCCTGCAGGTGGGCTGATCGCACAGCCATGGCATTGCCACAACGGCTTGATCGCCTGTGTGTGACTGAGCTACAGCAATATGATCCGCGAAGTGGCACCCTGGACAATCTGAGCCACACCATCGGCTGCTGGCTCAGAGAGCCGAGATCTCAGGTCGTGAAGTTACATCTCGACAAATGCTGGCATCTAATGCCACAACTGAGACAATGGGTGATTCTTCGCGTGCCGCACGTCGGCACGCACGCAGCAGACATGCACTCAAGCCAGAAGACCAACAGGCATCTGTGACAGTCACTCTGACTTGACTTGCACGAGCTGGACAACATGAACGCCAGCAGACATGCATACCGTTGCGTCCAGACATACATGCTACATGGCAAACTAGAGCTAATCGGATGATGGAGCCAATCGGTTACGTCAGGGCGTGTTTCCATGCTCCTGCAGCACACCCTGACGATACCACAGCCAAAAGACATGCACATCTCACTCGGTTCCACGGCGGTGGTGCCTAAGGAATTGCCAGCATCTGGCAGTAGATGCTCCCCTGGCTGCCATCTCCAAGGGCTGTAGCACAATGCCAGCTGCTGCTGCTGCAGCACCGGCGGCAGCTGCTCCTTGGTAGCTGCTTACGTGCACCAGCCAAGGTTTCCAATCAGTGGCAGACAGGGCACAATCATTATTGGCATCAAGCATGGCATCCAGTAAAACGCGTATAAAGTGCATGCCACTAGTGATGACTACATTGCACGTGGCCTGCATGGCCCAAACTGGCGCCGGCTGTTCATGCCAGTTGTTCCCATCCACAGCACGCTCATGAAACAGCACATTGGGATCACTGATGCAAGCTCTGCGCTAAACCCAGACAGGTGGATTGCATTGCACGCACAGTGCTGATGATGTGCAAGTCACAAGGCACAAGTCCCACGCAGCAAAAGTTGTTCTGTTGTGAGAACTCATTCCCCCCGTCCTAACATGCTGTGTGCAAGCAACTCGCGCTCTCTCTCTTCCTCTCTCTCTCTCTCTCTCTCTCTCTCTCTCTCTCTCTCTCTCTCTCTCTCTCTCTCTCTCTCTCTCTCTGTCACACACACAATATCTCTCAATATCTCTCTCACACACAACACACAACCCACTCCACCCGGCCCCATGCGTGGTGCGTTGTAACCACTTGCTGGCGCCCCTGCTCATGCTGCCAACCCGCTGCACATGCAGACCTTCAATCGCAGTGCATACGCAGTGCAGGCACAACGAAATGCCTCACAAGCACCGGGGTTCTGAACAAGCAGCTGTTTCATAGCCTACGCAGCCTGTTCCATAGCGTAAAGGGCTTGGCTGCGCAGCTGTTGCAGTGAAGGCGTGACCTGCTGCTGCTGCTGTTGCTGCTGCTGCAGGTGCGTTGGCCTTTGAGGGCAAGCTGTGGAAGAACGGCGCTGCATGGCCGCTGCGGCCTGCCCGGCATGCTGCAGCAGCTGGACTTTGGCGTCGGCTATCATGTGAGCACCGGTGCTGTTCCCCTGGCTTAACAGTTGGGGACAACCATTGCGCAAGCAGGGGTCCTGCATGCCGCAACTGCCACATGTAAAAGAACGGATTTAACGGCTCCTGGGCTCCAGGTGAATGCAAAACGACATGCCACGTGTGCTGTGCAGCAGGACTGGAGCACGTTGTTCGCTGTCGCTGCTGGGGCTGCAGGTGCAGCTGCTGCTCTCTTCTGGTGCTGCCTCCATGTGGCAGGCCAGCAGCCCAGCCATACATCAGCTGCTGCTGCAGCAGCCACCAACTGCTGCAGCAAAGGCCTTGGCTGAACTTGCCGGCAGTGCTGTGCCTATCAGGGACTTGGCGAAGGCACTGCAGCAGCAGCTGGAGGGGCTGGAAGGGGGGGCAGCAGGACTGGCAGCAGTGCCATCCTCCCCGCGCTGCTCGGTAGGTTAGATCGGCCGCCGGTGCTGCTGCTGCTGATGCTGCTGCTCTATTGTGGTGGTGGTGGTGGTGCCGCTGCTGCTGTGAGAAAAGCTGCACTTCCAACTCATGCAGCACTTGTTGCTGTTGGCCTCACAGTTGACGTGCCGGAGCAGTGACTGCTCACTCAGCAGAACATGGCGCTCGGTCACTGCTTGTGGCATCACCGTGTCAAGGATGTCTGGGGGCTGCGGCGCTGCCCTGCCTGCTTGCAGGTGCTGCGTGTGCACGTGACCGCCACCCGCATCAAGTACCTGCGGCCTGAGCCAGAGAGTGGCAACAGGGTCATACGCCACTTCAGCAGCCAGAAGGCGGGCACCTGGTGAGGGCCCCAACACCAGGCAACACCGGGTGTGGACTTGATGTTACCCAAGGGTGTGGACTTGATGTTACTACTAGTAACATGTTACTCCTAGTAGGAAGCAGCCGCTGCTTGGTGTCCGCCAGAAGTGTCACACCCGCTTCAACGTATAATGCCAGACACACGGAGTCCACAGCGAGTACTACAGCTAGTAGTTGCACAGCAGCAGCCACCGGCCGGGTGCCCATCACAGGTTGCAGCTGTCTGCTGACGTCTTCTTCACTCGTCGCTGCTTATGTACCGCCGCTGCTTCTTCCTCACTGCTGCTGCTCCTGCTGCTGCTGCTGCTGCTGCTGCTGCTGGTGGGCTGGGCAGCAGCAGCTCTTGGTACCCGCGCTTCCCCCACGACTTGCGCTGCCTGTCGGGCCTGCTCATCAGCGACAGCCACTTCCTGCGCGTCAGCTTCGGCGATGAGCACGGCGACAGGCTGTTTGACAGCAGGCAGGAGCCTGTTGACGAGTTCTACACGCTCATGAGCAGTGTGCTGCAGCAGGGTGAGTCGGGCTCCCGCACAGGTGGGCAGCCGCCCTCTGCAGCTGCAACTGCCATTGTGTCATCACAAGCAGCAGCAGGAGCAGCACACGCTCAGCTGGCAGCTGCAGCTCATGATCTGCAAGTTGATGTGCCTTGGGGTTGTCTCTTGCTGTGAGTAAGGTTGAACGTATGCTGCTGCTGCTGCTGCTGCTGCTGCTGCAGGGCTGTTGATCAACGGCCGCTTCTATTCATTCCTGGCCTACTCTTCCAGCCAGCTCAAGGTGGGGTGGTGCAGCGGCACATCTGACTGCTGCTGTACACCTGACTGCCAGATACTGGTGATGAGAGGCATGCACAAACCTAGGCCAGGAGCATGCAAAGCACTCAATGCACTGAACGCAACGGCTGCATAGACAGCCAATATACATGTGTCCTTGTTACCCGAAATACCCAACCTGATGAGTTATAAAATTAAAGACCCACATGCTGCGCCCTGCCCCTGGTCTGCAGACGTGGTCTTGCTGGTTTGTGGCGGACCCCCTGCAAGGTCAGCACGGGGCGGTGGGTGCTGCAGCACTGGCTGCTGCGCTGCGCTATTGGATGGGGGATGCAATGGACACAGAGAAGGTGCCTGCCAAGTGTGCGGCACGCCTGGGGCAGTGCTTCTCTGCCACAGTGGATGGGGCGGAGGTGCAGCAGCACCAGTCGGTGAGCCTCAAACATCAATTGACCAGCTCACCTTGCACCAGCAGTGTTCAGTGAATGTACGCCAATGCTTGATGTTTGCTTGGAGGAGAAAAACCGCCGCTTTTGCCAGAGTGTCACAGTGCTAATTTCCCTTGCTGGGTGCACCTCTTCATGTCCATTGCTGCGCTTGTCGTACTCTTTGCAGCTCCGCCTGGCTGATGTGGAGCGCAACGGCTACTGCTTCAGTGATGGGGTGGGAGTCATCTCACCACTGCTGCTGGAAGAGGTGCTGGCGGTGCTGCCCTTCGCGCCGAGGGGGCCAGCAGCAGCGCCCATCAGCGCCATCCAGGTAGAGCTCCTGATGTCTGTGCTAGCAAGCACTGTTGCGCAGCAGTTGGCTCTGCTACTAGCGGTTGGGTGTACCTCAGAGCTGCCTGGCAGCTGTGTCCGCGTCTGTTTACTGCAAACGTGCTCTGGCTCCATCTGCACACACTTAAGAATGTTGAGCGCCTTGTCTCAAACACTTACACTGCAACTCAAACGGTGATCTTGCCTTGCGTGTTTCTTTTGCCTATGCAGATCCGTTATGGTGGCGCCAAAGGTGTGCTCGCTCGCTGCTCGACCCTGGCCGGCCGGCAGCTGCAGCTGCGTGGCAGCCAGCTCAAGTTTGGCAGCAGCCACCCACAGCTGGAGGTGTGCAGTGTAGCTGCCTGGCTGCCGGCCTACCTCAACAGGCAGATCATAATCATGATGAGTCACAACGGCGTGCCCAACCAGGTGTGTGAACATAGCCGCGCCGTTTGCGTTCACAAAACCGCCACAATTGCGCTGCTAGCAGGCAGCTCAGCATTTGCAGCAACAAGCATGTTCGCCCTCAACTGGTGGGTGTCAGTGGTGCCTTGCAGGGAGGCTGCCACCAGCCTCAATTTCATGCAAGACGAACCGCTGTACACCTTGCACTGGTGACAAACCACCACTGCAAAGCGAAGCACAGCTGAAACGGCACTCCCTGCTCGCGCTGTCTGCGGCAACGCACTTGCAGGCCTTCCTGTGCAAGCTCGAGTCCTGCCTGGATGACCTGGCTGCATTGTGCAACAGCCCACAGGATGCGCTGTGTGTGCTGCCACACCTGGGGGGCATAGAGCCAGGTCAGCGCCAATCCACGCCTGGCCTGTAGGTCGAGCCATTGACATTGCCTGGGTCAGGGAGGCAAATCCTCGTGTGTCTGTGCATTGCCTAGGTCTGTAGCTGGCTTCCCAGCAGGTGCCTGCAAGGCGGATGAATGCACGGCTGAGTAGCGTGCAATGCACTGCTGCTTGCAGGTGCCCAAGGCGCCATGCTGAGCATGCTTGCTGTAGCTGATGCCTGCCAGCTGCCTCTGGACCCGCTGCTCAACAGCTGCCTGAGGGCCGTGGCACGCTGGCAGGTGAGAGCAGCCCCAACGGCGGCAGCAACACATCCAAGCGCATGTAATACATCCATGCGTTTGTCAGCTGTCTTGCGTCAGACTCTTGCTGTAGCACACGCCAGGTATGCCAGGATGCTGTGTGTAGTGTTGAGATAGTCCCTGAAGCACTAACAAGCCTGCCCTGCCAGCCACACTCACGTCTTGACCCTCATCAGATGAGCGCCCAGGCGGCCGGCTGTGAAGGAAGCCACGTGTTGCGGCCTGCCTGCAGGTGACCGACCTGCGAGCCAAGGCGCGGCTGTTGGTGCAGCAGGGCGCCACGCTGATGGGCGTCATGGACGAGTTTGGGGTGCTGGAGGAGGGGCAGGTTTACGTGCAGGCAAGGCCCCACGCAGCAACACCATGCTTCATAACATCCAGCATTGCTTGAGGTGCGCAGTTTTTTGCATTTACCTGGAGCCCAGGAGCCGTTTAACACTCGTCGAGGGCTGGCTTTTCATCATCATCATCATGTCACTCACTCAAGCCATAGCGTCAGCGCCATCAGACAAATGATCGAGGGCTGGCTGCTGTTAAACCCCTGTCTTCAAACTTTCATACTGCAGCTTGAAATACGGCGTTGCTCGTGCTGTAAAATGGTTTCTTCCAATTTGCCCTGCAGGTGCAGTCCCGCATGATAACGCAGCCGGTGGTGGTCATCGGCCCTGTGGTGTTGGCCAAGAGCCCCGTCTCACACATGGGCGACGTGCGGCGCGGCGAGGCAGTGGCCCCAGCAGGCACGGCAGGGCAGCAGCTGGCGGCCAACTACGTGAACGTGATGGTGTTCAGCCAGAAGGGGCAGCGGCCACTGCCCAACATGCTGTCCGGCTCCGACCTGGTGGGGCACTGCAAGGGTGGAAACCACCTGCAGTTGCTGTCATATACGACTATATAGTCAGCTAAGCATCAAGCAGCCTCATTGCCGGGGGCACTGTGCGGCAGCCAACCTGCACAACCATCTGCTGTTGCTGGCCATATGTATCCTGACGGTGCCTGCTAGAAGCTTAACCACCTGCCGCCATTGAGCGTGCTGCAGCATCAATGTGTGCGTGTGTGCTGCCCGCCTTGCAGGATGGTGACCAGTACCTGGTGCTGTGGGACCATCAGCTGCTGCAGCCAGCTAACTCACTTGCGCAAGACTACACCGCGGAGAAGCCAGCAAAGGTGCGCTAAGCCAATTCACAGCAGCTCGTAAGCATGAAACCAGCTACCACTGCAACTCCCGACCTGTTGCTAGTGTCAGACACCGGCACACCACCAACATACACCGCGCACTGATGCGCTTAGTTGACCGTGACGCTGCCGCTAGTGACAGCACCTGCTCCTAAAAGGAAGCAAAAGGCTGCCTGTCACAGAATCGTTACTAGCATGCACGCTTCAACATAACTGTTCTTTAACTGGCCGCAGGTTGACCAGGTGACAGCAGAACATCTGCAGCAGCACTTTGTCAACTTTGTAAAGAACGACAATCTCGGACCAATCTCAACCTGGCTGCTGGCACAGGCAGACGCCCTGGGTCCTGCTTCACTGCCGTGCCAGCAGCTGGCAGCGCTGCACTCCACTGCCGTGGACTTCCCAAAGACCGGCAAGCCAGCTGAGCTGGACTTCAACCTGGTGAGGAGTGCAGTGCATGTGAAGCAGTGAGTTTCTTCGTTCAAAAACAACAGGACAAGGGGCGAGGTGTGGTCCCCAAACCACCCAGCCCTCAAGCAACAGGCCGTTGTCCTTCTCTGATGTATGCGCGGAGGAGCTTAGGCTCAAGCAGACTTGCCTCCTTCTGATGCGCAGGACCTGTGGCATCGGCGCTGTGAAGTTTTTGGTTGCATGCACCAATTACTTGAACGCTGCCAGGCAGCCACAGCAGCAGCTGTTGCACAGTACTGCACAGCTGGGCTGGTAGGGAGCAGCAGGTGGTGCCAGCCACTTTGACCAAGGCAATGCTGCCTGCTGCTGCTTTGTATGCTGCTGCTGCTGCTGCCGCTGCTATTTTGCGCTATGGCTTACAGATGCCGGAGAGTTACCCCCATTTCATGGAGCGGAAGGACAAGCAGACTTATACGTCAAAGACAGTGCTTGGCCAGATGTATGACAGGGTGCTCGCCCATCCCATAACGAAGCAGCTGCTGGGAGCAGATGCTGCTGCCAACCTTGCCGCCAACAGTGCAACCAAATCCTGCAGTAGCAATGCCCTGCAGCAGCAGCAGCTGCTGCGCTGGCCAGAGCAGCTGCTGCAGGCGCCTGGGCTTGACAGCAGCAGCTGGCGTGAGCTGCTGTCTGATGCTGAGCAACACTTTGCTGTTTTTGACCGCGAGCTTGTGGCACTGATGAACCACTGGGCTGTGTACGACCTTGGTGAGCGCGGGAACGCCAGGCTCAGCCTCATGCGTTGCAGGACGGCATCCGCCTAGCGCTGTGCCAGCTGGCAAATGCTGCAGGACTCGAGAGCAGAATACATCCAGCTCAGGGGCCAGGCATGCGTTGCAGTGTAAGCACACCTGCTGTGCAGCAGGCCTCCAGGTTGGACAGGACACGGCGGAGTGAAGGCTTGCAAGCCTGGCATGGCGTAGACACTTGCAGCTTGTTGCATCAAATGGCTGAGCACAGGTGTCGATAGACTGTGCCGGCATTGGTTTGTCAATGGTTTCAATGTCCAGCCCGCACCTGCTGCGTTGCTGCCGTGCCCCTGCAGGGGAGCTGCTGACGGGCTGCCTGAGGCGGCTGCAGCGGCGGCAGGGCCAGCACCACCAGAGCTCCGAGCAGCGCGACCAGCTGCAGCGTGAGGTGCGGGGGGTGTTTGGCGGCGCTCGCAGGCGTTACCTGGTGCGGGTGTTGCAGCTGCTGGATGTTGCAGCAGGGACGGATCCTGCAGCTGCAGGAGCTGCAGCAGCTGAGGCCGCTGCTGCGCAGCCGAGCCCAGCAGCGCCTGGCAGCTATGAAGTAATGACACTGAGAGCCCTGGAAGCTGCTGTGTGTGACAGGGCTGGTGCTGGTGCTGGAGCTGGCAGGGGTGCTGATGCGGCGCGCCTGCCACTTGCGGCAGCGTACCTGGTGGCTGCGCACATGTGGTTGATCAAGCAGCGGGCAGCAGCAGCAGCCGGCAGCGGCCGCGGAACGGCTGCAGCTGGCCTGTCCCTTGATGGCGACAGCAGCGATGAAGAGGATTCAGACGGTGGTGAAGATGAAAGCTGGGGGAACTGGCAGCCGGAGGAAAATGAAGCACAGCAGCAGCAGCAGCAGCAGCAGCAGCAGCAGCAGCAGCAGCAGCAGCTTGGTTGGAGCAAGGGTCGAGAAGTTGCACGGATGGTGCAGCTTTGCTTCCAGTGGGTGGTGCACCGGGAGCTGGCAGAGCTTGGCGAGGCACTGTGAGCTGGCAGGGCGGTGCACCGTGTGAAAAGCCAATTCCAACAAAGCATGCTTGGCGCTGATGCTATGGCTTGAATGGGTAATATGATGATGATGATGAAAGCATGCTTGCATCATTGTCGCTGTATGGTCTTGCAGGCGAGCAGCGTACAACACTGCTGCGTGGTGCAGCTGGGCAGCAATGTTGCGGCACATTTAGTTACACAGGCATGCTGCTTTTCCAGGTGCTGCACCACCGAGCACAGGCTCACACCACTGCCTGTTTGACTCTTGCTATCATCTGCTGATGGTGTATGTGCATCCACAGACAGGGTACTGCTTGGTGCAGCTTGCACATCAGCATGGGGCTGGGTCCTGCAGCATGAGGATAAATGCTGTTGTACATAAAGACACCCAACACAACTTGCAGTGTTCAACACTTGCCAAATAGTCGCTGTTGCCATGCTGTTCATGAAGTTTATATGTGTGAAGGTGCACCGCAAACACACACTGGTGGCACCAGTGGCACTGAAGAAATGTTGTGCTGCGCGCTGTGTGCGCACATGGATTTGGGCTCTCACAATGTTTAGTACACACTGGCAAACTGTCAGGAATGTCAGCCGCTCCAGTTGCAGCTGGTTGAGTTGAAGGTGCTGGTCCTATCACATGTGCTGTTGTGCCATAGCAAATAACTTCTTCCTCTTATGCTGGGAGCACGCACCACTATACTTCCCTGGTTTGGCTGCATGTCATGATGGCTGCACCCTGTTTGCATTGATGCTTTCTTGCAGTGTGGTAAACACACCTTCTCACTACTGATTGCGTTTCCCCTATCACTAAAAGCCCCATCGCTTTGCATTAAGTACAGCACCTTACACCGGTCAACTATACGACTGTATGCCTCCCCTCGCTGGTGTGCATGGTCTATAAAAGGCTTGAATGTTGTGTGCACGGCACATGACTACGCGACGCTTGTGATGTGCGTTAAACATGCACAGCGCTGCAGCACAGAAGGCTAGCCGGCAACACGCTGCAGCACAGAAGGGGGCGTGGCGAGCACATGTGCTGCACAGTTGGCAACCCTTTGCCTCAACATCACACTTGCAGAAATACTACGAAACGCCTAACACACATACCTCATCACATATGGCACACCCGGCCTTGCTGCCGTTGCCATAGGGAGGCGAGCGGGATCACAAACTGTGCACACACATGTGTTACAACCCATCAGCAAGCAGTGCCTACAGCACCCTGTATGTGAAAGGAGACGGCATTATCATTCTATGTGTGTTGCAAAGCATCAGCAAGCAGCGCCTATAGCACTGCTGCGCAACTAAGTATGCAATGCATGTTGTAGCTCATGTGATTATGGCAGCACCACTATAACCAAGCCGGAACAGCTAAGCAAGGAACAGCATATCATGTGACAAGTAAGAATGACAATTGCACTGTCATACAGGTTATTAGGATATTGCTGTGCCACCTCCTCCAATATAATAATATGTGGTATGGTAGGGAAACAAACTGCCGGCCACCACCACATTGTGGCAGGACTCCCATGGTGGCCACGACAGCACCTTGTCCATGAAAAGCAGCGTCACATGCAAACACTGATGCGCGGCGTCAACCACCACATCCCTGCAAGCAGCGTGCGCTGCACATGGGCCATGCTGCGGTCAACAGCCCTTCCCAAAAGCTACCCTCGAATCCGTGGAAGTTATGCATTGTTAAGTGCAGTTGGCCTTCCGCAGAAAGGCGCCAAAACTACCCTCGTGGCCGTGGAAGTTATGCATCGTTAAGTGCAGGACATGTCGAAAGCACTAAGCACCCGCCAGAGGACAACAAGGCTGATAGGCAGCTAATGCTAATGCATGTATTTGACTGCCCTGTGAAGGCCATGCAGGCTCTTGACGGTACTATAGTCTGCCGTCCAAGACACGCACGTGACTTATAGGCACACGCCACCCTCCAGCGGCCCCGCCACAGCGGCCATCCAACAAAACACCATCGGTAGACGCACCCGTGGTCAGTACATGGACTGGTCAGTCCATGGCCAGCTCGTTAGACTTGCTTGCACTGGCAGAGTCCGCCAGGGCGCCTGCCTGCAAGGGCAGCACCTCGTCCTGACGCTGCACGGGATCGGGTGTCACAGTTGGCCCTGCGGCAAAGTGGCAACTTCACAAGACAGGAAGGGTGACTCAGATGTAGCTACAGAAGTGCTGGCCAATCCACTCACGCAGCGGAACCAAACTGCCGCCACACACATCTGACTCAGTGAGGCCACCTGACCGCCAGCTTCGAAGGAACTGGAACTCCGTGCTGCAGCTTGTTACGGAGATCCCTTGCAGGATCATGCCGGCTTGTCTAGCATGTACATGGCACATGTGTCAGCACTGTTGGTGCTGGTGCTGGTGCTGATGCTGGTGCTGGCCAGCATGGTGCTGGTGCTGGCCCAGCAGTGCTGGTGCTGGTGGTGACCACTGGCCATATGTATGCAAGATCAGGTCCACTAAAAAGCTTGCCTGATATTTCAGGCAAAGACACATAAACTTCATCAGAGCCGTTACGGTGCTGGCTGCCACAGCTGCAACAACCTATTCTATCCGTCACCAGTGATGCCAATGGTCAGCAGCTGTGTTGCCATGCAAGGCGAGGCAGCTGCCTGCCATTCCTGTCGCCAGCATAGGCTTGGATGCCATCCGTTGGCTGTTGTTTTGCAACTGAGCGAAGCACAAGGAAAGTCACCGGGCGCATAGCATACTGAGCATGCTCCTGCCACACCGATCTTTGGCCGGGAAGGTGTGAGGAACCTGCAGGAGTGAGAGGAGCGAGCCGCGCTATGACATTATTCCCCATAACCCCACAACCTGATCCTCTCATAGGCTTGAGTGTCAATCTGGCAGCTGGATTATTATTTACGGGCAGCATATCGCGCCAAACGCGTACAGGGCATCCCTGCGGCCTCGCAGCCCACTACGATGACCGCAGTAGTGATGCCTGTCGAATGCACTGCAAGAACCGTTGAAAACACAGGTAAAATATGTACCAAAACAATAGATCAGCGAGGCAGGCGAAGCAACCATGGCCGCGATCAGTGGCAAACAGTTGGGCCGGGCTAGGAATTGCTTTCTATTGCACTCACCGCGCAGCATGCTCAAGACACAAAGAAGGCTGAAGGATACTCATGCTGTTATTTTCACCGCGCAGGGCCTGCAGATCTGTCTGCCAGCTTACTGATTACTCCAGAGCAGCAGTGCAAGCAGCAGTCCAAGAAGAAGGGCCTGCTGGCAAAGTTCCGGCTCTTCTCTTGCTTCTCAGTTCAGCAGTGCAGCACTCCAGCATCCCCATCAGCGGCATCAAGCAGCTCATGTGGCAGCAGCAGCAACGACATCAGCAGCAGCAGCAGCGGCGGTGGCTTGCAGCCTTGCCAGACTGGCCAGAAAGCCCAAGCACCCAAGATCAAACAGGACACATCAGCGAAGCAGAAAGATCAGGGCCCCTTTGCCTCTGCATGGCAGCAGCAACAGTGCGGTGATGTGCTAAGTGCGCTGCAGCAGGACTGCTCTCCACAGCAGTCGCCACGCGAGCAGCAAGAGCTCAGCACTCACTGCTCAGAGGAGTTTTTCGACACACGCAGCATATTCAGTGAGGCCTCACTGCTGGAGCGCCAGCTGTCTGACCAGATGTTGGCAGCAGCACAGCAGACACTTGTGCCGACACCATTGCCTGAAGTGCAGCTGCCCCAGACGGGCCCCTGGGTGCCAGACACGCCGCTGCTGTTTGCAGGTAAGGCACTTGCAGGAACAGGTCACATGTCCATGATGCTGCAGTCTCCCTAGCCTTTCGTGCCTTTTTACTTTAGGAGTCTCATGCAGATGCATAGTTTCCTCAGCACCTGAAGCTTCCTTAGCAGCTGAAGCAGTCTCAGAATCGGCTGCTACAATCGACCGTTGTTTGGGCAGCTAGAACCCACCCCTGCCCTGCTGCTGCTGCCGCTGCTGCTGCAGAGCCCGGCCTGCGCTTCATCCCTGTGCCTGCAGTGACGGGCTTTGCAGGGTTCTGGGAGGTGATACCGGAGCGCACCACGCCCCACCCGCAGCCCATCGACGTCATGCTGGGAGCGTCGTTCCTGGTCAAGAAGGTGCACAAGTCGCTGCCGGGCCTGGACCTGAAGGAGGTCAACGGGCAGTTGCTGCTGGCCGCGCAGCCCAAGTTCCTGCCGCCCGGCCTGCCTGCGGCCTACACGGAAGTGTTTGAGAAGAACAAGGCGGAGGGCGGCAGCTGGAACATGCGCAGGTGCGCTGCAGGCAGGGCTGCAGGCGCCGGGTTGCGTGGCTGAGGCAGCAGTTGAGTGAGCGTGCGGGGACTTTGCCTCCCATCTGCCTGTGCAAACGTCGTGTGGTGGTGTGCTGGGCTGCACTTTGCTGCGGAGAGCACCGTCACTTGTGCTAAGCGCGCACTTGAACTGCATGCAGCATGCAGACTGGTGGCATGACCCTCGCACCGCTCATGTGCCACACTTGCATGGCCTGTACTGTCCTAAGGTTGCATCCGCTGCAGCTGCATGCACCCATATCCTGCTGCCCGCCCTGCTGTCCCTCCGTTGCAACAGGGACATGCGCTTGGGCAGCACAGTGGGCAAGATCTACATGACGGACAGCGGCACGCTCATCCTGCGTTCAGAGACCAAGCCCGCCTTTGGGCGCAAGGTGGACCTCATCCTGGAGGACTACCTTACCCTTGAGGAGGGGGGCCAGGTCATCGTGGACCGCATGTGCTGCCTCGAGGTGGCCACTGGCAGGCGCGTCACCCAGTACCAGGTCGCCCGCCTGAGGCCTGACAAGGCCTGACCAGCAGCCTGAGCATGGCAGCGTCAGGTGGTAGGCCGCATGAGCTGTTCTTGGCGGCAAGGGGTCTTGGTGCAAGGTACAGCACCAGGTGGCGCAGCGGAGGCTTGGCTGTGCCGGGAGCAGCGCTTGGGCAGCAAGTTTGAGCCACAGCAGGCGATGCTTCCTGTGTAGATCAGGTGTCAGGGGCACGTTGGGTTGCTGCTGTCTCATGTGTGCAGAGTGAGGCTGCCGCTGTGCGCAGCCAGCCAGCAGGGGCTGCACTCGCGGCTGTGGCGACACACCCAGCCAGGCATCGGGTTGCAGCGACGTGAATGCTGCGCAGTGGCCCAATGCAAGCACGAAGTTGCATTGTTGCTTGCCACAAGAGGAATTAGATGTGTTCTTGCTTGCTAAGTGAGGAAAATGGCGGCTATCCTGTGTCCAGGGTGGCGGTGTAGTATGCTATGATGTGATTGCGCGCTGTAGGCACATAGCCTGCCAGGCACTGCACTCCATGATGTTTTTTTGATCAAAATCATTTCCAGCCCTGCGCAGCCAATGGAAATTGGTTGCGCACGTGACCCGCAAGTGACTTTGGAGATGCTGTCGTGATCTGACCTGGGTTGTATTTTTGCTTGACAATGCATTGTTAGTTGAGTGTGGGGCTCGTACGTGGCCGTGATGCAGCGTTTGCCACCAAGGGCATGTACTAGATACAGGGTGGATCTGCCGGTGCCGCAGCAGCTGCCTGCGTAAGCCTCTATTAGTGCCTGAAGCTGCAGGGGTGTGAAACAGCGATGGCGTTGGTCTTAAGTTGGCAGGGGTGTTGAGCAGCAGTGCTTGCCCCAAAACAGTTGCATTGTTGTTTATGCTGTTTAAGCAATATCACTCCTGGTTGTCTGCAGGACTGGGGTTGTCAGTTGCTAATTGACCGCGCTGAGAAGCGCCTTTGACCTAAGCTATGTAGCTGGATACAGTTTACTGTACAGATGACAGCTGGCTGTTTGGGTGTAGTTGTGTTGGGGTGCTGAGATACGCACACAGGTAAGGCTGTCAAGCACACCATGCTTCAGCTCGTCACTTGGCCGCACTGCGTAAATTGCCACTTCGTGTATTGTTTATGTGCCACTTATTGCTTGGTGCACTGTGCCGTGTTCTGCTTTGGCTGAGCTTAACAGGTTCCAGGAAGATGTGCCCTGGTTTGCATGTAATTTTATGCTTCCTTGCCATGACGTGCTGCCATGTTCTGCCAAGTAATTACTAGCATGCAGAACGCTGCTGCTCACAGTGCTGCTGCGGCCTATCACCCATTGTGTTGATGATTTGCAGCAGCACTGCCATGCATGCGAAAAAGTACAGCCCTAGCATGCAGAGCGCTGCTAGCTCACAGTTTTGCTGTTGCCTATCACCCAACCAGGCCTATCATAGGGTAGTTACCCAACCTATCTCCCCACGTGGCCTACCACCCAACCAGCCCGCACCTGCCACGTGACAGTGTCACACAATCGCGGCCTATCACCCAACCAGCCCAAACCTATCAGCCATTCACGATGATTAAACCTCCGTTTCATATGCAAGAAGATCATCATCATCATCATCATCATCATCATCATCATCATCATCATCATCATCATCATCATCATCATCATCATCATCATCATCATCTTACCCATTCTACCATAGCATCATGCAGAACACATGTGTGCATCTGCATACTCTGCAAAGACCTGTCTCGCCGAGGTTTCACAGCTGACCAGCCAGGTGCCGCTTTACTAACCCCCTAGGCTACGCACTGCGTGGCTGAGGTTCAGGTTGGTCAGCACAGCAGCAGTCATGAAAGTTGTCAGAGGGCAACAGGTTAAACATACACACAAATTTACAGGATCCATTTAAGTACAGCTCGCTACAGGGCTTGACATGATGGCATTGATGTGCAGTGCAGGTGCCGTTCAAAATGCCATTGTTGGCATGCCCTGCTGCACAGGCCTCACGGCACAGGCCATGCGTACATGCCAGACTTGATGCAAGGGCCGGTTGAGCTGAGTCAGCAGCACCATGCCATCATACGCATGCATACGTACGTCATGAGTATATATCTGTATATGTATGAAGCCGCCATGAAGCATGGCATGACATGTATAGCTCCTGCAGATGGTACTCTAGCACAGCTCACAGCAAGCAACCGACTGTTAGACATCCAACCCGACCTTGTACATTTCACTAGTCATACACCAAACAACATATATGGTTGCAACAGCAGGCTACGTAGTTTGGTGTGACCTGTGACATTGATTCAGCAGTGAATATGAAACACGTACCATTTGTACCTTCATGCAGGACAACAGCGCAGAAACAATTCCCTACAATGCCGTAGCTGTTACAAGCTGCATGCTTTACACTGATCACTCAAACAGCTACTCCAGCTGCATTTTAGGTGGAAGGACAAAAACATGCCAGGCTGCGCAAGATGTGCACTACCAAACCACCATTGCACAGGGTTTGCACCCCACGCTGCAGTTGCATCATGTTACAGATGCTTACAAGGCGTATGCAGTCCTGGACGGTAATGCTCTGTCAACAACAGGCAACTGTACGATGTTGTTCAGCAGGCCCTGCTGAGTTACTTGTCAGCCGCAAGTTAACTTCCTGGAAACCCCCATCTACCAGCATGGCACCTTTTGCTGCCTGCCTCAACACCAGCCTGACAATCTGCCCACAAGGCCAGTATGAGGCGCCTGCGCTAAGACGGCATATTGCTTGACACCAACCTTGCATCAGATACGCTGAAGCAAAGAGCCCTATATCCCACTACCGATCGCCTGCTGCTGCTGAGCTGCCAGCACAGAGCTGCTGCCCTGTGTACTGCTGCCAATTCCCCCTCCAGTGTGTGTTGCTGCCGATGCTGCCTCATACATGCTGTTGTATGGTCAAGTGATCTGCGCAACCGGCACAGACTACGGAGAGTTGTACTGCACTGGATCGGGCACTGACATGTAGTTGGGCCTTGAAGCCCTTGAGTTGAAGCTTGCAGGTGTTGCTGGGTTGATGTTGGGCGGCACCACACCTGGGGGCAACCCCCCAGGGGTAGCAGAGGCATCGGGCGGTGTAGTTGCAGGTGGTGTTGTCGGGATGGGTGTACCGCCTGGCGCTGGAGATGCTGGGTCGACAATGGGCGGTACAACAGGTTGTGTATCACCTGGCAAAGGGGAGGGGTTGACAATGGGCGGTACAACTGGTGGCAGTGTATCGCCTCCTCCCGGTGGGGGTGTGCCGCCAGGTGGCAGCGGCGTGACAGGGATGGGTGTTGGCGAGGCAGGAGCAGGAGCTGGGGCTGGTACCTGCAGTAGGCAGCAGCAAAGGAATACCAAGTGTCAGGATTCCACTGTCATTGGCAAGTGTCCATGCTGCAGGGCAGCCACAAGCCAGAGAGTGTTGTTCAACATGCTCTGCTGCTGGAATGGGGCAGGTAGCACAACATCGTGTGGCTGGGTACAAGTGAAGCGGCTTGTTCAAGTTGGTGTGCACTGCCAAGCTGTGCGCAAGTGCAGCAAAGCACAGCAACACAGCATGCCGCAAGCAGGCAAAGCAAAATCGCTCAGTTGCACTCACCGGCGAGGCAAAAGGGATGAGGTTGACCACAGCAGGTGCCTGCTGGTTGCTTGGCACAGCCGCACGGGGCACCACCTGCAGAGTGACCCCGCATGGGATGCCGGGCCCTATGATGGTTCCCACTGGCGCAACGATGTTGTTCACGCGCGAGACAGGGCAGGGGTATGTTATGTTGGCCATCGCCGCCAGCGGGGAGAAGGCTTGCGGCAGGTACAGAGCGGGCTGGCTTCTAAACTGCTGCTGTGCTGAGGGCCGTCCGTGTATGGCGCCCGCCGGTCATTTGCGGCTGTGTAGCCCTCTCCAAAGCCGTCCGCAAACCCGTTGCCCATGTAACTCCAAATGTTGCCAGCTGTGCTGATGCCAGCTGAGGCGATTGGTACCACCGTGTCATGCATGATCGTCTGCTTTGCCTGCGCCACCTGCTGCGCAGCATGTGCGCCCTGGTCCAGCACACTGTTGCCATCCAACAGGTATGGAGCAGCTGCTCCGAGTGCAGTTGACGCACCATCAGCAAGGGAATGTACACCGATAGGTATCGCATGCGCTGCCTGTGCTGCAAGCCCAGCTGCATCATCAGTGGCCTGCCCTGCCATGGAGTGAACTGCATTGCGAACACCCCAGGCGTTGGCATGCGCGTTTTGGGCGTACGGCGCCATGCTCGTTGCCAGCTGCTCGCCTGTCTGGCTGTAGCTTGCCAGCATTGCTGCATCTACTACTTTTTACTGCCTCCATTCAACTGGCTGCCCTGAGCAACCAGTTGGCTCCCCATGGAAGCCCCTTTCAGTGTGCCACGTCCACTGGTGTGCTCCATGCTGTATTGCCCAATCCATTCACGGTGTTGGGTGTGCGGTAGCTGTCCAGCCCAGTACCAATGCTGCTGCTGCTGCCGTATCCTGCTGCCATGTTGCTGCTGTCAAAGCTGCTGCCCCCATACATGCCATACCCCTGCTCAAAGCCTCCAGGCATACGTGCATTTGCTTGGTGCTGCTGCTGTGGTAGCCAGGTGCACCACCCAGAGGCGCCCTGCTGCTGCCTGCAGCACCTGCCAGGCCTGCCATGCTGTAGCCACCTCCAGCCAGGCCTGCCAGGCCAGCCAGGTTGTTATTACCGGCTGCCAGCGCCTTAGTGCCGCCTGTTAGTGCATCAGACTGCCCATGCCAGCCAGAGCTCCTAGGTTGCTGCTGCTGCCGCCGCCTCCAAGCATGCCTGCGAGTTCCTCCATGCCTGTCACACCTCCCATACCTGCAAGCCCTCCCATGCCTGCCATGCCTGCAAGGCTGGTGAAAGCGTCGATGCCTGACAAGCTGCCAGTTGCTGAGTCGCTGTTAGTGCCAAGTATGCTGCCCAGGCCTCCCAGCATCATTGCATCCAAGGGGCCGCCCAGCTGCTGCAAAGCACGCCTGTTGCGTCGCCTGACTGCAGGGGGCAGCTGCGTGTTCCAGCCAGGAGGAGGGCCTTGTGCAGGCATGGTGTTGAGTGCTGCTGTTTTTTGCTGCCCTGATTGAATGAGGTTGTGAACCAGCAAGCGTGACCAACTGGATTGTACGTGCTGCGGCCAGCGTTGCCTGGCTCGGTGCTGCTGCTGCTGCTGCTGCTGCTGCTGCTGTTGAAGTCTCGCGCCTTCTGGGTGCACCGCCGGCACGTTCATCAGCATAGAAGCATGATGTTTTGCCTGCATGATGTCAAGAAGGCTGTGGTGACTGCGATCATGCTTTTCATGGCACATGGCTGTGTTGCATCCGAGCAAGAGAACGGAACTGTCTCCGGTGTCAGCTTGGCTAGCCTTTAATGCGATAGAGTTTACCTTCAGCGTGTTGCAGCTCACACTTCGACCCATGCCGTCCACGCATCGGCTTGAGGGGCATTTTCCAGTTGGCGCGCAAGAAGGAGTGGTTGCCCCGCACGATACTGTGCCAGGAGGGCACACCGCTGCAGCTGCCAAGCAGAGTGATATGACCAATATAAATTGCAGAGATGTTTTAGCCATGACAGATGATCCTAAGCTCTGCGCAGCTTGATCAGATGTGCTGGCGGGGTCAGTCATGGACCTTCATGGCTGCGCAATATGCTAAAAAACACACAGCTGGTAATTGTTGAAGTGTCGACCGTGTCTGCTGCTGAACTCCCTTCTTGGCTCTTGCTGTGTTACGTGCCGTGTCCAGAATACCGTGAAATGAAAGAGGGCGGTCAGGGAGCAAACATTCGCAATGACAATACACTGTGTTTGTGATAACTACAAGCGCAGGAGGCATGCACGTTCTTAGAAATTTGACACCACTGCTGCACCATGCGCAGTGACTGCAGCCATGCTGAGAAGCACACCCTACAGACAACTGAAACCACAATGCAGCAAATGCAGCACTCACAGTGCTAGGCCGCAGCATGACCTGTCCCGATTCGAGATACAAACATGCATCTGCCAACACCATGCCGTTCAGGCCTGCAGCTAACTGCCAAACCAGCAGGCAAGCGCTGAGTGATCAACGCTGACATGCCGTACCGCACACTTTCTGCACAAGCCTATCACCAACACACACTGCAGTGGCAATGCTGTAGTAGCATTAACATGCATGTGCAACAAATGTTGCAGGCAAGTAAGGCACATTCATGTGCCTGCCCAGGCTCTGTGCATGCCATAACAAAGTGCAACACAGCAAAAGTCACTGTCCTGCAACGTACTAGCCTTCCATCCTCAGAGACTACACAATGCTTAATCGTATATGTCTCACATCAGTTCAAATTTTACAAATATACACCGGCAGGCAGCACAGCTGAGGCACGTGAACCTGTGCTGCAGTGCGTCGCTGTACAGGAGTGCCAAGGCACACGCTGCTCTGGTCACCGCTCAACAACGACAACTGACAATCTGCCAACCATCAGAACTGCCTGTACACAAGCATGCGTGCCCATCAGCGCTACTGCTGGTGGGCCTTGCACTGAAAATCAAATCCATCAAGCACTAGGCGTGCTCACCTCAAGCTGCATGCACAGCCTACATCTAATGCCTACTCCACCACACTGCCCTGCCACCCCCCACTCCCCCGAGGCAACTGCTACCTAACCAACTGCGCCACTCCAGCGCAACACACCGCTGTAGTCAACAACAGCTGCTGTGACCGCTGCTGCTCACAGCAGCTGCACGGCTGCAATGCTTGGAATCTTTTCTCGCAGCTTCTGCGTGACTGCCACTCGAACTGTCATGACGTTTGCTGCAGGCCCAGTGATCTTGATCTTGACGATAACACCGTCGATGCTGTCTAGTATGAGCTCGCCACCACCAGTGCCAACCAAGTACGGCCGGATTTCACCAAGAACCTGTTGGGGGCAGTTCAAGCATGAGAAGCACCGCAGAGCACATATGAGAACAAATGAGCAGTGCTGCAATTGCAAAGAGATTCAACCTCACTCCTCGAGGAGTCTCTGCAGCAAGCAAGCATGCTTGCATGCTGACAGTGTCTCGCCATGTACAGCAGCTGCTTCTCCTGAGTGCATTCGGACTGCTTGCTGCCAGCCTCATGATCAATAGCGGGACAACCAGCTGATGCGTTCCCCACCTCGTCCACGTTCTCTGCCGTCAGAGACAGGCCCTGGCTCTCCTCCATCACCTGCTCGACGTCCAGAATTTCCTGCAGACGAAAACAGAAACAATGCAGGTATACCAAAGTACTGTGGCTTGCAAAAGCGGCAACAATTGAAATTTGCAGCAATGCAATGCTGCGGCTTGATTACACTACACCAAATGCATTCGTGTGGCACAGCACGCCTCACGCGCCAACAAGCCCCGGCCATGGCTGCTCAAGCTGGAACCGTTTATGCAGAATGACCTTGCATCGCCACTTCCTGATGCTGCACGACCATTATCCAATCCTTTCACGACCGTTCCTAATGCCTCCTGCAAGGCCCCTGTCACATGACTGCTGCTGATGCAAAGACCTACAGCTACATGTTGCCTGTGCTATAACTGCTCCCCTGCACATGGCTGGAAGCATGTCCTGCAAGCCGTTTGCTGGCTGCTCGCTGTGTGGCTGCAGTGGCTGTGGTACCCACTGGGATCTTCTCCATGAGTCGCCGCTTGATGCCCATGGTCATGGTGGTGAGGGAGCTGGGGCAGGAGCCGCATGCACCCGCCAGCTTCAGCCTGACCACCAGACCATCAATCTCAACAAACTCCACGTTGCCACCATCAGCCATAAGGTATGGTCGCACCTAATGTGGTTGAGCAAGCGGCAGTGAGGGTGTGGCGCAAGACATGCTGCCGATGGTGCAGCGCAGCGCAGTGCTGCTACTGTCGCTCAATTGGAACAGCATGCATGCTGCTTGCAGCAGACTGGCCTGCCACATGGGAACTGGCCAGCTGCATGTAAAGCCAAAGCAGCAAAACTATGCACTGGCAGCTGTGCATGCATGCATGGCACTTTGCTGTGTACAAAACAACACTGACCTCGTCAAGTACTTTCTCCACATTGTCCTCTGTCAGCTCCAGCAGATCTGTTGCTGCCGAGGAGACGCGTACGCCTGCATTGTTGCTGGTTCTGTAAGTATCTGCAGCAAGTCATGGTCCTTCGCGCAGTGACGGGCTCGGCACTCACGTTGTAGCACTCCGCGTCTGCTGCTTGAAGGCTGCCAGCTGCTGCTTAGGGGGTTCACAGTGATACCGTGTCTGACGAACGTATTGTGAATTTGGTGGGCGCGCGGCAGGACATGGCAGCAACGAGAGCTGTGGTTGCCCAGCAGAGGGGCAGCTCCGCACACGTGCGCTGTGAGCGACGCCATGTTGCCTACTGATTTTCAAACAAAAAACCAACAGCAGCAAAGAGCGCCTAGTGCAATCAGTGGCTCCCAATCGATACATTGTCATACGCTGTCACCCACGCTGAGGCACTACGAGCCCGAGTGTGCGGAAACTTGAATAGAACGCACATGCTTCCCAATGGTTTAAAATCCATGTATGTGCGGTTGCTGTGCAAGTCAACGGATGCTCATCAGTTTCGATTCAGTACTGTATGCACAACCCTGATCTGACCCGCATTTCGATGACTTAACTTTACATGTGACCTGCATCAGAATGGCCTCCAGAGGAAAGGTGGGTTTGTGGTTGCAGCCGCTGGTGGCTAGCTGCTGCTGCTGCCATGCACAGCAGCAGGTGACCTGCTGCTGGCTGTGCTGGCGTCCAGGTGTGGTGCCAATCGCTGATCCTGCCATGCATGTTCTTGCAGGAGGCTGCTGTTATTGTGCTAGATGTTGGCCCGCAAATGACCAACCATCTGCCAGCGCTACGGAAGCCTGTTTTCTCTTGGCAGAGTCAAAGGTGCACAGTCGCAGAGGCAATGCGGTTGCAGACAGGCTACGGTGTTGCTGCCGCAACACCACATGGACTGCATCTGGTGCAGTAAGATTCTGGAAGGTCCTTCAATGGCACTTTGGCTGACATCACTCACGTGACTGCAGCTGCTGAACCATTCCTCGCATGAGGTGGCTGTCGTCTTGTTCGGCACAACTGGTGGGTGCAAAGCTCTGCCAACAGAGACCCACAAGGGGAAACATAACATTTGCATGCACAATGCCCAGTCCATATGTACCTTATGTAGATTGCTAGCAATGCACTTGCATGTCTTCAGGCACATCCTCAGTCGCATTGCCCGCCAAGGGTCGGCAGCCACTGCTGCAGCACATCTGCGCCTTGGACGACGCTGATGCCAAAGACGCCTGACGCCCCTGGTTGAACAGCTGGCAACTTCAACTTGTGTCAACAGTACTTCTACTTACGTACAACACAAGCAGCGCATAGTCTGCAACACTGAGCATGCACCACGCTTCCTCCCTACACAACTATCTAGCTGGCACCGCTGCTGTTGCTGCTGCTGCTGATGATGTGTCCACCGCTTGCCAGGCACGAGCAATGAGGTGTACGATGAGATGGGGCCCCAGGAGGGCGAGCAGTACCGCCACATCAGCGTGGTGCAGCCGCTGGCCTGTCCAGACCTCAGATGCCTCAAAACCATCAACAGCATCAGCAGTGAGTGGCTGCCTGGCCGACTGGCTGCCGTGTGCTGGATGGGCAGTGCAAGCAACAGCAAACAGGCAGGCCCAACCCTGCAGGAGCAACAACCCCCTGCTTCGGAATGGCTGCAACAGGGCAGGCAGACATACTGAACACGGATGTAGCAGCCGCAGCAGTGGTGCCGCTGCACTCCTGGCTGTCTGAAGCTGCCTCTGCTGCCGCTTGTGCTGCTACGTGCAGGTGAGCGCGGCAGCAGCGACCACGTCAGTGCGCTGCTGGTGGGCGTGGACCTGCTGAAGAAGGCGGTGGCAGCGCGCCCCGCGGCGTTCAAGGGCAACAAGCGGCTGCTGCTCATCAGCAGCTTTGACACAGAGGTGGGGTGCAGCGTACGAGAAGCTGCATTGGTTTGCGGCGTCGAGGCAAGCATCTACATGCTGTGTTTACTGCAGTGGCTCAGCAGAGTCCAACAGCAATGACGAGCAGCCAGACTGCACGCTGCAGGCCGAGACCGGCATACTCTGGCAGGCTTGCGTTGCCTGTCTCCGCTGTGAGTGTTGATTCCTGCCGTCCGCTGTCATACAAGCTTTCACTGGGGTGGCTCTACACTCACTGGCTGCAGGTGGAGGAGCTCGACCCTGAAACATGTGGCGACATAGCAGCACAGCTCACACAGGTGACCACAGCAGCACAGCTCCCACATGACCACATCATAGCACAGTCCAGCCACGTGCATGGCACACAGCAAAAAATCCCCGCATCCTGGCTTCAGCACTTCGGCTTCCATGCAGACTCACACCTTTTGCTAATGTCAACACACTCACAGAGCGTAGCAGTAGCATGGGCCTGCCACAGGCGTCACACATGTGTGGCACAGCACATGGTGGCAGCTGCACTGGCTTTGCAGGCAGTGGCTTGCACAGCACAGCACGTCCACTGGCTGGCAGCTGCATGCCCCACCCTCCAGCACCGCCAACTTGACATCAAGCACATCTGCGTCCCTGAAGCTTCCTCTGGGCCTGGATGGCGATGGCTGCGGCTGCAATGCGCAGGCTGGTCTTTCGCTGGAAATCTACGGCGTCGGTGACGGCGCGCCCGCGCGTTCAGAGGCGGCTGCAGCCCTCCGCACTTCCAACCTGGCCGGCCTGCATGAGCTGCTAGCACAGGCAATTGGCAGCTACAAGGCTCTGCCGCGTGAGGTTGACATGTGCTCAATGTTTACGCTGAAGGACACTGCCAGCACGGGGTACAAGGCGTCACTTGCCATCGGCAGCAACTGCAAGATCGAGGTAGGCTGCGCTTGAGGGCTGCCGGTTGAAAGAGCTGAGCCTGTGCAACGCTCCCTGCATGTCGAGCTCCAGATGCGGTCACGCGTATCCTGCTACTGCTGCTCCAAGCAGGCTGCTTTGAATGTAGCTGCTCAGCTGTAGTACAGCAGCGCGCACCCGGCTTCCAAAGCCATCAAGGGCTGATGAATGCCGGGTGCGTGTTCGTATCATCCGTCATATCAACGCTCGCTGCTTGCAGGTCCAGGTGTACAAGAAGACAGCCAAGCAGCCACTACCTTCGCTCAAGCTGTACAACCCGCCCACGGCTGCTGGTGGCTCAGGTAGCTAGGCAGGCACTGGAACTGGCCGTCTAGAGTACACCAGCAGCTCGTAATCAGTTCAGCAGCAGGTGCCCTGCATCTGCCTTTTGGATGTGCGCCAGCCTTGCTTTTCTACAAGTGGAAAATGCACTAATATGTTCTGGTTTTGTAACACCGTTACTTGTTGCTGTATCATGCATTTGTTGCATCGCAGGCCTGGTGACGCGTGAGACCGAGTACCGCGACCCAACGGACAGGGACCATGTGCTGGCAGCAGAGGAAAAGCAGAAGGGCTACAAGTGAGCCACGCGCCCTGCCCAGCATGATCTGACTTGGCATGCTGCCAACGTCCTGGCATTTGGTCGTCGGGCGCAACGAGATTTCTGCAGCAGCCAGCAGCGCTTCTGGCTCTGAGGGCTCACCATGCTCAACAGCTGGACGAGCAGCTGTTGCAGACACCGCATGCCTGCAAGTTGAGACAGCAGCAGGCGTGTGCCCTGCTGCACTGGCACACCACGTGAAAGAATCCTCGTTGCCACATCAGTGAGCCGCCTGCTACCTTGTTGGCGACCCGGCTGTCCTGCTGCTGCTGCTGCACTGCTGCTGCTGCCATTGCCTGATGCATCATTGCAGGTATGGGCAGCAGTTGGTGCCTGTGGAGGACGATGGGCTGCTGTCGTACAAGCCAGGACCCTGCATGGAGCTGCTGGGCTTCACTGTCAAGGAAAACGTGCCACGCTGGTGAGCTGCAGACTGGCTTCGGCTCTTGAAGCATGCTGCGCAAGGTAATGTCAATATCAATTTACCGTGGCTGGCATTGGTGTTTGTGTGGCACTGTGCAGCCTGTGGCCGCGCGTGCTGCAGTTGAACTCAGCATCTCATGCCACTGGAATGCGCCACCCGCACGTTGCTGTGCTGTGCTGTTGCACGTGCCCTCAGGCAGTACTCTGCGGAGTGCTATGTTGCGCTGGGTGTCACTGCTGCTGACGCGCTGGCGCTGTCGGCACTGGTGCGAGGCCTGGCCAAGCAGGACAAGGTAGCAGGTGGGCTGTGCTTGCTGCAGTATCGATGCCGCTGCGTGAAGCTTGTCTCTAGCACTGCCACTGGTGTGCAATTTGTGAGGGCAGCATAGTCGCGGCATGCGAGGCCAGGAGAGCGAGCAGCAGATTGTGGCCACGCCGTCCTGCGGAACAAAGAATTGGTTATGCGATCGTGATGAGGAGCTGATGCCACTCACGCCTTGGTACAGCAGCGTGTTCTAGCGTTCAGGTTGCTCTGCCGCCCCAACATGGAAATGCTTCGCTCCACCATGCAGTGCTGCGCTACCTGGGCACCAGCAGGGGCAGCAGCATCATGCTCATGGCAGGGAGCCCCCAAGTGGCGCCAGACGCCTCCCTGCTGCAGCAGGATTGCCTGCTGCTCAACCGGCTGCCGTTTGCGGATGACCTGCGGCAGCTGCAGTTCAAAGACTTCACCCAGTACAAGGCAGACCCTAACAAGCAGCATGTAAGTCATCAGCAGCACCGTCAGCAGCAGCAGCAGCACATGACAAGATTGTGTCTCTGACAAGGATCCAGTGCAATGCAAGTGGTTGCAACACCAGCACCACCAGAAACAGCAGGTTCTCCAAATTTAAACATGCTGGCTGTTTTAACCTGTGTGACATCAGAATTAGCCGTGCACTGCTTCAAGCTGGAATGAGTTGGCAGCAGCAATGCGCTAGGATTGCTGCTGAGCCCGCCTGCTGTGTTGCCGTGCTGCAACTGCTACAGCTGTACCCAAGCACCGAAGGTGTGAAGGCCATGCGGCAGCTGGTGCGCCACCTGTCCCTGGCACCCGCAGCAGCGGCAGCGAGTGCCACGCAGCAGACCCTGACGCCGAGACACAGCAACAAAGCCAGCCGGCCCAGCAGGGTGCGAGCCAACCGGCCGCTGCTGCGCCAGTTCGCGAGCAGTTGGTGCCTGAGGAGACGCTTAACCCCATGCTGCAGCGGTTCTACTGGTTCATTGGGCAGCGAGCTCTGGACCCTCAATTCCAGGTGGGGTTGAGGGCCTGAGGTACATGATGTCGACGGACCAAACATGCACTTGCACCAGCAGCATGTCTGTGTATGGTTGCCAACATGGTGGTGCCAGTTGAGTAGTATCAGCTGCAAGTCCTCAACAGACACACCTTCCGCATTCACTTCCTGGTCATGCTGTTGCTGCTGCTGCCTAGCTGTGTCTGTTAGACGACTTACAGCAGCACTAGATTTGTATCAAACAAGTGGGCAAGGCAAGTGCTGGATCATGCCCCCTGACACCTTCAGCAACAGCCAGTGCACAGCGGACATGCACATGCTCTGCTTAGTTCCTCTGCTGTGCACGTTCCATGGCACAGACCCTGCCACATTCTGCGCATTCTGCGCAGATGCCACAGGTGTTGTACCGTCAGTACTGGCCAAGCAGCCGTGCTGTTGATGCTGTGCGAGCTTCATCCACTGACAGCTGTTGATCCTGGCGCTGTTTGCCGTGCAGATGCTGGATGCCAAGGGACGCGCTGCAAGTACTGGCAAAGTTATGCCCATTGTAGGCGGCAGTGGTACGCCCCTGACCAACTTGCTGTACCTGTCGCGTTCTCTTTTGTGCAGGTGCCAGATGCCAAGGATGATGTGCTGGCAGCAGCAGTGCTGGACCAGGCAGCAGCAGCTAGCCTGCCGCCAGACACAGAGCAGCTGCTGGCGGCACTACCCAAACACTTTCCCATCACGGTGAGCTTAGCTGCATATCCCGAGTGTTAGGGACCACCCGTGCCAACAAAGCAGGCAGGGGTGAGGCGTTGGTTTCTGCTGCTCTTAGTGAAAGTGTAGCTGCACCACTGTTGCTGGCAGCGCTGCTGGACATGTCTCAGGAATCATGCTTGTTCAAGAACCGGGAAGGTTCATGAAGCGCAGGTTTTGACCTGCAGCAAGGCGGTCGTAGAATTGCTGGGACAACAGCTGATTGCATGCAGCAATAACTGTGTGCTGCTGCATCCACTGCTGCTGCACCCAGGAGCGTGTGCCGGCCGCTCCGGCGGCAGAGGCAGGTGCCGAGGGTGCAGCTGGCACCAGCGCGGGAGCTGCCGCTGCCGCCGGCACAGCTGCGCCGCCTGCTGCTGCTGTTGTCGCTGACGAGACTGGTGTGCGGCTGGTGACTGAGGTCACGGATGACCAGCCGCTTGAGAGCTTTGCTGCTCTGCTGAAGCACGGCCAGGCAGACAAGGCCTTCCGAGGCATGCAGGTGGGCTCCTGCATCGCATGTGTAGAATGCATGCATGTGCTTGCACGCAACTTCAGATCTGCCAACTGGTTTGCAGCCCTCGACACCTTCACATATGGTGCTCAGGATTTCGGAGCATGTTCTACCATACAAAAGCAGCAGATGCATGCAAGGACAGGCATGCAACACTGCAAAAAGTGGATAAGCAAATGCCTCTTGAAGGTAACATTTGTGCATATCCTGGTAGGGTCCTGCATGCTCGCCAGCCTGCATGTCGTTCATCGCTGCGTTCACACAGATTTGTGCGCCGATATCCTTGCGCCGCCTCAGCGCCATCACACTCAAACATGCCACCTGAAAAAAAACTATCCTGCCTCTGCCTGCATTGTGCGTGTGTCCTGCTGCAGCGCGTGATCAGAGAACTTGTGGAGGGCAGCATAGGGGCGCGGCAGTTCCCGCGCGCTGTGCAGGCCGTGGCAGCGCTGCGGCAGGCTGCGGTGCAGCAGGCACGCCCGGCAGCCTTCAATGCGCACCTGGACCAGGTGAGGTTGAATCAGCCCCGCAAGGCCTCAGGGCCAGCTGCAGGGTCATCCAAGCAGTCACTTGTCAGATCTTGACGTGGCCAAGTACCAGGAGCTAGCACACACAGTCTGCTGCACATGCATCAGGGGGCCGGGTGATTGTGCTGTTGACTGCTTTGCTTCCCTGCTACGTTGCAGTGCTGCTGCTTGGCACATGCTCTTTGTCTGCTGAGGTGGCCGGTGCTGGACTGAGGCGAGGGCGTACACCATTGAATGCATTGCTCGGGCAACCAAAGAATTGTGCTGTCCAGGTGGTGTCTATTTCAGCACAGCGCACGGCAAGGGAGCTGTAGCAGGCGGTGGTGCGGCATCACATTTGTCTGCTGCAAAGAATCAGTTGCTCGCCAGTAACACGACCGCCAGTTCACACTTATGGCTGCATAGTGATTGCAATCTATGTGGTCAGCGTTCGTGCGAGCTGTGCAATGGTGAAGTGTCACCCGGCAGAAGCACTGCTTGAGTTGCTGCGGTGAATGGCATATGCTGTCGCTTGCATTGCGGGCCCGCAATAATGGCTAGGCAAAACACTAATTCTACGGGGCAAAACACAATGGCTAGGCAAAACACCAATAATGGCTAGGCAAAACACCAATTCTTCGGCTCCTGCTGCTATGTACGCCTGGGTGCTTACAGCTGCGTGGTCTGTTCAAGGCCAACCCCGCCAAGCATGCATTCTGGCAGCAGTTGATGGAGCAGCAGCTGGGGCCCATCAGTTATGATGAGGCGCCGGGGGCAGGCCTGACTCGAGCTGCTGCTGAGCAGTATGTACGGCTGCATGGTGCAGCACAGCAGGCGGCTCCAGGTGAGAGGGGCTGGGCGGCAAGCCCGACAAGACCCATACGTGTCCAGCCACATGCAAGGGCATGGCTGCAGCTGGAGGTTGTGTGGGTGAAGGGCTTGTGCTGGGTGTGCATCCTGCGATGTAATGGGCAGTAGTTGCGCTGGGAGCCCAACACAGAAATGGGTGTCCTGACCAGCCGCTGCTGGTGTAGGCACTGCATCGCCTGCTCTGCTTTATGGGATGTCTTGCTGGCTGGCTGGCTGGCCAGAGCCCGCCAAGGCAGCACCCATAGCTGTTGATGAAGAAGAGGACGAGTTTGCAGGCATGGAGTAAGCGTGCGGGCGGCGATGCACTTAGGCACCTGCACATGCAAGCCTCTTCTGTATTGGACTGTACAAGTTACTACGCACTACGAACATCGCACACATCCATGACACCCAGCAGTTGTCCTGCATTGCTGTGTCCTCAGCACAGCGGGTTTGCACAATTGGGCTTCCTGTTCATTGCTGGGCAAAGCGCTCAGCGCCACCCCACAGCAGCGTGCCCACAGCAGTGTGCAGTGCTGGGTGACACCGTGCATCAAGGCTGTTGTACAATAGGACTGCCAGGCAGTCGACAGTGACTGGCTTACCTGCATTGCAGATGGGCACGCCTTAGCATTGACACAGCAACATGAGGAAATTCTTGTATGGCAGGTGCTGACCAGTGGTAACATGGTAACATGTACTGAATTCTAGTGCCGTCTCCATTCACATGGCTTCGTTGCAGTGCGTGAGCAGCAGCAGCAGCAGCAGCAGCAGCAGCAGGCATGGCAAGAGCGTAAGCACCCATGGCCTCAGGTTGCTCGTTGTGGTGGTCCAACTGAAACAGAACCTCGGGGAACTGACAGTGCCAGTGAACATGTCCACTCAGCAGCATGTTGGCTAAACAGCTGTCCTCAAAACCCTGCATATGTATGGCTCCTTCGTTCGCCTAACCGATGCCAGTGGCCTGCTGACACGGATATATCATGTTGTTCTTCGTCAAGGCTAGAGCTGACTCAGAAGAGCAGGAGACTGCTCCATTTGAGCCAGCACCAGCACCCCCAGTCGAGTTGGTAGTCGAGGAGGTCGCACCCAAGATACCAGCCGCAGTACAGGCGTCAGGGGCCGCCCAGGATTTTGTAGTACTGGAAAATTCGCCGGAGCCAGCACCAGAGCCAGAACCAGAGCCACCCAAGATAATGGGCAAGGTGATCTGAATGTCCTGCTGAACACCACTTAACCGGGTAGATCCAACTCGTTTTAAACTTCTTGGGTTGCTCAGAGTGCGTTCGGCAGGAAGTGTCTGAGGCTTGCTTGGCCGGACACGCTTTCCGTCCTGGGGTCACGTCAACTCTGCTTGGCACGGTCGATCTTGAGCTGAGATTTGGTGATGGTACGTTTTGCAGCCCACGGACGCCGATATTGAGGCAGCAAAGCAGGAGCTGGTGCAGGACATCCTGGCCAAGCTGGAGGAGGTAAGCAGGGGTTGCTGAACATGCTGGGGGTCTTCCTGGCCAAGGCTGGCAGCAGACAGGACTCAAGCACCAATTGCTTTTGAGCACCATGCTGTTGCTTTGTAATGGCAGCCGGCATCCAGCAGCTCAAACAACGGCATCACCATGGCTACTGCTGCTGAGCTGTAGATGTGTCTCACTGTTGTATATGCTGCAGATTGATGGTGCCATTGTGCCAGAGGTAGGCAGAAATGGCTGACAGGGTTATTGCTTAGGCTGGAGACAGGAAGATTAGCCAGTAGCTGTATCACAGCAAGCATGCGCAGTGCTAGCAGCACCAGCAGGAGCAGCAGCGGCAGCAGCCAGCAGATTGGCGCAGCAACACCAGCAGCTTGCAGGAGCAAGCTAGCAGTGCACGATCAGCTTTGTAAATGGATTTCCCCCCAGTACTTCAGCTCAGCTTCGGCCTTGTCAAGACTACGCAAAACAGCGTTCCAGCACCGCAGCAGTGGTGTGAACTAGAAAAGCTTGATGTTGAATTCAGTAGTGCTGCTTGTCGGCCAGCTGGACACAGTCACAGCTGGTGGCAAGCACCGGCTACAGCCGGGCTGCTGACCTGCCTTTTTTTGCGTGCAAGCCCAGCTACTCTGCCTCTTCTGCTGTTTTTTTGTCCTTGCGTGGGTGTGTGGCGCAGGTGGTGACTGCCCCTTATGACCCCCGCTTCCCCACTACCAACCAGAACAGGCACTGCTTCATTCGCTACAACGAGTACTACAAGTGAGGCAGGCAGTGGTTGCGTAGGCAGCAGAAAGCATTGCCAACAGCAGCAGGGAGCAGTGGCAGCAGTAGCTTGTGCTTGTAGCGCTTTGCTTGCTTCAAAGCACGGCACTGGTGATGCTGCCTGTGGAGCAGTGCAGCAAGCAAGGCAGCAAGGGCAGCCAGCTGTGTTAGCGAGCAATAAGGAAATTTCATGGGTATCTTTGTCAATGGGCGCCAATGACAGGCTCAATCGGCAAAGAGAGCACAATAAAGCAAGCCTAAGGTTTTGAGTTGGACACCACCATCAGCATTGCCAAGTCACTCTGGTAATTATCTCGCACACAGGTCACAAAGCGCCTTTTAATGTCGCTCATCACTGAAGTGAACTACTCGTGCAACAGCAGCTTGGTTCCCTTGGGTCATCAGCTGCTGCATGCAAGCTGGATGGCAGCCAAAGGCAGGATGTGTTGGCGTGTGTGTCGCACTCATGCTCGTGCACCTGCTGCTGACGCTCACTGTCTGCCCTGCAGATGCAAGTTTGAGCGCGGCGAGGATGACAAGCGCTGCCTGTTCTACCAGCGTGCCTACAAGAGCATGTGCCCTCCGGACTGGGTGAGCACCCAGGGGTGGGGCTTGCAGGCCAGTCAGTCAGAAGGAGAATGACAGCATACAGCAGCTGTGCAGTGTTACTTAATTTCTTTTGTAACTTCTCATCTCTAAAATCTTTTGCAATTGGTCGTGCGTGGTCGTGCGTTGCCAAAACGCTTTCAACCGGGTTTGTGGTGTACTGTTCTGCAGTTGCAAAGCAGAATGCGGTGGTGGCAGCAGAGGCGGCGGTGCTTGCATTATGCTCTAGTATTGCGTGCCTTCATTTGTATGCTCACACACTACTACCAGCTTATTGGTCGATCACGTACCTCACCAGCGCGTGTGCTGGTGCTGGTGCTGGTGCAGCTCATCAAGTCAAAACAGTCTCTGGCTCATGGCTGCATCGTCGTCTGCTGCCCTGTGTGCCTGCAGGTTGAGGAGTGGGAGGACCTGCGCGAGCAGGGCCTGTGGTTTGGCAAGTATTGAGCCGATTGGCTACACAAGTTGCCTGATGAACTCATTGTCACAGGGTGCCGTTTGCATGCGGTGCTGAGAAGCCAGGAGCCAGAATTGTGACGGCCTTGTGCATGGCTGTTCTGATGATGATAGCACTCTGGCTGGTGTTTGTTATGTCATAGCGTTGATGCAGATGCATGACAGCGCTGCGCATGGGCAGTTGCAGTGCTGAGCAGCCTGCTGCTTAGTGCCAGGCTGGCGTGTGGCAGCTCATGCACCTACCGACTGGTGCAGGCGTGCAGTGCCCATGCTGCGCGGAGTACAGCGCCTCTGTACTGTGGCAGGCCGCAGCCCTCAGCTGTGCTTGACCACGGCATGTCCTTTTATATTAGACGTTGAACTGGCGAGACGTGGACAGCAACGGCGTCAGGTCGTGGGTGGTGGTCCTGAGGAGGGGCTAAGGCCAGGCCCGGCCACCAGGTGTACGGCAAGAAAGGTTTCAGTGCCAACCCTACTGACAGCAGTCTTCTGTAACAGGCACGTTAACTATGCAAATCTTGATCCTCGCGCTTAGCCAAACTGTGACCACCTTACATGCTGATCAAACGTCTGCAACCTAAACGTGACGGTTCTGCTGCTTTGTTGGCGCCTTTCCAGGCCATCAGCTACGGAGATACGGCACCAACACAGTTAGTTGATCACCAACAAAGCAATTTTGATCAGGATGCCGTGCCCATTCGGATTTCATGCCGCAGAAGATGACTGCGGTGATGTAGTGGAGGAGCAGCAGCAGACAGACAAGCAAAAGCAGGAGCCGAATAAGCAAGCAGGGTGCCCGTTCTCAGTAAGCTGCGTCCGGCAGATGTGTCAGAAGGCAGACTCTGAGCATGTCGGAGCAGTGCTCAGGTTCACCGTTGACTGTCGTCTTGCTGCTTCACCAGCCGCTGATCTCCGCTGCTCGCAACGCAGAAACGCAAAGACGATGATCGGTTCGACTACAACAAAGATCCTGTGGCCTGGTTCTACCAGGTGGGGCTTGGCAGCAGCTGCAGCTGCAGCCTGGGGCTATGCAACCTGCACTAGGACAATGTTTGCTGTTCACACAGCAGAACACGTTGTACATAAGTGCCAAATAAACAGCAACGACCGATGGCACCCATGTTGCCTGCTACTCCCTGCAGAATCAAATCAGGTCAGAAGAGGAGTTCCAGGCCAAGAAGACAGCTTTGAGAGAGCAGGCACGTGAGCGCCTGGATGTCATTTTTGAACAGAAGGGCAAGCACCTGATCGTGGACTCTGAAGATGACGACTTCTCCATCAAGTAAGAGGTGCTGAGCATGCAGTTGCCTGCTGGGCACTTGACATTGTGGACACAGTAAGATACAGCGCTCTGCACCACCACACACGGCAGCAACCGTGCCCACTGTGGGCAGGCAGCAGCTTGCAGGAAAGCTAGCTAGGGATGGCTGTATGTCGTTGTTCTTCAATCTTGACTGCTCATCCCCTCATCAGATGCATTGGTGTGCCGTGCTTACTCGCTGCGTGTTGCGTGTGCAGCTCCAGTGAGCTCAGCGCATGGGACAGTGAGGTGCACTCCATCCAGACGCTGGCCAGCTGCGCCAACAGCTGGGCAGAGTCTGCCAACTTCACTGCACCAGCCATGGTGACATTGCGTGCCGTCCTGGTGTGCACCATGGTGAGATGAGCATGCAAGGCAGAAATTTAGATTGGTGATGCACACTTCTTGTACCAGCATCATGCTCATCATCACCTGCAGCAGGAGTGATTTTTGCATGCACCAGGCTGGACAGGCAGGGTTTGTTGGTCAATAGGCTGGCCAGCCTCTAGAGAGCAGCATGTCTCCCGGTAGACGTGGCTGTTGAACCTTGGACAATCACCCAAGATGCAAGTGGCGTGCTTGCTTGCAGGTGGCAGCAGTGCACAGCATGTGGCAGTCGCTGCAGGCGATGCTGCATGTCAACCGCTTCTGGGGAGTCATCGAGTTTGGCTGGGTGCCGCTTGTCAGCTTGGTGACAGCGTTCATCACAGCCATTGCTGGCTTTGTCTACTACTACATGACAGACAGCAAGTCAAAGAAGGGGCTGCTGGGTGCACAGGTACGCGGCACATGTGTACATGCCATGCAGGCCACGTTGAGCAATCTTGCTTGAGTGCACGTGATGCTGTGCAGTAACGCCGCTGATGGCTGCATTTTAAATTGGGTTCACAGGACAAACAGACATGACAACATTTGTGTGCGCCCACACTGACCCAGCAAGCACTTGCCGGATGTGTAGGGCTAGCAAGTGCTGCCATGTCAGCAAGCTGCAGTCCAGAATACTGCCGCATGAATGCGCGCTGTATGTCCTGCTCAGGGTGTGGAATGAGCACAGGGCAGACTGCACACCATAAACTCCACCAAAAGGTAGCTGCCTGGCCTGGTATTTTATTGTCGTAGATTGCCATGCACGTGCTGGCTGGCGGCTGCAGCCTGCTGGCCATGCTGTGCTGGGTGTACCCCAGCAGGATTGACTCGGAGGTGCGCGCCACCACGCAGTCAGTTGCATAGCCAGATGCATGATAACAGATGTAGTACATAGAACGTCTTTAGAGTAGCCATGCATGCTGTTGCTTGCAGAAGTCCTGGGGACAACGCCTAGCAGGGATATAACAAATGGCCATGCCCAGTGTCTGATGCACAGCACAGCCCAGTGTCTGACGCGCTGTGGTGCACCCACTTTTCTGACCCCACCCCTCCCCTTTGCGCCCTGCAGTTGTCCACATCTGTTTGCAAGCCCAACAGCAGCAGTGACGGCACCGCCAGGTTGTGCCATTACCTGCCAATGGTACAGGAGCAGATCACTCTGACCATTGCCAGCATCATGAAGGCTAACGCAGGCATTGCAGTGCTGGCGCTCGCAGCTACCGTGGCTGGCAGCTGGCACATGTGGGAGCTGACCTTTGTGGAGAAGAAGGCCTCCAAGCACAAGCGTCGCAGGAGGCAAAGGAAGAACTCCATTCCGTGGTGAGTTACACACATCTACGACACGTAGTGACACACAGGGGGTTAACAGCAGACAAAGCTGGCAGCTGTTGAACAGGAGTAAAGGCATGCGGCAGGGACTCTCCTGAACCGAGTCAGGCAGGTGCATGTGTCAGTCACCAAGACGCAGCTGCAAAGCAGAGCACACTCCTTTGCATGCCTGCATGCCACTGGTCCATGCGGAGCAGTGCACAAGCCACTTGCCTGCAGCGGGTGTGAGACCTGCTTGCTTCCATTCCTGCTGCTCCACCTGCAGGGACAAGATCAAGGTGGAGGACATGGGGCCTATCAGCTACTGTGGAGGTGCACCACCCAAGCAAGCGGCCAGGAAAGCATCAGCGACAGGTGCAACGACAGATATCAAGAAGAAGGTGTAAGGGAGCTGACCTGCTTTTCCTGCATATGGCGGAACGTGTGTCGGCACTCGCATGCGGCCTGCATCATCCTGAAGTGGGGCACTGACACTGCGCAGCACATGTCTTCCTTTTGTAGCACATTGCAACACAACAGCTAGCTTCCCCTACAACTCATTCAGCAGAACGAACTGAGTCAGTGAAGACTGGCGTGTGGGATGCCAGTGTCTCCATGCAGCATATATTGTTGGTGCAGCGGTTGCTCCAAGCCACCTTTCTCTGTGGGGTTTACATGATTCTCAGGTGCGCAGCCATTCTTGCAAGCCTGTGCCCGGCCTAATGATGTCTGATGGTGCCTGCAGTTAAATTGTGCAGGCTGCTGCACCAGTGCTTAGCGGGCTGTGCACCTACCTATACCTGCGGCCACATTGATCACCATGCTTTGCTGGCAGTGCTCTTCACTGAGCAATGGGGTCTCAAATATCAGAGTTGTGACGATTGACCCATTGCTCAGGCTTGGAGCCTGTCATAGGCCTGGCAAACAGGCGCTGTTTACCATTCAGCGTACAACTCGTCAATGCATCGTTAAGTGTCATGTACTGAGATCGTGCTCATTTTGGACGGCTCAGACATCTAAGATGGTGACTGGACCACATGCAACTAATTTTTGTCAATGCATGGACTGCTGGTCGGGGCTGACAGTGCCTGGTCGGCACACAAGCTGTGCATACAGATTGCTAGTGCGCAGAGCCGTGGTGCTTGAAGTGGATGGGCTAGCATGTCAAGCTTGCGGTCGGCACCAAAGTTCGGTGACCAAATCATTTGCAGTGCTGCCAGCTGCGTGCATGACGTACTCGTCCGCCTGCTGTGCTGGGACTCAGCTGCGAGCCAAGGCTTCTTGGATGCCCAGTGCTAGGACACCAACCTTGCTGTGCGCTATCATCTGCAAATTCGTCACCCACACGCCTATGTTCAAAGGCAGATCCCTTCCGAAATTACTTCCCTTAGAACTTCACACCCCGTGGTTGCCTTTAGCTGGCTATGTTCCGAGTCCACTAGGGATTCATAGACTTTGCGTGGCTGGTTTGTACAGCTTTCGCGACCATGCACGCTACTTGACCTATGACTGGACCGTTACAGTGCATTGCGTGGCGCCATCATCATCATCATATTACCCCATTCAAGCCATAGCATCAGCGCCATCGGCCCCGCGCCCCACCGGGGCGGAAAGAGGATAACGTGGCGCCATGTTGGCCGCGCACCTTGCGTGGGCTGCAACTTGATACAAGAGAGCTGTTTCCGTTGTACTAGCAGAAATAGTTCAAGGATACGCATTTAAGCTGTTACTTTGCTGTCTGTCGCATCATGTCCATTTACAAGGAACAGCAATCATGCCAGATCTGCCTCTAGAGGCCTTCAGCAATGGCCTCACTCATGCCGTGCAGGGATTGATAAGTGCTGTAACTCCAGGTATTGTATGAAAATTTTTGAAGAATACAAGGCCAGTGGTGGTGTCATAGTTGCGGGGATACAATAGCAGCAGCAGCAGCAGCAGGAGCAGCTCTGCTGGCATGTGTGCTGGCTGTTGTGCATTTGTGGTGGCTTTGTGTGCGCTCTGCTACCACATAAAGTGTCACCGGCATGTATCTACAGTACAGTATGGCGCAAAGAATGCCCCCCTCCGGCTCTGTGTGGCGCATGCCCAATGGTGTACCATACATATGTGCTGGCACTCTTTGATTGCGGTGCACGGCCCCAGCAGCATGAGCAAGGACATCATCCAGCTCATCATCGAAGACCACAGCAGAGGCAGGGCTATGTATGCTCAGGTATGTTGCGGCTTGTTCATTATAGCGGTGTGCTCTCATGCAACACACGCAGCAGTGTCGCAGCATGTGCCTGTACAGCTCCAGCAATTGCACTGTGCCATATTTGTGTGGCATGTTGAAAAACAACTCCATGCAATGTGCAGGTTGACAAGTCGTGCAACATGCTGCATTACTGGGCAGTTTGGCCTGCCTGGCTTATCACTTTGGCAGGTAGTGTGTAATGCATAGCTTTCAGATGCAGGCGCATTGGCCGCACATGTTGTCTTCGAGTCAGAGTTTCAGGTCTGCTGGTGCTTGCTGCCGTTCTGTGTTGGCAGCACAAGATGCCGGAGACCACTGGAGAGCAGAAGCAGTACCTGGCATGGCACATGATCAGGGAGTCGTCAGTGCACAACGCAAAAGAGGAGGAGGTAGGAGGATGCTGACGCAGCAGCATGTAGTTTTCCACACACGCAGCAGCCTCTGATTTGGTCAGCAGTGGACGTACAGCAGCAGCCATACGTCTGGCACTGAGCAGTGCAGTCCCACAATGCTGATGCCAATCATCTGGCATTATAAGTTGATGAATTACGTATTAGGCTGCTGGTATTGGCGGTGCCATTGCTCTGCTACAGTGCTCCTGCTGTTCATCAGGTCCAGTTTGTGTTGCTTACCAGGCATGCAGTGGCTTGGCAGTGCTCAGTTAACTCACTAATAGCAGTACATAGCCTATCAGTCGTTCTTTACCTTTTCATTGTAATAACGTTGCGCATAGTGCGTTCACCATCCTGTGTTTGCACCGGCGCTGCCACTGTCGCTGCGTGTGTTAGGTCCTGTACCCTACCATGCGCATCAAGCTGGGTAGCGGCGTTGCGGAACACTGCCTGGCTGAGCACCAGGAGCTGAAGCAGCGCCTGGCAGCACTGACGTCCAGCAGTGTAAGTGACCCAAACTTTGACGGGATGCTGCGGGAGTACATGCAGGTGAGGTGGGGAAGGGGCAGGTAAACAGCAGCACATGGCATGGTTGGCTAATTATGGTGGTGAAGGAGCAGCAGCAGCAGCAGCAGCAGCAGCAGCAGCAGCAGCAGCTGCTATGCAGCCTGGTCCGGCTGTCTAGTCATGCACGCTCAGTTTCAGTAGCGGCTGTGGCTGCAATACAGCCGGGTGAGCCACGCATACTTTGTAGGCACACTGCAGGACCGCCAGGGGTCGCAGCAACTGCTGCACAGCTGGTGGTTTGTGAGTTGCTGTGCAGGTTTGACAGTGCAGCAGGCAGCAAGCCTGTATGGCATTGGGCAGCCTTTGCAGGCTGAAGCTGCTGCAGTGGGTCCATGTAGCAGAGAACAGTGCCGCGACCTGCCAGCTTGGTACTATAGTACCACCTACATTCATGTTCGACTGTCTTGTGCTATGCTGCCTGCTGCTGTCAGGAACTGGTGCACCACATGCACGAGGAAGAACAGGACTGCTAACCCGTTTTGCTGATGCAGAGGGTGTCAGCAGCGAGTATCTCATGCAGCTGGGACGTCTCCTTAAAAATGCCAAGCTACATGCTCCAACAAGGTGAGGGATCAGGATGGGTTACCCTTTTCTGGGAGTGAAGGCCGTAATGCACAGTGAGTAGTACAGCGGAGCACATTGCTTGCTGCGCAGTGGCGGAGACATGCAAAAGTCAAAACAAGCGGCCAGGAACCTGTTTTTAAATACAGCCAGCAATGGTCCTGCTACATAACAAAACACCTGGACAATGCAGTCAGTGGTGCCACGTTAAGGTGAACTTGCACGGAGCAGCTGCAGCTGGTACCCAGCTAGCTAGTAAGTCACCCCATGCGCAAGCACAGCAGCATATGCAAATGAACATCAGCTTCGCTCACTTTATTTATATAATGTCATGGCAGCGCGCCTTCCTCGCTTGTGCAGGCCTCACCCTTGGGCGCCCAACAAGCCTCCGCTGAACATCATCGCCAACACCACCGCCATGCCACTGGACTTCATGAGGGACCTGGTGCGCTTCGAGGGCGCACCACCACTGTGACGCGTCTGGCGGCAGCAAGCACGGCAGCAGCAGCAGTGGAAGTAGCAGCAACAAAGATCTAGGTCGGGCCAGTTACAGGTCATACACGTGAACCCCATGAGCCGGGTGCTATGCATTGCTGTGCTGTGCCACTGGCAGGGCTGTCAGCACAGATCGTCCTGGCACTGACTGCATGCAGTGCAGTAAGCTTGCAGCTCAAGTAAAGTTACAGGTTAGGTGCGGGGTAGTTTCATTTGTAATTCGCTCCAACTGTGTGTTGTTGGCGGTCAGGTGCTATGGCAGTGAGCGCTGAGAGCGTAAAGACTTTTAAATTGGTTGCTTTCTCCTAGCGAGGTGCCTTTTCAACAGCACTGCCTCCAGGCCGTTTGCAGGAATGGCCACCCAAAGATTGTACTATTGCAGGCTTATTGCTGGATTGTTCAGTGGTATCTGCTGCAAGGGTTGAGCATTGATCCAGTGATGCCTTGCAAGCAATTGCTTGCACAGGATACTGACAGCAGCCATCACCTGCCGTGTGTGATGCATGCAACTTTTGTGCCACACACTAGTTGAAAACCTGGCCGCCTTGAAGGAAAACATTACACCAGGCAACTGGATTTGACGCGTACTTGGCACACTGGCTTGCTGTTGAGCAAAGACATGTAAACGTAGAGACCATGGGCACAGTCGGCACATGGGAAGGTACTGCTCAGCCAAGCATGCTTGCTGCGCAGCATCATCCCAGCACAAGCTTGGCATACGTCATCTACAAGAAGGGCCTACCAGTGAAACCCAATAGGAGATGACGTACGCTGCGATTGTTAACCATACAGGAGTAAATGGCCTGGGGCCATCATTGAAACCTACTGCTGGCAAATGTACAATGCCTCATGTATAGTGTGCACATGTTAATCGACCGTCCTATACTCAGCAAACCGGACGGTCATTCATCAGCAACGTTACCAGTTTGCAAAATGATGGAGGGGGGAAACAAGACCACCAACACATGCTACAGCTGCTACTACCATGCCACGGCAGCATCACTCATGAACAAACGCGCAGGATCTCACTATGGGGTAATATGTAATGTAATGTAATGTAATGTAATGTAACGTAATGTAATGTAATGTAATGTAATAGAGGGAAAACACTCATAACATAACAGGGTACAGTCGCATCAAGGGTTATTGGGTTATGTTGACCTAATGGACCTGGTATCACGTGACATTGTGAGCACGCTATAAGACCCAGGTAGTGCACCCTTGCATGCATGCAGTGCTGTGTCATTTAAATGATGCAAAGCGACCCAGATCAGTTCTGTGCATGCAGCACTATGTGTTGGCTGATAAACCGCATCAAAGAAGAACGACCTTCATGCAATGAGCATGCCATCCTTGTGCACAGGTGGTATGCTCCCCTGCTGGCAGGCAATACTACGAGCAACACCGCAACACTCAGTGACTGTCATCAGAAAGATTGGGTTCTGACAAGCAGCCTAAAATACATCAAAGTGCTCTGACAAGACCATCAGGAGGCTCTACATTCCTTGGCCCATCCATCCCCTGCAGCCACAAAAAGTCAGGCAGCAGGCAGGCAATCAGTCGGCAACCTTTCGTGTAAGCACAGGGTGTGCTAGTGTATATCTTCCCTATGAGCCTCTCGTTGGCTCCTGAATGGGGTTCACAGTCCTGATGGGTGGAGCATTTAAATTAAAGTAATTCAAATATTTCTGGAGCAACATCCAAACGTGGACTGCAGAGCACACCCACAATCATCCAAGCATTTGCAGTACTGCAACTCAGCATTGTGGTGCAAGCGCTATGCTTGCAACAGAGCATGTTTAAGGACAGCGCAGCAAACGGTGGGAAGCATCAAGGTACCCACCCTGCGAACAAATCGCCGAATGACCTTTGTGTGGGCTTGGACCAGCCTGACCAACCCTGCCGTCCACTGTTGCCAGAAGAGCTGTCGTCATTGCTGCCACCGCTACTGTCACCGCCATTGGTTCCATCACTGTTGACACCAATGGGGAGCCCGCCATTGCTGTTGCCGGTGCTTGCTAGGCTGGCCGGTGGGGGAAGGGGCTGACAGAGCAGAAGGGAAGAGCACAACAAACATGAAGATACAAGGCTTGCATCATGTGCAGCCATCGGCACTAAGCGTCATTATGCTGTGAGGATTGAAGCCTGCAAGCCACAACTACACCTTCCTTGTTGTCTCCAAGTGCATGCAGCTAATCAGAGGCCAGGTTGATTACACCGTGTCACTCAAAAAGAGACATCATGCTGGCTCACCTGGGTCGAGCTGAGCCTAGGACCCAGCTGGTCGCAGGAAGCAGGCTTCCACCTCAGGCCAATCACGCCCCATTTCACGTCAGCCAGCTGCACACACAGCAGCATTGGCAGGCATCATTGCAGAGTCAATGCCGAGGTTGTGCACGCATGTGCATCTAAGCACATAAGCCCACCGCACATGACAGCAGCAACACCAGGCAAAGCTAGAGGAATAGTCACCACAAGCATCTAGTTCATTTTGTACTCTACTCAAGGCAATCACTGTGTGCCACCAACAACGGCTGCTGGATGTTTTTAACCCAAGGGGTGCAGGGCAACAGACACCAGGCGCTGATTTCTGCCGTATGTTACACCCACCTCCTGGTAAGCCTTCCTGCCGAGGTCCAGGTGGTTCATGTCACCGCAGCACCACCTGCAGGCAGCAACAGCAGCATACACGGATCAGCAAGGACAGCGCATGGATGCCAGAAACGTTTACTAATCCTGCATGATGTGCAACTGCTTTGACAAGGAACGGGGAGGCTTAATTCAGACCGCACAAGTAGGCACCTGGGCCATTCTGTGCATGATTACCTTTGGTTGCTGTGGAAGTTTTGGTGGACGCATGGGCAACTGCAACAGCAGCAGCACAGTGACTGGTCAAGAGGTGCATCAGCCAAGGCGGACACCAGACGCAGCAGGTCTACAGAGGGAAGCAATCAACACTGGCCAGTTTGCAAGTGTTGCTTGCAGGACAGCTGGTCAGCAAGCGCACAAACCCACAAACGGTGTAATGCCTCACCTGTCCACAATCTGGATGACAACAGACCTGCTGGTGTCGTAGCAGGCACTGGAACGTTGCAGAGTTGATCCAAACCCATCTGAGAAGTCGCTGTCGACACAGCTAACCTCCCAGCAGCTCCTGCAGGAAGCAGAACGCACACAGCTGATACATCCAATGAAAGTAACGAAACTTTCCGGAAGGCCGCATGTTGTACTTGCAGGACAGCATGCAATGAAGTGATCAACACCTAAAAATGCACGAATCTGCTTGCAGGACAGGCTTATGCAAGCATTTGTGCTTGTTAACATTTGTTGCAGCATCCGTACTGCCAGGAGACTATGCTATGGGGTACACACATCAGTTAAGTTTGCTGTAATAGCCGGCTGCAGTCACTGCAGTACATTGACAATGCCACTGTATTGGCAGAGCTATCCCACTACCATGCCAAATGCACGGGAGGTGCAGTGCGTCAGGCAGTCATCACTTCGCAGTTGCAGGAAACTCACCCACAGTTTGGGAAGCCTGGCATAGAGTCCGGCCAGGCACCGTACCACTCGGGGATGTTGTTGAAGTACTGGCAGGAGCCTCTGCAGGAGAGGAGCGACCAGAGCAGGCGTTGCAGGAACACTAGTTTTACAGGCAATGTAGCAGCTGTATGATGCCAGTGTATGATGCCAGATCATGCCAAAGCAACAAACGGGCTGCTGCAGACTGCCCAGCCGCTGCATGACTCAAGACCTGCTTGTGCTGTAAATGCCTGGGACATGCAGCACACCCTTTTTTGCAACATGTCAACAGTGGCAAAAACATAATCTTAAGTTCCTGTAAGCTGCAAGTAACATGAACACAGATGCATAACACTCACTGCTGGTTGTCATCATAAAACGTAGCTCTGCCGTACGTGTACTCATCAGCAGTTACGCTGCTGAGCAACAGGGAAGCGGCCAGCAGCACTACATGCAGTGCTGCCGCCAAACAGTAGAAGGGTGATGATGTACGCATCTTGGGCCAATGGGTCTCTTGTTGATTTGCAGGGAGGAGGTCACCCTGTGGGATAAGTGGGCCTGCGGTGATAAAGGAGCAACAGCAGTTGGGCGCTGTAGGATAGGTGGATCGGGTGTGGGCAGCAACACCAAGGATATTTTTCATAAGACATCAAAGATTGATTTGCAAAAAGTGAGGTTGTACGCCGATAACAGATATGCTTGGTTTGCTGCTGTACTGTGGTGGCAGCAGCAGGGGAATCCTGCAGGCTGCTGCTCTAACAACGATGCGAGATCCCGCAAGTTCGTGGCGCCGATCGCATCTACAGATCATGACCTGCCTTCACAGCTGGTATAGCCGCGCCTAGCGGTCGGTCTGTGCTAAGTGCGGGGCGTGCACGTTTTCCCGCTTGGTGGGAAGCAGAGCAGCAGAGTCGCTTGCAACACACCTGAAGCTACCTTCTAGAATGTGGTCTTTGTTAGGCTTCTCAGCGTTGTTGACGGTCTCCCTTGCAAAAGTAGAAATTTTCGTGGAAATGTAGAAAGTACCGCGACGATCGTAGGTGCAGACTTGTCCGTGGTAACCTAGGTAGCCTCTAGTGTACCAGCAGAGAGCGTGATAAGTGATCAAACACGGTTTCTGTTGCTCTTCATCATACAACGGCATCTTATATGGGCTGGTGGGCCACCAGTGGTGGCCACTCGAGGTGTTATTTTTTGAACCATCAACCGCCACACGTGCACGCAAGCAACAACGAACCTCCAACACGCACGAAATCGGCAACAACTCCACATACTTTGAAAGGCGTTCATCAACTTAAAAAGGCTGATCAAACTGCAGTGGCAGTAGGGCTGCTGCAGCAGGCTGGCATGTGTTAGCTAACAATATATAGTGGTGCATGACTCGTGCTGCTGCACATGCATGATGCAGATGGTGCCCGTGCCCAGGGCAGTTGCATGTGCAGCGGCTGCATGGCACGAGTACAAGCTGCGTACTATTGGAATTATATGAGCAAGAATTCTTCGGCAGCAAAGCATGCAGTGTCTGTTCTGTGCGACCAATGGTATTGATTTAAGAACTGGTCATGCACAGACTGTACATTCATGCACAGAATACATTCATGCACAGAATGTACATGTGCAGTCCACATGTGCAGTCCACTTGTAGCAGCTGTCACTGCACAATGACTTCAGTTGTGACTACAAGTCGTGAAACGTTACAGGTAATGCATGTTTGGTGTCCATTGTTCACAAGCAGCTTTGATGCACGCCTGTGATTGCTGTCTAGGCAAATTTTGCTTGTGGGCCCTAATGTACCTAGTGACGCTGAGGACAGCACTCACCATGGAGGAAACGCATAGCGGAAACTAACGAACAATTTAAAGCAGGGTGGCCACTCACGCAAGGACTACAGCACCGCAACCATTTTGAGATACCATTGATGTGTTATAGCAAGACTTGTCAGGGTTACCACAGGCTCCAGTCGAGCTCATGTAACACATTTACGCCCAAAAGGTCAGCGGCAAATTGGCAACGGATTTCCCTCAACATGTTGTACAGCAGGGTCAACTTGAATTATTAACCCCCATAACTGGCTGGCCAGCCAGCTTTTAAGGCTCAAGTTCAGTGCTGCTGCAGCAGCTGAGTTGCAGCCAGTCGTTGATGAGCAGCCATATTTGACACTGCATTGGTGTGCACCGGGCAGCGTGTAGTTGTTGTTGCACAGTCAGCACAGCGCTGCATTGAGTACTTGCACTACCAATTGGCTTGCAAGCCAGAGTGCTGCTGCTCAAAGCATTAGCTTTTGTTGACAACATTGGACATGCTGTGATGGCTGCAAGGCTGCTGGTGTCGGTGCCCTTTTATTGGCGTGAAGCCCGAAAATTCAGCAGTAACTACAAGCATCTGACTGTACAGTTGCCTAACACAACAGAAGCAGGTCAGCAGCAGCGCTGCTGGCAGCTGCCACATTTTTCTACACCAGGGCCCGTGCTGCAAAAGCAGTATTGGAAGGTGGTGAGGAAAGGGCCTGCTAAGCAGCAGCCTTGAGCTCGTGTGCCTTTCAACCCTGTTAATTATTCTGCAAAAGATGATGTTTTGCAGGCAGCCTAAGCAGCATCTGCTGCAAACACATGTACCTGCTACAGTTAATGCAACAGCCGCAAGAGCAAGTCGACTGTGCTTACATTCTCTTCCAATGTCTGCAAATATCCGTACCTTGCAGCAACTAAGCCACCATTGGGCCAGCAAAACGACAAGTGCACCTATCAGTACGGCATGAAGAGTACTTTTGTCAGCTCTGCTCGACGCTGATTTTCATCCCAGCTACACCCACATCATGTGCCCACATGGGGATGTGCACTATCCACACCTCTGTTCACTCCATTGCAACGTGGTTCCACTGCATCAGCTGTGTGTATAGGGGCTGCATGGAACAGTGCATGCCAGCTCTGGCAGGGCTCAGCAACACAGCCGCTGGTGATGTCATGTACATGGGCAGCAACGAGCAGCAGCGCTGAGTCATGCATGTGAAGGGCCTGGCGCGACTCTATATCCAACGCACTGCATGGAAGTAGATCTGCACTGTAGAGTGTTTGGAGCACACGCGAGACCAATCTTGACAATGAGAAATTGAACGTGTCGGAGGTCCGGACTGACAGTGGCATTTGACGTTTGGTCTGAAAATAACATTAACGCCTGACAATTAGCCCTACATAAGCTGCCAATGAATCCGAACAGTCAAATTTATAGGCTGATCTGTCATCATAGGTACATGTCGGTAGAGTCTACCCAGGCTACCACGGACAAGCTCTTCACCAATCGAACTCGGTCGTACAAACAAGCAAGGCGCACTGCTTCCCGCCGGGTCACTAGAGGCTGTCACGTTTCCCTCGAAGCTGTGAGGTGTGCCTGCTGCTCTTTGGCAACCTGCAGATCGCTGAGTCTGCAGATGACCCGACAGCGTATACGCATCAGGAGCAGCAAGCAGCGACATGTTCAACTCAGCGATCAAACGAGAACATCAGTCCCATCACGTGACGTCTGCTGGCCAGAGCACCAGCAGATAATTGACTCTGCCACTTATGCTGTCCTGCAGGCCCATTCGCGGTTACTGCTGCAGGGAGTGATCGTGCCCAGGAAACCCTCTTCAACAGCAGAGCAGGACCTGCCCTCAACTTCAGCAGCACCGTGTACATCTAACTCAAGGCTGTTCAGCCAATATGGCCCTGTCTGCACACCCTATCCTCTGCTTAGCACTGCTGGTGATTGCAGTAATGCTGGCCTGCTGCCAAACTGCTGTTGCTGAAGATGGCTTCAAGTACGGCAGGGGTACCTTCTACGACGACAATGGACAGTGAGTGGCACAAGTGTATGCTGTAACTGCTGAAACCTGGTCACAAACACTGCGTGCTCTTGTGTGCACTGTAATCTGCTTGACACGCACTGGCTTGCGCACACTGCTCACCACGACTGGCATCAGGTGGTTCACAGTAGCACTTTCCATGGTGCCACCAGTGCAGTTGCTGCATAACAGCAGCACAGCATCGTCCTCAGGGTGGTGCAAAAACTTGCATGTCACAGCTCCAGCTGACGGGGAACAGTAGCATGCACTAACTAGCACTTGTCACACTCGCAGGAAAAACGGAATGCTGGGCGTGTTGCACGCCTGTTCGTGTTTGATGTGGCTTGCAACACCTTTTTGTTTCTTGCTGGTGCAGAGGCGCTTGCCAGTACTTCAACAACATCCCAGAGTTGATGCAGCCTGGCCAGACACCATGGAAGGTTTCAGTGGCAGCTGCGGGTGAGTACCTGTGCTGGGCAGCCAAAGCATTGCTGCAGAACATTTGTCTTGCAGGAGCGTCCAGCTTGAACCATAGAGATGTTCCGTTATTTTCAGCCTTGCAGGATATTAGTAGGACTGCAAGCAGCCTCGCACGATGCCCCCATGTAATGAAGACCGCATGCCATGCAATGTGCTGTAGGGGGATACAGCTTATCAGCACTATGTGTAGCAAGTTGCCTGAACCTCAGGACTTCCCAGTCAAAGCTGTTTATGCCTACATCATTGCCTGGTGCCACTCTTGCACTTCTGTGTGCCTGCTGCTCACACTGCCGTGGCATCCACCTTGCAGGACATGTGTCGAGGTAGCCTGCGTAGACAAGGACTTCAGCGATGGCTATGGGGAGAAGGTGAATCGCAGCGGCGTGTGCCATGACTCAAAGAAGAGCGTCGTCGTGAAGATCACTGAAGCGTGAGTCTTCTGGTGAGTCTTCTGGTGATTAACAGTGTGCACATTGCATGCATGGTGCACTGCAGGCAAATAGCTGCTGCCTGCCGTTGCACAGTGTGGACCACCTGTACATGTCCCGTGCATGGAACTGAAAGCTCACCTCAGCCGGTGCTTTGCCTCCTGCCTGCTGGTTACGCAGCTGCCCATGCGAACATTCAAACCAATACAGCAACAAGCGCTCGTGCTGCGGCGACATGCGGCACCTTGACCTGGGCAGGAAGGCTTTCCAAGAGGTGAGGCAGGTGGTGAATTTTTTCAGGGAGTGGGTCTGGGAGCCTCTGTGTATTGTGTGCACAGCAGCTCAGCACGCAACGCGCTGAACGCATGACTTGGCCATACCGCAGCACAGTCACTGTGCACACAGTGTGCACCAGTGATTGCACTGCTTGAGTCACTCAAAGCACGTGCTTGTCTGGAGCCATGTCTGCTTCCTGCAGGCATAGCGGCCGCATCGTGCAATGTGATGTGGCTTGCTGTTCTGTGACCACTGCCTGCCTGCCGCTGCTGGGTGCCAAACTGCTGCCCGTCTCTCAGCTTCCGCCAGCTGGCGTCTGAGCAATGGGGAGTCATCGGCCTGAAGTTTCGTGAGGTTGACTGCAACAAGGGCCTGGGCGTGCGCTGTATCTGAGCACTTGGATGCCCTCACAGGATGGGCAGGCTGGCAGTTTGCGCAGCTGCTGTGTGCCCAAACTGCTGTCTACAGCAGGCACCAGCATTGCAAGTACTGGTAGTGGGCTGCGCTGGAAATGCGCTGGAAATGGTAGTGTGGCAGCTTAATTGCTGTTTTTATCACAGGGCCATGGTTTGCACTGCAGTAGGCAGTAGGATTACGATTGTGCACATTTGTCGTCTGTGATCTGTGCAAGTGTGCTGACTGCCACTGCATTGTAGGAACACAACACAACCTGGTTGCGTGTGCATTTGTGTCATTTGCATTGGATATAGATCTTGTTGCTGGGCCATGTGGCTGCAAAGCCAGGTCACAGGAAGGTGGCACTACCATGGAAGCCATGTGATGCTACAAGTAATGCATGTTGCAGCTGCAACCACTAGAATATGTTTCACTTGCATACATATGCAATACTAATCGACCATCAAGACGGCTTGATGCGTGTCATTGCAGGGGCGGCCCCTGAGTGGCTGGTTGTTTCAAGCCAGCTCTGTACAGTGCTGTGCATAGCACTGCCTGCCAGCAAGGTGGTTGCTTATTGTGCAAGCTTCTCTTTGAACCGAGTGCGTGCGTGCAATGCTTACATGTGGGGTGCCGTATCTTGCTGCTCTGTTTTATGCCTTGCACAAGTTGCAATAGTGCTGGTAGCCGCAACAGACCCCGTCATGTGCTACTATGTTTGGCACCCTGTCGTGTGTGCATTGTGTGCTTGCAGCTGCCTTGGAGATGTGCCGTAGGCTTGTGGTCAACGGACAGTTCATCAGCAATGCACAGTGATGCTCTGGTGAAGTCACCCGCAGATTATGCCATGCAAGCACCCATGGTAGTGTCTTGGCCTTACTCGCAGGCATGATAGCATGGGAAATGGGGGTGTTAAACAGTTTGATTAAGCTGCATAATAATGCAGTGTGGGTGCCCGGATATGTGTTCTGTAGCTCAATCCATGGGTACATTGTTGTGTTGTCTTGCTGCAACTGTGTTGTGTAGGATCTTAGCTCTGGATGCCGGTGGCATCTCGCATATGGGCCTGGAATGTGTTGCGTTTTCTAACCTGCTTTTTGTGGCATGCTGGTGGGAGCATGTTTGAATGTTCAGCTGTGCGGTGAAACAGTACTACAAGTAATACTAATAAACAGGTGAAAAGCTCTGTGTACTGGTTTGTGTTGTGTTTCCCAGCAGCAGCAGGCTCTTAGCTTGCTGATCTCTTTCACCTGGAGGGGTGAAGGCTTGACATTAGCAGTTTATTGCTTCTCACCATACTCAGTCCCTAAATCTGTAACCGCTATATGACTTAGGTCTTGCCGTTTCGAAAGCGTTACCATCAGGCTCCACAGTGGGCTTGTGACATGCTTGATGCACACCATCTGTAGTACAGATTCTGTACAGCCCATGCCTTCTGGCAATGGCCATAACTGCCGCACCGCTTTGAGCTGTTTCAACACTACACTTGTTCACGTTTTACTTGCACTGCACATCTACGAAGTGTAGCCATGCAAACAGTTTCTACTCCCTTGCAGGCCCTGAGGGCACTCCCCTGGCAGGCTGCTTCATTTTCGACAAGAAGTTGAATTTGATCTGCTGACGATGCTAGCGAATAAGTCCTATGAGTTTAGGTTGACGCAGGTTGATTGCTTCCCCTTTGCATAACCTTCTCATCCGTTCGCACTCATCGCCTACAGAAAGTCCGTCCTTTGCAAACCCTACCCTCAGCGAGGAGACTGGCGAGGCCACACCCACAACAGGCAACACGCCCAACACAGCAACTTGCTAGACAGCGTGCCTCACTTCAATGCGAACAGATTTTGAAGTCAAGATGGCTACAAGCAGCGAAGAGTACGACGCATCGAAATCGCCTGGCCTTGATCTTTACAAACACATCCTTCAAAAGGGCTTTCAATTAGGTTCTGTGCTGGGTGTGGGAGCTGTGGCGCCAACTCGGGCAGGATATACAGCTGTATGGCTGAAGCAGCCTGCAGACCCTTTCTTGCTGGCCAAGACCGCTGGTGTTACAACAGTGGGCGCTTTCACACTTGTGGGTGAGTCCTCCGAATGTTTAAACATCACCCAGATAAAGTAAAGAGCTGTTCCAGCCTGCTCAAGTCGGCATGGAGCAGCGGCAGCAGCACAACATGGAAGCATGATTGTGCGCAACAGTACAGACTAGTCTGCTGCACTCATTTGCCTCTTCGTCAGATGGCTGATGTTGTGTCTGCATTAGCGGTGCCATATCACGCATGTGAGTGCTATGTGAACGCAGCATCCAGGGCAAGCAAGGGCCTAAAACAGTGCACCACTGGCTGCGCACGTGCTGCCTCTGTATGTGCACACAGCAATTGCAGCCACCCATGTAACCTTCGTCAATCTTCCTTCCACCACTACCCACTGCTTCTGCTGCTTCTGCTGCTGCTGCTGCCGCCGTGACTTTACTGCTGCCAGCTATTGGTGGTGCAGTGGGTGTAAGCAACATTGACCAGGATGGCCTGGAAGACCGCGCTTACAGGCTGCACTATAACCAAGGCCAAAATAGGACAGATGTGTTTGCACAGGTGGCTCAGGCTTGCGGCAGCCTTAAAACGCGATGTCAGAAGCTGTCATGGAAGATGTTCATGCCAGCATGATGATGAAGAATATGAACTCATATTGAACTTCAGCTTCAAAAGCAGCACACTCCACATCTCCATGTAGCAACGAAGTGTCAGAATGCTTTGCAAGAACCCACTGTAAAGCAATGTATGTGTACGATGTGCTTTCCGCGACGGCTTGCTGGTTTGGTTGGGTGAAGCTAGTGCGTGCATATGGGTAACAGGTAGATGTAGAGTCAATGTACTTGCCGTGCAATGACATGCTTTTGCTTCTCACGCTGATCACCGGCGTACTCCTGCAAAGTTGGCTACGGGCTAAAAGGCACAGAGGCAGCCTTTCTGCTGTGTGTGCTGCAGTGCCAGCTGCTCGCCAGTGCAAGCCAGTGCTGCTGTTTACTCCTGCAGGCGGGTGCTGTGGCTGGGCTGGCAGCCGGTGCTGCCCTGCTGCGCGGCGCTGCCAATGCATCAGCGCTGCACTACCTGGGCTGCAGCTCTGCAGGGGCAGCAAGTGGCATCCTGCTGCATGTGCTGACACGACCCAAGGAGGAGTGAGTGAGTCGGCGGTGATTGACACGCTGGGGCTAGATGCAGGAGCTGCCATGATGTGTAAGCAGTATTGGGGGCAAGGATGCTTGAACTTCAGCACAAACTCTTACATGGTTGTGCAGCTGCTATGGCTTTCGTGATGACGAGATAGTGGTGAGTAGTTGTACAACTCACATGTACATGTGCAGCTGCCATGATACAGGCGATGGTGCTGTAGCTGTTCTTGAAGGGAAGCAGGCAGTAGCGAGACAGCGTAGCTCGTGCCCATGCTGTTGGCGCTTGTTTGCAGCAAAGCATGCAGGTGGTCTCTGCGCTGGCTGCCTGCTGGCCGCAAGCAGTGTGGTGTCAAGGGATGTGTAAGGATGGTCATGGCTTGGTGCCGGCAGCTTTGATGCCATCTACGCATCACACTCATTGCCAGCTGTTTGGGCTGAACTGTTTGCGCTGGACTTTGCTGCAAAGATGTCACGTGCTTTCTGTGGGCTGCACGCAACCGCTACTCTAGCTAGAGAACAGTTCTCTCTTCTGCTGTTTGCACCTTTGCAGCGCTGATGACGTGATGTCTCATATTTTGCATCGTGCAGGGGCCACAGCACACTCAGTGTGGTTTGCTTGCATTTTCAACTGCACGTCAACCCTCATCTAGCTGTCAGTTGTTGTCACATACTGTACAATCTGGAGCAGTGCTCCCTCCTCTTTCCCCGGTGGGGCGCGAGGCCGATGGCGCTGATGCTATGGCTTGAATGGGTAATATGATGATGATGATGATGACATACTGTACAGTCCCTCATTATTTTGGAAATGCAGTAACAGCGTGCCAAGTTACTATAGTTGGCCACATGTACTGGCACCGTGGCTGCTATATTTGTTCTGTTTCAGGGGATATTGAATCGCCATGGCATCTTTCAACTCCAACCTGCAGGCCAACTGACGCTTGGTCACATATATGCATGCGTGTGTTATTTTCTGCATGGCATGACCAACATCCTCATCCTCATCATCATGTTACCCATGCAAGCCATAGCATCAACGCCATTGGCCCTGCGCCCCATAGGAGCGGAAGGAAGAGGGAGCACAGCTTCATTGTGTTTGGCATGACCATGAGCTGTGGCAGTGCATTTGGGGCTACTGCTAGTGGCTAATGGCCTAGTGGCAAGCCATCCTACAGCTGCTGCTTTGAAGCATTGCACAAGGTCATCAACTTCCCAACCAGAAGGGGTTTGGAGAGTAACATAGTGACACCAGGCCATTGCCGAGCAGCATGCCATAAGCTCTACAATATCTTTGCTATATCACTGCCACCATCCGGCACCAGCCCCTTGTCCAGCAGCCAGCGCAGTATCAGGCTGCTGGACCTCGCGTTCATCTTTTGCCGCAGCTGCTGAACCGCGCTGCGCGTGCGCCACACCTGCTGCACTGGCAGCGCTGCTGCTCTGTACATCGCATCCAGCTCGCTCTCGCTTGGCTGTTGCTGGAAGACTGCCGCTGGCTCCATCATGCTGTAAGCTGACAGGAAGGCAGCATCAGCTATGACAGGGACACCTGGTAGGAGAAGGGGGCCAGCGGCAGAGCAGCAGCAGCGCAGCAGCAAGTGTTGGGCAGGATGTTGACAAAGTAAGCGTTGTGTTGCGTTTAAAATGCTGTGATGACCCTTCCAGCTGCTCTCCACCACTGGTGTAAGTAATACTTGCAACGCAGGTGCCCATGCTCTGCTTACTACTTGAACTGGCCAGCATTTGAGCCATGCCATGCCACACATAACCAAATCTAACGGTCTCCAATGCTACCATGCAGGGCATGCGTAGCCGCCTTCAAAGGCTGAAGCTTCAGCATTGCAAGCACCCAGCTCATCTCTGCTTGCAGCTCACCAGTCATCAGTGATGTTATCACGGCTGACGTCAGCTTGCTGGTGTAGTATGCAGGGTTTGACAGTGCAGGCACGACGCCGTAACAGTGGTAGTTCACTTCATAAAACACCGGGTCTGAGGGATTCTTGTATAGATGTACGTAGTCCCTGAGGTCCTCTGCAGACAGCATGTGCACGCACAGCTATGACCCCCGCAAGACAAGAGCCAACACAACTTGTCCTTCGTGATGTATGTTGTGCTTGCAGGACTTTGCGTGCTGCAGCAGTCCAGTAGCAGATAACGATGGAGCTTGACAATGCCAATGCACAGTGATGCGGCTCACTTGGCACTGTGAAATTATCCATGATCTGTCCCAGTATGTTCAGTTTGAAGTTTGTCAGTGCTGCTGGCCCCTGCTGCTTCTTGTCAATGCGTATCTGCTCCCACATGCGTGTGTAGTTGCGCAGTGAACTGTCTGTGCTGCCTGCTATGCTGAATCCAGACAGGCAGCTCTCTCCTTCCTGTTCACAGCGCAATGGAGCAGCAAACCAGCAATGGAGCGTCAGCAGCGAGGTGATTGCGCCAATTAGCACGTAGGGCCATTGCACAAATGACACAAAAGCTCACTTCAACATCAATGGTCTCGCTGGTCACATGGTGCTTGCCTGCTCATGCAGCTGCTTCCCGTCTTCCCTTGCAGTTGTTGAAAGGAACTCTAGCTGGCCAACATGCAGTTGCCCCCTCGATGCTTTCGATCACAGCAATTACAGAAGCTTGCTTTCTGCTCACCTGTGCTTGATGCTGCGTGCAGGGGTCAGCTGGCTGGTAAGGAAAGATAGGCAGCACCCACTCTGCTTCATGCGCTGCTGCTGCCCTGCTGCTGTTTTCCTGCAAGCGGGTGCTCACATACTCTGCAACGTGCGGTGCCATGGTAAGTAGGGGCAGCTCAGGGCTGAGGCCTTTGATTGTTTCAAAGTCTTGGTCAGGCATGTGACCATTGTGTACGTAGTACAGCGCCACCTTAGGATTCATCTGTTGTGCCACGCTGCTGATGTACTTGGTGTCCCACTCTGGGCTTATGAACCAGATCAAATCAAACCTTTCTGCCTGGTCAAACTGCTGAATGTCTTGCCATATATACCCTTCCATGCTGCCCAACCATCCTGTGTCCATAAAGCCATACAGGTTGCCCTGTAGCACTTGCGCAGGAAGGAACACAGTCACTGCAGCTGAGCTGAACGGCCGCAGCACATGCATGGCTCCCGCTACAACATGCAGGTGAATTGAGACCTGATTGAATATAGCCAAACGCAGCGGTCGCGTTGGCAGGCCATTTGCAGCGCCGATGCTGGCAGCTGCTGCATACTGCTGCTGTTGGCGTTGCTTGAGGTAGAAGTGCAGCGAGGTGACCAGCAGGAAGCCTGCTGCAACGCCCCATATCTGCCATGGATTCCGCGGCCCCCCAAACGCCTTGTATGCGCCCATCTTGGCTTATGCTCGTGCGCTGGCACCGAGCTGCCCCTGGTACACGTGCTGTTGCTGCTGTTGCTATCACTGCTGCTGCTGCTGCAAAGCCAAGCACTGCTGCAGCTATGGATTCCACAGCCAGACTATCATCAAACATATAACTTATGCGTTCCTGCTTCGTGCTCACGAAGGCCTGACAGTCACTATGCTGATCGGCAACTTCGGTTGACAGGCAGGCTGCTCTGCGATCGCGATGACGGTGCAACCTGGTGAGGACTACAAATACGGCAAACAGTCTTTTGAAATGTATGAGAGTGTTTGTCCGGGAAAGGTTATTGCATCCATGTCACTGGCCTACCCGGTAACTGCCAGTACCAGCCAGCTTCGCTGCACTATGAGGGGCATCGATTGATAAGGGTTGCAAGAAGACATGTACCGGTATTATACAATTCAACGCAGCAAATGCGGCACTCACATGCTAAAGATTGTAAAGGGGCTGCAGGAAGCACACATTACACAGCACGATGCAGCAAATGCATTGGGCCATCGAGACTGGAGACCATGTGGCATCGCTCAATAATTGCTTACATTGCAGTTGAAGCATAGTCAGCCATGGCCACTCACAAACATGCTTGTGCAGCTGCTTGAGGCCTGCGTGGCTGGCTTGCCCACCAAGACTCTGTCCGTAGTTTGAAACCCTCTCCTGCTCCCAGCTTGAGCAATGTGATGCCACATCGTACGACACAGCTGTGGGCAGTGACAGTTCAGTATCAGCATCTGCACGCCCACTCATTGTCAGACGTATGACAACCTCACAATACAATATGAATAACCACTATCAACAGCTCCGGATCCAGGCTGCGTACAGCATGCCTTTTGTACACCCACGCTGGTCTGCTAACATACATGCTAATACATGCTACAAACCTCGATGCATTGCAAAATGCAATATGTGAAAGAACACAGCACTGCATGCATGCAAATGAGTGCCCCACATATGTGAAGAAGCAGCAGCACTCTAACCCAGCAGCAAAAAGCAAGCAAGCAATGTGGCTCCTAAACTCCTCACTTGTGCCACCTCCACAACCCTAGCTTGCGCACAAGCATCCTTGTAATGTCGCAGCATCAGTGTGCCCACTGTCTCACAACCTCCTGCCTGCTAGGCGCCACCTACAGCAGCTGCACGCCGTTCTGCTGAGCCAGCAATGCATCCAGGGCTGCCTGCCCATGCACCTCCTCATCACACACCCTCTCCACGTTCGCACCTTGGCAGACACCCCATCTGTTTGCAGGACTGACGCTCAAGGCCCCAAATGGCAGTGGAACCCGCTTCTGCTTTGCACACATCCCGTCACTGTTGAGTACATTGCGCCGCAGCTTGCAGGACACGCCCCCTGCTGATGCTAGGTTGCGCTTCCTCAAGTTGCTGCTGCTGCCGCCACGCGCGTCACAGTGGTGGTGCGCCCTCGAAACGCACCAGGTCCCTCAGGAAGTCCAGTGGCATGGCGGTGGTGTTGGCGATGATGTTCAGCGGGGGCTTGTTGGGAGCCCAAGGGTGAGGCCTGCACGAATAGGAAGGCAAGATTGTACATATCATAAGTTGTGTGCTGAGAGATATCATCAGATTGTGCACCTGCGTATGCTGCTGTGATTTGGGGGGGGGGGTGAGGCCTGCACAGGGGCAAGGCAGAGGAGCAGCACGAAACGTAGCCCGCCCTAGGCTGCATAATGCACCACACACCGTCACAGCCAAACACGGCACAAGCTCAGTACAGGGGTAACGCTAGCCACTTGCCGCCTGGCTGAGCGTGCAGCTGCAGCTGCTACACGCAAGCTGCTGTGTCGACGCAGCAATATGACACCCTGGATACCTGCTGCCGTCCAGCAAAGACAACAAACAGACCCCCGAGCTGGGCCGAAGATTCCAGCACCTACACATACACTGCCATCCTACGATTGCAGCCCCTAAGGCAGCTTGCCTCTCACCTTGATGGCAGGTGCAGCTTGGACGTCTCCCACAGCCGCCCCAGCTGCATAAGGTAGTCGCTGCTGACGCCCTCAGCAGCAGCAAAGCGGGGCAGCAGGTCCTCCTCCTCCTCTGCCATGTGGTGCAGCAGCACCTGACAGCAGCAGGCACAGCACAGGATGCACAAACCATAGGTGAAGGAACAGCAACTTGCAACAGCCGTGTTTTATGGTCTGCAATGTGCGTGTGTGCATGTGTGCTCTCATCACCCTCGGCAAGTGGCTCAATGAATCAGTGAAGCACTACACTGCACCCAGGTAACAGTCATTGTTCCGCCGCAGAGCAGCATACCATGCGCCTGATGCAGCTGTATGGCACTGCATGATGATCAAGCAGCTGCCACATAGCACTTGCATTTGCTGCGCGGCGCTTTGAATCGTCACGTTTGCGCGGCAGTGGCTGCTGCACACACAACACAACTTTAAGACGGTTCGGCCTTGGTTCCCGGGCTGGCTGCCGCCCACCTCCATGATGTCCTGCAGCCGCCCATCAAAGTTGGGGTCGCTGACGTCGGAGGAGTCCAGCACAGACAGCAGCTCCTTCAGCTCTGCAGGCACGACGCACAAAAGCGCTGTCACAGACTGTGCCACATGCACAGGAAGCGCATGCCGCTCGTGTGCCCATTCAATCTTTGTGTGCAGCCTGCGGCAGCCTGCTGTACCTGACTTTCAGCATCCTTGCGCCACGCGACCGACCCACACTGTTCGGCAACGGCTTTGTACAAGCTCTGCCACAGCACCTGCCCCTACTGTGGGTGGCCGACCCGACCGCGTCGCTCAGCCGTCATAGCGCCGCCCTTAGCAAGTAACACTTAGATGACAACAGAGCCGTTGCTACAGTGCAGTCAGCAAGTTCTTTTCAGGAGTACAGAACAAGAGTAATCATCATCAAGTGTGCCGTGCTGCTGCTGCTGCTGCTGCTGCTGCTGCTGGCGCTGCTGCTGCAGCGGCGTCTGCTGCCTTACCCTGGTGCTCAGCTAGCAGGTGGTCCGGGGTCAGGTCACCCAGCACGTCACGCAGGGCAGGGTACACCACCTACGGGTAAGCCAGGGGGCCGGGTGTGTGGAAGGCACAGCAACAAGCAACAGGCAGGCGAGCAGGCAGGCAGGTGAGCATGGCGAGGGACAGCACACAAGCAGGCAGACAGTAGGCGAGGAAGGCAGGGCAGGGCAGGTACACAGCGCATGCTGGCCTAGGGCGGCACTGGACGCAGTGAACTGCTGTTGGTGGCCAGTCCGGCGACTCAAAGTCGACATCACCACTGCTGCTGTGCCAGATGTTCCACCCTGTGCGCAACTGCCTGTGCTGCCGCCCCACCTCCTCTTCCTTGCAGCTGTGCAGGGAGACCTCCCTGATGATGTTCCACGCCAGCTGCCGCTTCTGCATGCCATTGGTGCCCGGCATCTTGAACTGCAGCAGCAGGCAGCAACAGCAGCTGCATGTGAGCAGCCCGTGCAGGGCCACGGGTCGCGACACCATTTGCACTTCGGGTGCGGCAGTCGCTCTGGGCTGTTGCGCTTGTGCTGTGCAGGCATGCGATGAGACTCCCTGGCTGGAATGCAGGGCAAATGCAATGCAACAACCGTGATGAAACCCCTGTACTGCATGGGAGACAGCCATGCAGTTCATGTATGCAGATGGCCGGAGTTGCAGCTCTGCGGGCAGCCAGGCCGGCTGTGCGAGAGTGCATTGCGAGCGTCGTACCTGGTGGTACAGGCTGCGCACACGGTCGTGGTCCTCTCTGATGAGTAGAACAATGTCCTTGCTCAGGCTGCTGATGTTGACTGCATGCAGCAAGCAACAGCAGCAGCAGCAGCAGCAGCAGCAGCAGCAGCAGGAGAGCAACCTGGTGAGGCAGTTCACAGGACTGCACACTTCTGGTGTGTTGGGTCCGCGAGGTATGCCAGCCTTTGCTGCCAACTTCAGCGTGTGCACACTTGCATGCAATTATACGAGGCAGGATTGCAGCAGCGTATGTGTAAGAGGCTGTGTGGTTCCACACATGTACTGCTTTTGCAGCGTACACCCGTGCAGCAGCTGCTGGCGTCACACGTGCAGGCCTGCAGGCTGTCTGCTTGCCTGGGGTCACAGCGCTGATTAGGCCCTGAATGCGTGGGTAATGGGGTCTCCGCCCATCCTTGCGATGGCTTAAGCAAGCTGCTTGTTGACGACAAGGCTCCTGGTGCACGCCACAGCCAATGCACACTGTTCGTCAAAGGCTTGCTGTACACCTGCTGCTGCTGTTGCAGGAGCTGTACAGAGACACGTTAGTTGGCAGAATGTGCTGTCAATTCCTGCTGCAAGATGTGCGCGACTTGCCACCCAGAAGAATGTGGGCGTTTGGTGGTTGGTGCGAGACAGGAATGTAGGCGTTTGACGCACGGTACCGTCATTCCGCAACGCTCGTTCGTGAGTCGCGCCATGTCACCACTGCGCTTACGCGTCAGTCAACGTTTTGCTGTTGTTTATTCAGTAAATTCGACGTTTGCCAATTCACGAACAGCCACTCTGACTTATTCTTGTGCATTTGGGGAAGCTGACATGGCTCCCAATCAGACATGAGGATGGCAAACTTACATGCACTAAATACCAAGGCAACACTCTGTTGATATGACAGCAGTCATCACCCTAGCTCAGCTGTCAAAGCAACTATCTTGTAATAGGCACCAATGGTGTGGCACCTGCACTACCTGGCCTGGCCAGGCACCCCACCCCCCTTCGTCAGCCAAGGGGTTACCTCTTACAGGCCTATTACACCTGATCTGGCCAAAATTGCATTTTGGCGCAGATGCTCTGTTAATTCGCTCGAGTACGTGGATCTACAAATGTTGCTTCATTCAAACATAGATTCATACGAATGTTGATCCATTGTTGAGGGTCCAGCACGCCACTGGGTGGGGAACAGCGCTATCAGTTATTGAGGGGTCCCTGCCCGCTCTGCAGGACAATCATCAATCAATCAATCAATCAATCAATCAATCAATCAATCAATCAATCAATCAATCAATCAATCAATCAATCAATCAATCAATCAATCATTCAATAATCAATCATTCAATTAATCAATCAACCAATCAATCAATCTCTCAAACTGCAGGACACATGTTGAAAATGTTGCGCTGAACGAAATGCTGTTGCCCTTCGTTGTGCCGTCATCAGTGCCACGGCCCATCCTGCCTCTGCCTGCGCCGCTACCCGTCCCACTGCTCCCCCTCCTGGCCCCCTGCAGGGGCAACGGCCGCATCGTGGGCAGAACACGTGCGGCAACTGGGCCTGACGTCGCTCACGCAGAGACACCAGCAGCAGCAGATGCAGCAGCGGCAATTGCTACTGCTGTTGCAGAGTTTGGCCGCCGCAACAGCAGGCAATTTGGCAGACCAACGCATGCAGGCGGAGAGCTGCATGGCAAGAACCAATACCAAATGACAGTTAAGGCAAGACGCGGGCATGTGAAAGGACACAGCGTTGCATGCAAAGCAAACGAGTGCATGTGAGGTCCTTGATGGATCGCCAGTCGTTATGCCGCGGAAGGGCTGGCATGCCTGGTGTTGCCACTTGTCATTTTGTCAGTGACGGTTACATTGAGTTACCAGCGGGTTCCTGATTGCAGCTACGGCCCAGTTACGGCGCCACGTAACTGTCACATTGCTTATGCATGCATGCAGAACAGGACGACCAAGCATTTTGTGCCAATGTAGACAACAAGATTGTAACAACAAAGTGGTGTGTGTTGATGCAATGCGCAGTTCATTAATGCCAACAATGCCCAACTAGCTGTGTTTCATTCCGTATGGCCCAATTGTACACATATGCATGCATGCTGACAGGACATGCCAAGGGAGCTGCCCACTGCATGAAGAGGGCTGTCATAGCCTCAGGTGTAACAGTACTTATCATAGCCCGCAGCTGCGCATCAGTCAAACTGTTCTAAGAGCAACGCCAAGGTGCCAAAGTACAGCGCCCACTGCCAATTGCAATTCACGTCAAAATGAGCAGCGTCACATCCTGCAGTAACAAGCACCGCACTCTGCACAACTCATCTACCTGTCATCCACCACGCACAACACAAGACAACAGCACATGTGGTGTACATCCACCCGCACTGGCTGCTGCCCTTGAGCCCCACACAGAGCAAGCTGTACACACACTGCACGAGTCGCGTTAACATCTCTCAACACAATCGTAAATGTTGACACCATGCAGCGTGACCATTCACGGCGTCTGGCGTATGCCTCAGCAACTTGCTGTCTTGAAGGCATTGCAGAAACTGCACAATGTGCAGGTGCACACAACAACACTAACGCCAAGCACTTCCCAACGGATGAGACGCACCCTGTTCAACGGCTACAGCATTTGCAGCCGCACTTTGGCCATGTCAAGAAGCCAAGAGACACTTGAGCAACAGTAGGTGATGCTCGTAACCAGCAAAAGGCCTATCCTAGCAGCTAATGGGCCTTTCAGCCAGACCACACCCGCAGAACACCGCGCAGACACCACCCAAATAGTCAGCACACATCACTTTCCAGTGCCACGCACACTCTCGCCTCCAGAGCTCTCGCCCCAATTCCTGCGCCGACCTTCGTACCACAAGAGCGCGGCGGTCACTTGGTCACTGCAGCCCGTCGACCAGTGCTGCTGGTCCCTGGCATCTGTTGATCCACTTACTTCGAAGGAGGAATGCCTGCCCCACACGCTGCAGCCAGCCACAGCCACATCACGAGCACCAGCTGCCACGCCCCCACCCTGCTGCAGTCCACATGCCGCAGCCAAGCCACTCCACGAGGCAGCAGCAGAGGCAGAAACGCACGCATCACTCCTCCTCAGGCCGTGCAGCTGCCCGCAGCATCTGCAGCTGCTGCAGCACACCCATTCGGCTGCGCTCCACCTGCAGCAGCTGCGCCTCGATGCCGCAGCGCACCTGCCCCAGCAGCTCGTCGTCCACGCCCGCCATCAGCACGGTCGCCAGCCGCTGCACATGCCGCTGCGCCCGCGCCAGCTCAGCTTGGCGGTCCACCAGCTGCTGCAGCAGCCTGCCCACCTTGGCCTTCTTGCTCGCTGTTGCTGCTGAAGCTGCAGAGGGGCCATCCCACCCCAGCAGGCCAGCAACCACGCTGTTGTACTCATCGCTCTCTTCTAATCGCTGCTGCTGCTGCTGCTGCTGCTTGCCAGCCTGAAGAATGTCCTTTGGCTCTGCTGCTGGTGCTGTCAACTTGCTGCTGCTGCTGCTGCTGCTGCTGCCAGCAACCTCGTCGTCGTTCTCATTGTCACTTCCACTGACGCTGCCAGCAAGCCGCTGCTGCTGCTCCTCTGCCTGCTGTAGGCTTGCCAGCTCAGCGCTCAGCTGCTGCTCAGCCTCATGCAGCTGCCAGGCCACTGCCAGCAGCGGCCGCCAGGTGGACACCTCCCACAGCCGCTGCTGCAGCGCAAGCGCCTGCGAGTTCACCTGGACCAGGGACGCCTCGGTGCCAGCCACGAGGCCCAGCACCTGGCACACCTTGGCCTTGGCAGCCTGACGGCAGCACGCGGCAGCAGGACAGCAGGACAGCAGCAGCAGTAGTGGGTGAATCGCAAGATATGAACAACAGTGGACCGTGTGATGGGACTCGTGTCTTTGCCACTGCACAGTTATGCATTGGCTGTGGCAGCGACATGCTTTAGACCAACTGTGCTTGGCAGCAGGCACACTGTGCTGCATGTACTGCCTGTACACATCGACAGGTTGCAGCAGCCCTTGAAGTCAACACCTGCCCACAAGCAGCAGCAGCCGTGGTACTCACCATCAGCTGTGCCTCGCTCTGCTGTGCGCTATGCAGCTGGCTGACCAGCGGCACCAGCATAGCCATGCTCAGGCCACAACCCAGCAGCTCCGCACGGCTGCTGCTGCTGCCCACGCCAGCACTGGCTGCAGCAGCAGCTGCCTTGGCCACAACTGCAGGCACAGGTGGAGGCGCTGGCTCAGATGCTGGAGCAGGCTCAGCAGCTGGTGCAGCTGCTGCTCCCGGTGGTGCGAATGCACTTGCTAGTGCTGTTGATGCTGATGGAGCAATCGATGCAGCGGGTGCCACAGCAGGCTCTACTTCAGGTCCTGCTGCTGTTGATGGTGATGACGCAAGACGTGACTCAGGTGCTGGTTCTGCTGCAGGCTGCAGCCCGGGTTCTGCTGCTGCTGCTGCTGCTGAGACTGTGCGCTGTGCTTCAGGCTCTACTGCCGCTGCCGTCACCAGCTGCCCATCAGGCTCTGCTGCTGCTGCTGCCGCCGCTGCTTTCAATGCTGCTGCTGGCTTTCCTGTCCCTGGTGCTGCTGCCATTGATGGTACTTCCCTTGTCAGCGCTGCTGCTGCTGGCTGTACATTGACCTCTGCTGCGTCCCCTGCTGCTGGCTGTTCTTCGACCTCTGCTGTGTCCGCTGCTGCTGGCTGTACATTAACCCCTGCTGCGTCCGCTGCTGCTGTTGCTGGCTGTACTTCAGCACCTGCGGCAGGCAAAGCACTAGGCTGTGCCAGAGGCACTGGCTGGAGTGATCCGCCTGCTGGTTCATCGCTGTTCTGCTTGTTGGTCCCACGCTGCAGCATCGCCAGCTGCCGCTGCTGCCGAGTCACCTGCCCTGCTCGCACTCTCTGCTGCAGCTTCCCAATGGACGCATTTCTGCTCTGCACCTGCTGCTTCACCAGCTGCAGCAGCTGCAGCGCATCCTGCATGCTTGGCTGCCCAGTCAATGAGCTCGACAGCAGTTCTGCGCTGTCAGGATCACCGCTCGCAGTGCTGGTATATGCAGGTTGGCCGATGAACGCTGTTGCATCAGCTGCTGAGGCAGCAGGCAGCTCCGCTGCCTGCTGCAGCTGATGATCCTGCAGGCTCATCTGCACCTCGTCAAAGCTTGTGTTTACTTCCTGTGCAACATCGTAACTGTCTATGATGCTGCCAGAGCTAGCCTCCCTGCTGCTGGCAGCAGTGCTGCCTGCCCCGTGCTCAATGCCGCCAACTGCGCTGGCCCTAGCCTCCCGTGGGTCTTGCACACCATCAACCTCCTCACGCTCGCCTTCTTCAAGCCGCTGCTGCTTTACAACCGTCTCCTGCAGCTGCTCCACCTGCAGCAGCAGTGCCTGCTCGGAGCCCTGCAGCACCTCAAGCTCCTCCGACACCTTCTCAGCATCTGCTGCCGCATGTCGCTGCGTCTGCTCCAGCTGCTGCTGCAGGACCTCCCAAGAGGCCCGCAGCACCTCCAGCTCCGCAGCGGACTGCGCCAGCTGTGTTGATGCCAGCTGTTGGGCCTGCTGCAGCGCCACATTCTCTGCTCGCTGCTGCTCGTACTTGGCTTGTACCCCTGCCAGCCTGGCGCTGAGTTCCGCTGCTGCTGCATCTGCCGCGGCACGCTGCTGCTCTTCCTGCTGCTCACGCGCCTGCAACGTCTGCTGTGCAGCCACAAGCTGCTGCTGCAGCTCAGCCTGTGCCGCTGCAGCGGCCCGTGCCTCAGCCTTGGCAGCTGCTGACTGTGCCTCTACCTCTGTCGCCTGCTGCTGCACCCGCTGCTGGTGCATCAGCGCTGCAGCCCCTGCAGCCTCTGCTTCCTGCAGCTGCTGCTTCAGACCTTCTGCCAGAGCAACTGCCGCTGCCGCAGCAGCTGCAGCAGCTTCAGCTTCCTGCTGAAGCTGCTGCTGGCGGTGCTGCTGCAGGTCCTGCTGGCCATGCAGCAGCTGCTGTGCACCAGCCAGCTCAGCTTGGGCAGCTTCTAACTGCTGCTGCAGCTGCTCCCTGGCCTGTCTTGCAGCCGCCGCCGCTGCTGCATGGCTGTCTGCCTTGCGCCTTGCCGCCGCTGCCTCCTGCTCTGCTGCAGCCTTGTCTCTGCGGCTGGCAGCCAGGGACTCGCTTAGCTGTGCGTTGTTCTCACGCAGCCTGTCCACCCGACTCTGCATCTGCTGCATCGCTGCAGGCTCGGGGGGCCCTGGCACGCTGTCGCCTGACGCAGCAGCCCGCGCCGGCAGTTGCTGATCTGTGCCAATGGCGTCCTGCGGGCTCTGCAGCTGCTGTTGCCGCTGCTGCTCCTGCTCACGAGCATGCGCGCCAGCTAGCAGCTCCTGCAGCTGCTGCTGCACCATGATGAGCTGGCTGCTGACCGATGTCAGCTGCGTGTCGCGGTCCTTGACTTGCAGGAATGCCTCGACAAAGGCATCAGCTGCAGCAAGGCTGGTAGCTGCGCCCTCGCCCCTGCCAGTGCTGGTGGTGCTGTTGACGCTGTTGGACGTTTGATCTGGTACATCGTCACCCAACTGCTGCTGCTGCTGCTTCAGGCCGTGCAGATCACGTGCCTGCTGCTGCATGGCTTGCACAAGCCCAGGCCCCCTGCTGCCGCTCACCAGCTGCACCATCGTCATCCCATCTGCTAGGTGTGCCGCAATGAGCTGCTGGTACTGCTGCACCAACCCCGGCACTGACAGGTCGAGCAGGCCTTGGCTGGTGGGGAAGGCCCAGGCACCCTCCGCACGCAGTAGGCCTGAGGTGCGCTGCAGCTCATCCAGTGCGGCAGCCAAGCTGGCCTCCAGCGCTGCCAGGCGCTGACGCTCCTGCTGCGGCTGTGCTGACAGCTGCTGCTGCCGCTGCTGCTGCCTATGCTCCTGCTGCAGCTCAGCTGCTGCAGTAGCTGCCCGCAGCAGGCCTTTCTGCTGCTCCAGCTGCTGTTGGGCCTGCTCCAGCTGCTCAGATTGCAGCTGCAGTTGCCTGCTTTGCTCCTGCAGCTGTCGCACCTGCTCAGCTGCTGCTGCGTTGTGCTGCTGGCTCTGTGCTGCCATCGCACCCAGCACAGTCACCAGCTGTGCCGCCAGGCTGCAGTTGTCATTCACAAGCTGCTGCAGCTGCCCCACAAGGTCCTGCGGCTGCAACTCAGCCTCGTCATCTTTTGAGCTGATGCTGGTTGGGCCAGCCACTGTGTCAGCAGCAGTACTGGTTGTATACACAGCTGAAGGCACGAGAGAGGTGACTGCAGCTGCAGCAGGAACAGTGGTGGCGTCTCGAAGGTTGGCAGTTGTTGCCTGCTGCTCTGCCTCCCGAAGCTGTGCGCGCAGCTGCTGCAGCTCGTCCATACGTGCACCCCTCTGCTCCTGCAGCTGCTGCATAAGGCCTTGCAGCAGCGCCCGCCGCAGCTCCGACAGCAGCACTGCTCGCTCTTTCTCCGCCACTGCATCTGCCGCGGCAGCGTTGGCTGCCTGCACTGCTGCATTTGCCAGCTGTGCTGCCTGTAGCTCACGCTGCTGCTCAAGCTGCAGCTGCGCCAGCTGCTCACGCAGCAGGTCTGTTGCTGCCTGGCTGTCATCAAGCTGGCCCTGCGCCCAAGCTGCCTCTGCCGCTGCTGCTGCGTCCATCAGCTCCAGCTTCTCCAGCAGAGCATCAATGGCTGCGTCCTTCTGCTGCAGCTGATGCTGAGAGAAACAGCAGCAGAACAATCATAACAGCGTGTTAACTATGTACATAGAGCACATGTGCTCATCCTGGTGTGGCTCAATAGCATCTGAGGTGGTGACTGGGTCCACATGTAACAAATTGCTCACATGATTACAGCAGTACATCAAACCTGTCAAAGGTACCCACGACTCAGCGGCAGCCAGCTACATGAACGCAGCTGAGCACTTGACTGATTCATAAGCTGTGGTGCTGCACCAGCAGCTCCTCTGCTTGCGATGCTTTCACCAAAGCACACCACCGCCCGCGGCCACTCACCGCCTGCGCTGCCGATGCGCGCGCTGCCGTCTGCTCTGCATCCGCCAGCTGCTGCGCCATGCTGCTCAGGGCGGCTTCCTTGGCCAGCAGCTCCCAGCGCATGTTGCTGCCAGCCTCCTGCACCTCCGACAGCACCCCAGCCAGCTGGTCCAGCTGCCCAGCCTGCATTGCACCATCGGCACGCAACACAGCACAAGGCATGTCACTGGGTGCACCTGGGGCTCGGCATGCTGCGCTGCATGCAGATGCACACTAACTTGCTTGCAGCGTTGGCGACTGTGCTGACTCAGCCACAGCATGGGTCTGCCTTCTAGTGAACTCTGCAGCCTGTGGGCTGGTCATCACGCTGCCTACAGACAAAGAAACAGCATGCCAGCAGCAGCAGCAGCCCGCAGACCCACCTGCCCAGCGAGCTCCGCCTCCTGCTGCTGCAGCTGCTGCTGATCTGCACGCTGCTGTGCCCCGCTGGCCTCCAGCTGCTCCTGGGCATGCTGCAGCTGCTGTGTGAGCAGCTCCAGCCGGGCAGACTGCTGCACCGTAACCGTCTGCAGCTCAGCCAGCTCAGCAGCAACCTGCACGACGCCAGACAGCGGCATGGCTGAGCCACATGATGAGGCCAGGGCGGTCTGCAGGGCTGGTTGGGCCTGCACGTTGCCACTGCTGCTGCTGCGGCAACTGCATCGCTGCGCCGGCGGACGGCCCCGAGCAAGACAAGCATTATAACAGTGCTGTAAGCCGCCTTGTCGTCAGATTTATTGAAGAATCAATTATGCTCTTGCCACAGCGGATGGACACCGGCCTAGTTGGCAACTCACCTGCTGCTTTAGCTTCTGCATCTGCTCTTGCTTTCCTTGCAGCTCGTCGTTCAGCTGCTGTTCAATGTCCTCCGCAGCTGCCAGCTGGCTGAGCAGCTCTTGCTGCTGCCCTGACATCTGGCTGCTGGCTGCACCAGCACCTGCTGCCATGGCGAGTGCTGCTGCCAGCCCCGACATCCCGTCAGCTTGGTTGCCCTGGCTGCCTGCAGCTCCAGCTGCTGCAGTGCCGTCAGCTGCATCGCCTGCCTGTTGCTGCTGCTCCCTGTACTGCTGCAGCTGCAACTCCAGCTGCTTGTGGCTGGCTTGCTGCTGCTGGTATGCTGCCTGCATCTTGGTCAGCGCAGACAGAGCTCGAGACAGCTTTGCCTTCGTCGCATACAGCTCTGGTTGCAGCGTTTGCTGCAGTTCGGCTGCTGCGCCTGCGTTTTCACTGCTGCTGCCGCTGCTGCCGCTGGGAGGCGCGCTTGCATGTTCAGCGCTGCCACGCCAGCGCCGCAGCAGCAACTGCGCGCTGCTCATGGTTTGAATCATTTGCTTGAGCGTGGACGATGTTGTATCAACTTGCTCGGCCTGGTCAGCAGCCATATCCAGCAGCCGCTGTCTGCTGTTGCTTCTACTGCTGCTTCTGCTTCCATGATCATCAAAACTCTCAGTGACAGATGCAGGGGGCGCCTTTGCTGCTGCGTTTGGTGTTTTGATGCGGCTCTGTGCTGCTCTGGATTGAGATGTATCGCTGCTGGAAGTTTGGCCTGCTTGGGCGACAGAGCGGACAGAAGCAGAGGGCACGTGATGTCTTCACCTGCGTGGTGTCCCTTGCTGCTGACAGGCGCAACACTTGCCAGTGGTACTACTATGCCTTATAATTGAAGAGCGGGGTCACCAAAGCAGATTCAAACCAGCAGGTTCATTGCTTATAGTCGTGTGCCTGCAGATGTGCTGGGAACGAACATGCTGAGCTTGCCAACGGGCACTGCTGCATGCAGCAGCAGGCAGCTGACTGGAAACAGCACAGCACAGCGCAGCATTCCTGCAACCGCACACATACCAATTTCCTGTCCAGTTGGCAGCTCTGCTCTTGGTGGCAGGAGCAACCTGCAGCATGTTGTGGGAACAGCGTTATCAGCAGTACTGGTGGGAGACAATGAACAGGCACCCATAGAAGACGCATGACAGCGCGTGCTGTAATAGCTCCCAAACACACCAATCAAGATAGTGGTGATATGTACGTACCGCCGTGTCGAGTCTTTCGGCGTCAAAAGAGGCAACTTCGTCGTCCTGAGCTGCACAGCTCGCAATGGAGCAGCAGGGCTCCATCCAGCTGATGACAGCCGCATCGGTTTAATAATTAGGCGTTGTTCAGCCTTCAAAGTTTGTGCCTAGTGGCTCCACTGCTCGTTGACCATGATTATCCGTATGTGCTCACTTCATTTGGTTGCTAGGCATGCAGCGAGGAACCACTGCAACACAACACAACTGCGAATGCCTCCAGCGATCAACAGTAACTCGGATTGGCCCGGCACCAGAAGTCCCTGCCGCAGTGCGGTTTAGCCAGCTGTGACATTTGCCAGGCACTGCCTGGTTGCAGCAGCAAATACAGAGCAATGTCAACGCCTGGGCACTGTAATCAGTACTGTTAAAGCCCTAAAGTGGTCAAACATGTGCTGGTAGCTTTGGCAGAGCTAGCAGGAGCTACATGCAGTCTTAAGGCCCGCCTGCAGCTGCTACGGTTACACAGGTATATCGATATCCATCAATACTTCCCTGAAACATTCAACCAAGCTAGGCACAAGGGATCATTCTCTCAGAAAGCACTATGTACTGTCTATTTAGCGGCACCACCTAGGTATACGTATACCTACGTAGGCTACAAGCTAGCCAGCTACTACTACAGTAACAGTAGTATGGGGAAGAATAACAGCAATCTATTAGTATCCCAGCCTATACATATACATGTACATATACATACACATACACATGTACATATACATATACACATACATATATGCAACATGTACGGAATGCCCATCCATCCTGCCTGGTCCATCCTGCCTGGTGCATATGCATGCATGTCTCACAACAATGCCACTACTGATGAAGATCATGTGTGTCTAGTGGTTGACGGCAGGTGATGTGATTTTGGCCATTGATTTGACAGAAAGAAGCCATGGCCTCACAATCCGGCAAGGGGGTGACACGTGTCTGTTGTGCCTTGCACGTCAAGGAGAGCAATCAGTACTACTGCTGGCATGCATGGCCACATGACCATTGCAGCAGTGCAAGCTGCCAATAAATCTGCCCTCACGCCGTGCTTGTACGGTATTTTGTGCAAGAGAGGTGATTCTCAACAACCCAGGGTGAGACGGGCTTTTACCACATCATCTTCACCATCATTATTGTGCCTGAGAGGATAAAAGACACATGGTCAGCTCAATAAGTATCATATCTCTCAGTATGGCCTCCACAAAGGCATGCTAGCTAGCGCTCAGCGCTGATCAGCATCCAGTTCGGCAGAGGCAAGCAGTGCCATCAGGGCATGGCTGCACGTGCACTCGTCAGTGCAGGTCAGGCCCTGAGGGAAGCCTGCACCACACTGCACTGTGCCGGAGGTACTGCACTTTTAGCTTGAGAGATACCATTTGTTTAAGAGAAGTAAAGCAATAGGCTGAAAGGCAGCAAGGGGTAGCTGGTCAGGCAGAAGTGCGGTCTGACAACACAAGGACATGTACATGTGCTCACATGTCAGCACATGGCAGTAGATATTAAATCTACCCTTACATGTCATATCCTGTTGATAAGTCCAATAGGCCTGCCACGCTCCAAATTTATATTTTCACACAACTGTATGAAAACACAGCACTGCATGCATGCAAAGAAGTGCCCCACATCCTACCTCCTACCAGTAGCAGAACCTCCAAGTGACAACCTGTAGCAGGCTTACAACACGAGCAGCAGACAGGAAACAAACAAGTGCACCAGCAGAAGAGAGCAACACGCAATGTCCGCACACATGCAAGCATCAATCAGCACGCAACAGGTTGCAGTGCACCCTGCCTGCAACCCCGTGATCTCCAGCAGCAGAGCATTTGTGCTGGCGACTATGCTACCATTTAACATGTGCGCTCCAGCTGTTAGCACTGCATCTGTGTTTCAGCTGCCACATTGCAGTATCTTAGCTGACACTACTGCTTGCTCACATGTGAGCACACCCTGTACAGGGTGTTCCCCACCACACGTTAGCACAGGAATGCTGCCTGTTACAGGCAGCCACAGGCTAGTGTACCACTGGCAGCTGCCAACATTGTAGTTTGTCGTTGCTATTATTGTATCACAACCACAATTTCAGCTGGGTGTAGCGGGGGTAGCTGGGCACTGCATGTGGCCCGGCAATGTGCATGAGCAGCAGCAACATGAACCCTGCTGCTGCCGCTGTAGATCCTGTGACCCATCAACAGCCAACAAGCATACAACTGCTGCTCCCTGCCTCCTTCCATTTGCTGCTGCATGTTTAGAACAGCACAGCACAGCACAGCGCAACACGCGCTTAACCCAAGACACAAACACATGTGTGAGGGGCACGTACTTGCCCCCAAAAATGCAACTAAACGCTGCCGCGCCGGCTGGCGGTGGCACCTGCGTGATGTAGGCACACCACCACGCACAGGGTGCAAGGAATGACTAGGCCGCCCCAACACCACCACAGTTTGCGCCGCGTCACCAAAATGCGCATTTTGTTCATAACGCAACGTGACCATCAAACAATAGCTGTGCATATTAACCACCACGCTGAGTGCACCAGGGAGCGTTACATATGTGTGATGCTGGTGCTGGCCGCACACAAGTTCAACTTGAGCAGGAAAGCACCAAACGCCACGAGCATTGCCATGAACACCATGAACTGCATATCACACAACATGTCAGTAACAGCCTGCACCTGCATCAAGATGTGAGGAGTAATGGTCAGCTTGCGCACCACCTCCCGCGCACGCCGCCGCACACCAACAATGGCCTGCTGCAGACGCCACATCTGCGAGAACTGGCCATGCCAGCCACGGGAGCGCAAGCACCGCTCTTAACCTTGTAAACAGTGCTTCACTGCTGCACCCATGTAACTTCCAAAATGTGCTGAGCACTGCACTGACTGTGCCAGAAAGCGACATACAGCAGCAGCACCAACTCACTGGGGTTCATTACAAAGGCAAAAAGTTGAAAGACCAGCAGGAACCGCGTCCAATGCACTTCATAGTACTCACACTGACACGTTGTGGAGTCTGCCAATGCTGCTGCTTTCAAGCTGACTGCATCTGCGCGCAGCTGCTTTGAAGCAGGAGTCATGGTGACACCTGCAGTGCGGGCAGCACAGCAGACATGAAGGGGGAGGCCACCATCAGCGCAGCACAGGCCAATAGGCACAGCGTTGCCAATCCTGTGGCAACAATGCATCTGCCAGCACGTCCTCCTTGGCAGGGATGTGTTGCACCCCCAGCTGAATTTGCTGCTGTATGCACACTGTTGGCAGCCCAAACAAGTGCACCACGCCCTAGCGTCCACCGGCCGCCGCACACCTGCAACCACCCAGCTAACAGTAGAGGAGTTGCCGCAGAACACCAGCACCTGCTGGCCGGTCCAGTAATCACCCAGTACCCACACAGCCACCAGCAATGCAAAACAATTTCAGCCATTGATGTCAGCACCCACAGATAAAAGTACATATAATTACAGAAAGTAGTTAACCGATTACTAAAACGCTCCAATCCGTCAACATTACATGTGACATTACACGTCTGAGAGGCATTGTTGTAAACATGATTACACCGTCGGAAACCTGTAATCCAGCATCAATGTTGTAATTTTATTACTGCGCCACTGAAGCCTTTACTCATATTACAGCACATACAACAAAAATTACAAACCACTCAAGACATTACAAGTGTAAACAGTGCCCGTCTCCCGTAGTGGCAGCTGCAGCCCCAGGGTCTGCGCAGACCCTGCATGCAGCTTCGGCACTGCCAAAGAAAAGAGCGCACCTATTTCAAAGATGTCGATGCTCGGTACTGGGCTCAAGCACGCATCAGGATGCGCAAAGTGCGTGCGCGCCCCCTTCGCCATGGATTGCACCCCGTTGTGTATTGGAGCATACTCCAACCACCACTGCAACTCCAGCACACATGGCGGTGTTCACAGCCATGTGGCCGCCATAATGCTTCGCCAGCGCAGTGGCTTCGACCAAATCGCGCAGGAACACACGTCCACCATACACCACGTGGTGCACACGGTACGCCCACTGCATCTTGCCCACCAGCGTCTGCACAACCTTTGCGTGAGCGCCAACCCAGCACTGAATGTATGTCCTGCAGCAACCTTGACAGTTTGACCGCAGGCAGAGACAGTATAAAGAACTGTGTGGCAGAAACATGGTGGGAAAACCCATCTGGCAGACAGTCACCATGTTTGAAGGGTCTGCTGCACAGTGCGTCCAGTGCTGTAAACTAGTGCAGCACACTTGCATACCGGCCTTCCCAAATGATACAGCTTCTTTTTGCTTGGCATACATCCTAACTTATCATACACCGCTACGAAACATTCTGCATGCCTTGACCACGCATTTGTCACTCTGCCCAACTTGAATTTGAATTCGTCACTGTCAATGACAACATTTGGTGTGACTCCTGCTGGTTTGTTCGTTGCCTAAGCGGCTAGCAAGCACTGGGGCATTTCAACTCATGATTGTTTTTGCTTGCATCATTTAAGTGCTGCTGCGTTCAAGCTTGTACATACCTGCAAAGCCTGCACCTTTTCGTGTGCCTGAAGTGTTGCTGCTGATCTTGCGACTTTGTGCTTGGAGCTTACGACAAATTCTTCGCCGGTCATATGAGCACCCGATCGACCAGAGCCTCGAGAAGGCGGTCTGCTGACGCTGAAGCAGATGTAGGCGAGCACATTGCACAGGAAACACCGCCAGACACCACACAACAGGGCAGAAGTAAGCTTACGTTGTTGCCTCCGCCCATAGTCACCTTGCCTAGATGTGCAATGCTGCAGCTCCTCTGCAGCACACACAGCATGGACAGCATGCAGAGCAGGTGGGACAGCAGTGGAGCTGACATGTGCCCACCCATTGCATGCAGGCAAACGACGGCGGAGCAACACCGCTGACCCAGATGCAGGCGCAGCAGCAGCAGCAGCAGCAGCAGCAACAGCAGCAGCAGCAGCAGCAGAGGCAAATGTCCAAACAACAGGAGGGGATGCAGCTGGTGCAGGCGGCATGCCGCTGGCACTGCTGCAGCAGCAGCAAGTGGCTATCAGCCAGCAGGACATTGATAGCTTGCAAGAAGTGGTGGGTATCAAAATGGACGGGAGCGGCGTGCTGCATTTCAGGCACTTAGTAAGTCATGCAGCATATTGCTCAAGCTCAGCCATTGTCAGCAGTGACCAACTTTACATGCCACATCTGCACGAATTTGCCCACAGCGCAGCTGCGAGCGCTGAGTTTGGCCGTGATCAACGCGACGCACGCAGATTGAGCGGTACAAGAAGGAGGCAGATGATGCAGAGGCCAAGGGAGATGCATTGGGCTTCACACCACCGTGAGCAGCAGTTTTGGCAGCGGTCGCAGAAGTCGCTGGGCACCAGCAGCAGCTGTAGTAATAATCCCTACCTCAGCAGGTGCACATGTTGGGGCGCGCGGGTGTTGCTGTGAGCAGCATGGGCCGGGCATGATGTGCTCTGATGCTCACTGCAGTGGTGACAGCAGCAGCTGCTGCGCGCACCAACACAACTGCTGTGGGACAGCACGCCTATGCTTTGGTCGAGTTCTATAGAACCCTCAGTTACCGGGCCCAGCTTGATGCACCGGCTGCTGCTGCTGTTGCTGTTGCTGCGCCTTGCAGGCCGTGGACAGTGCAGTGGCGCGTGTGGTGCGGCTGATGCTGTTCAAGAACTACGAGAAGCCAGGAATGCCCATCAAGCGCCAAGAGCTGAACGACATCATACAGGCAGGTGGCGCGGCACACAAGCAGCGCTCTTGGGCATGCATGGGGGTGCCTGCCTATCAGCCGCTGACATTGTTGGTAAGGTATGTTGGGGCATGCTTCAAGTGCTGAGTGCTTGCTGTGGTTCTGGCTTTCTGATGGAACGGGCTGCATGTGACAAGCCTGCATACCTCTGCCTTCCTTCCATACACTTATAATCATGCATGTGTCATGTGCTGCTGCCTGCAGAAAGAAGTCACGCACAGGGTTGGCCGTGGCGGCAACAAGCTGCCAGGTGTGGTGCTGCCGCTGGCTGCTGCCAAGCTGGCCGCTGCCTTTGGCCTGGAGATGCGGGAGATCAAGCGGCATGGCGGGAGTGGAGCAGCACGCGGGGCAGCAGCAGCAGCAACAGCAGGTGGGGCGTCATACGGCGGGCATGCCTTTGCAGTGTGCAGCAGTAGATCCGGCAGTGGCCAGCGCACATGTGCGGGACCTCAGCTGACATGCACGCCACCCCTGCATGCAGTGCCTCGAGTCCAATGCAAGGACGCAGGATGTTGCACAGCCAGGCGCGGGGCTCAAGCCTAGGTGTCCAAGACATGTTCAGTGCAGGGAGGGCAGCAGCAGCAGCAGGGCTGCTCTTGTGCAAGCGTCACGCTCTCCAGTACACTGTGCCCTGCCTTTTCTACTTGCAGATGGCTGCGCTGGCGGCGCTGCTGGCGGGTCTGTCACGCAGACCTACGTGCTGCACTCGCTGCTGCAGCCCACACTGCTGGCCAGGTAAGGCATTGCTGCAGCGATGTGCTGCTGTTTGGCTGTCAGTGCAGCACCCCTTGGCAGACAGTGCAGGCTGCGCTGCTGCTGTGGATACAGGGGTTGTGTTGGAGATGCTTGCTTGCCAGCACTTCATGTGGTGTCTGTGATCTGAGCGTGTGTTCCCTGCTGCCATGCTCACGTCATGCCTGCTGCAACCGCCTGGTCTGTAGTGTGCGTCATGTGTCTTTTGCTGCTACATAGGCCCTGCTGCAACCACCTTGTCATGCGTTGCTGCTCTTGCAGGTTTGTTCACGAGGCTGGGGAAGATGCCATGCGAGGGCTGATGACGGTTGTGGTGGGGCTGCTGCAGCTGGCGCCCAACGGGCAGATAGAGGCAGGTGCGGCGGCGGATGGGCAGCAGCAACCGCAGACAGGCACCTGCTCACACCCAGGTCACGGGCTTGTTGCGCGCACAGCTTTCCTTTCTCGGCTTCATTGCTGTGCTTCCCAACCTCTGCCCTTCTTACCTTCACCACCTGGTTTGATACAATTGTGCTTTGTGTGTGCAGCTTCCTGCCTCTGCTGCTGCTGCTGCTGCTGCTGCTGCTGCGTCCTCTTACACACACATGCTGCTTGGTCACATTGCTGCTGCTGATTACGTGTTGCATACGCACGCCGCCTTGACAGCGCAGACGACCTGTGGCGCCAGCTGGCGCAGCTGGGCGTGGAAAAGGAGCCCGAGCCGGGCTATGACAAGGACGACCAGGCCAGCACCTTCAGCAACAAGGACGGCGCCGTAGGCGTGCTGGCTCACATGGAACGCTGCAGGTTCGTGGCAGACGTGGGTTGGGTGCAGAAGCGGCCAGGGGGCGAGCAGGCCAGTGCTGTCGGCAACGAGGAGGAGGCTGCAGGATCAGGTGCCCCGACGCACCTGCGCTGGCAAGAGCACGGGGTGGTGTCGGGCTGTAAGGCTTTGCGGACTTGCAGTGCGGTGCAGCACTGGTGATTCCAGCAGACTCAGGAAGTGAGTGTGGAGCTCAGACTGTGTGAGATCATGTGACTCACCCAATGGATGTGATGCATGCTAGCTGACATGTGTAGGTGTGTGCTGGAGTGAGGTACCGTTCAGCTGGGCTTCATGTTGCTGTGCGTGCCACTGCTTGGCCCTGCTGTGCATGTGCCGTGCAGGTATCTCGCGAAGAAGTCGATGACTGCTCCCGCTGGTGGCTTGACGTCTGTGTATGAGCTGGCAGAAGCAGCACATGACGAGTTTGGTGCAGCAGCCAAAGCCTTGGTGAACCAGGTGGGTGGGGTGGGGGTGTCACACAGCATTGTCACATGATGTGGTATGTACAGGCTGGCTATAGTTCAGCTGGAAGAAGGTTCATCATCATCATCATCATCATCATCATCATCATCATCATCATGTTATTCATTCAAGCCACAGCATAAACGCCATCGGCTCCGCACCCCACAGCTGGTTGAAGGTTCACTGCACAATCATGGAGCAAGAGTGGACGGCCTTATCAGGCTGATAGGGCAGTAAACACAATGGCTATCTGTGTGCCTGCGCTACATCAAGCATGCTGACAAGATTGCGCGCCAACTTGCATGTGTTGCGGCACCGCCTGGCTACAGGTTTGCTTGACAGCAGGGCTGTCGTCAATGGAGCTTCGTGAGAGCCCGAGCTGCTGCAGAAAGACGCCAATGCTTCATGTTGCATGCCTGACTGCTGCTGCTTCGTCGCTGCGGTTATTTCCTACTGCAGTGGCTGGGCACCAACAATGACAATGAGGAGGTGCAGTGAGGCTGTGCAGCTCGCCAGTGGCCAGTGCATAGTGGCACGCGCGGCAGCAAGGGTGTCTGCTGCAAGCGCTGTGCAGCGGGGCAGCAGCAGCAACGGCAGACCAAGCAGGTGTACAGTAGCGCGGGCCGTGTCTAGAGGTCGTGTGCAGAGCCTGTGGTACGCTGACGGCACCAAGTGAGCCACTGAGTGCATCACACGCTGCAACTCAGATGTATGGAAAACTGAGTTGATGATGTTGAGTGCAGGCTTGCAGCAGCTAGCCACTGGCGCAGGGCTGGGGTGCAGCCTGCGTCTGCTCAAGTGTTGCTGCGCCACACTTGATGGCGTGCACACGTGTCGTTCGACAAAGGAGGCACTGGTTTCAATGGCCACCTCCTGTGGAGCATCGGCTTGCTGCGCGAGTGCCGGGGGCCAGGTGACTCCAGAAGATGCACCGTGTTGTGTTGTGTTGTTGTCACAGTGGGTTGGGCAAGACCTGTGTGGCCATGGTCAGCGTTTGCTGATTGCCAGCTGGGCGCCAGCGGGCCGCAGTCTGCCAGGCAGTGTGCCAGGCAGCATGATTAGCAGCCTGCTCAGCAGCATGCTCAGCTGCGGCGCAGCAGAGTCCGCCTGCTTGGCATCAAGCCATGCATCATCATCATCATCATCATCATCATCATCATCATCATCATCATCATCATCATCATCATCATCATCATCATCATCATCATCATCATCATCGTCATATTACCCATCCAAGCCATAGCATCAGCGCCATCAAGCCATGCAGTGCCAGCAGGAGTTGCCAGTGACAAGTCATGGCACTAGCGTGCAGAACCCTCACGCATACAACCCCCTTAGGCAACCCCAGCATCACCCTGGGAGGCGTGTTGACCAGCCCGGGGGCTGCGTTCCCAGGATGGGGGCAGATATTGCTAGGAGCAGCCTCCCCGTTGTGATACTTCATTTTGAGTTACTATCAGAGAGACAATGTAATACCCCATTTTAGCATGTGAGTGGGGGGCCAATTTCAGCATGTGAGTGCCATTTTTGCTGCATTAGATTGTGTAGTGCATGTCTTATTGCAACCCTTATGAGACGATGTGATACGTGGCTGTGAGTGTAATGCTGAAAAATGCTCAGCACTTGAACACTTTGAGGGACATCACTGGCGCAAGTTTGAGTGCAGGCAATACTAGAGAAACTAGCGAGGAGGAAAAGCAGAGGAGCAGAGGTATGTGAAGAAGAAGAAGCACTCTAACCCAGCAGCAAAAAGCAAGGAAGCAAGCAGTGTCACCCTACTTCTGCATGCGAGGCTGCGTATGTAAGGAAAGCTGGCTCCACCCACTGTGCTGCGCCGCTGTTTAAACTGTGGTTCAAGACAGCCATCATGGCCACGGTGGCGGGGGCACCATCTTAGCATGTGAGTACCGCATTTGCTGCATTGTATTCTGCAATACATGTATTACTGCAACCCTTTACACAAGTTGGCAGTGCAACCGCAGGCTGCCCGCATTGCTTGGTCGGCTTTGCATGTTGGTACCAACAATCAATACCTTCATTGATGCTGTACCCTGCAATTCAGCATGAAGGTAACCCAACCACCGTTGTGGCGAAGATGATCTGACTGTATCCGCCGAAGGTGGTGACCAGTGAATTGATTTGAGTCAAGTTGAACTTATACTTAGATGACAAGTGAGCAAAGATGGCAATCTGCACCACATTAAACCTCTGGCACAACACCTGCAATTGAGCTTTTGTTGCATGCTGCAGCAGCTGAGGTGCTCAGCTGGGAGCCACAGGCTCTGCGCTGCTGCAGCAGCAGTGGCCGCAGCGCAGCATGTACTCTTGTTTCTCACAAAGCAATGTATGTCATAGAGTACTCCCACAAGCAATGTGATCGTCCAAGTTTGGAGACAACATGCACAGCCAGCGCACAAGGCACTGCACTGCACTGCATGCACTGACACTGCTTCCACCCCCAGCACAGCCATTCGTGCCTCCCGGGACGCAGGCGCGCCCCATCACCAGGGGAACAGGCCATCACCCGAATAACGCCAAGGGTACCACGTGGTATGTGGGTGCACCGACATGATGCAGCAGGGCTGATCAATGTACACAGCAGAGCAGGACATCAACATGCACAGTGGCGCGACACATGATCACGCTCAATCAACACTGGTGCTCTGGTGGCCACTGTGCAATGGCACCATTCTCATACAGCGGCAACCGCTGCAGCCGTGACCGCGGGTGTGTCGCAACCAAGGCAGCCTGCTGTGCACCCCCAGCACGTGCCCCAAGCTGCTGCGCCAAACACGCTGGTGACTTCAGCACCCTCCACATTCGCAGGACATGAAGCCAGTTTCATGGCAGCATTTGCCATTGCAGTTCACCACGCCACACCCCAAAGGGCAGAAGAAGGCTTGCGCTCCGCTTGTGAAGGAGGTCATCGCAATCACTGCGCCTAGCAGGAGCATCATGCCCATGCGGGTTGTGGCTGGGAGGGCGGAGGTGGCGGATAAAGCCATAGGTGCCTGAACACAGCAGACAGGCAGCAGGCATGGGTTACTGTCAGGGTGAGCTGCCTGCTGGTGATGCAAATGCACTACATAGAGGCTGCATTATGGAGTTGCTGCTCCGTCCGCCCGTACTGCTGCTGGTGGTGGCTGCTCCTTTAATTAAAGTTCATTCTGCTGCTATGACGATACATGTCAGCCTGAGAGCACCTGAACGCCGCAAGGTAGCTCTAGGCACGTGTGTATCTAGTAGTACACATTGGCATCAACAGCGTGGCGCTGGGAGATGGCACACAACTGGGCAGCTGCAGGAACCTTTTTGGGGTTTTCAGCAGCAGCCCTCCTGGGAAGCCAATGCCGACACCCACCTGGCAACCACAAGATTCAAGGAAATGGACTGAGGAATGCGTTTTCAAATCAGCCTGCTATGAAAGGCAAGTGGAGCAGTTGATCACTTGAGACGTGTTGTACGCCGGCAGCAACAAGAGCATCGGGTGGTTGGGATGGATGTCTGGCAGGTGGTGCTGGTGTACTTATACCGCTATACTCAGATCAAGCGGGGGCCAGGCGAAGGTTGTTGCAGAGTGGAAAGTGCAAGCTGAAGCTATCGAAGGTCGTTGGGAAAGAGGAAGGTCGAGAAAGTGTGACGCATCAACAGCTTCCACGGCCCAGCAGGTTGTGACGGCGTTGGGCTTGCAATATATAGCCCAGCAGGTATACAGATTTCATACATTCGTTTCTGTGCACGGTTCACACCTGCTTTGGCGACGACTTCTCCCCTGCCGCTGCAACCGAAACGTCCACGACAGCTGCCCGTACACGCCTCCTTCCAGCAAACAGGTACGGCTGCTTCAATGTCCGTGTAATCAGCATGCTGCAGCTGGTTGGATGCCTGACAAATGCGAGCAGTGCTTCTAGCGCTAGAAGTATCTAGTTGTAGTGTATCACTTGCTGGCCCGGCCACTGCAGGACGTGTACATGTGTGTGTGAGCGTAGCACTTCAGCTCCATGTTGCTGCAGCACAGTCACCTAACCTGTTGGATTTCATTGTCATATGCAGCAAGCATAACGGGGCGATGCAGACTGGCCTCAGGCAAAACAGCTTGCATGACAGTCACTGAGAGTCTAACACATGTGTACACTGCGGCAGTGCACTCAGATGCCTGTGCCCCCTGCTTCCTGCTGCTGCTGCTGCTGTCCATACGCTGCAGGCCACCAGTCCGCGGCTGCATCAACAGACGCAGCATGGCTTCCCCTGCCCTCTTCTTCAAGCCCGCTGTTGGCCGCATGTCCCTGATGTTGCTGCTGGCAGCAGCAATTGCCATCTCTTCGTTGGTGGCGGGAGCAGATGCATTCTTCTGCCCTGTAGGCTGTGGCGCGGTGAACTGTGGCGCGTACAGGTGCTGCAAAGGCAGCGGCTTCATGAGCTGCGAGTGCTATGACTGTGGGGGTCGCAAGCTCATGCAGGCACCGGAAGGGCGCAAGTTGATGGGGGCCAGCTTCTAGAGCCCCTCCAGCCCCTTCAAGGGTCGGCAGGCAGTTGAAGAGATGCTATGCATTTAGTTGTAGATGGTGCAAAGTGATCATTTGTGAGTGTAGGCTATAGATTGTTTGTTCACACATGTGCTGCTGCCAGAACAGGCCACGGTTGCAGCTACATTCAGAGTGTGCTGACTGGCCTGCACTGCAAGCCACCGGTATGTGTGTGCGCATGTGTTCAAAATTCAGTTGATGCGTATACCCAAAAGATGCGACCTGAGAATATGGTGGCTGCAAGGCTTGGGCCCAAGTGTTTTGTACTGGCAATGCTGTTTTGTGAGGCCTCCGGGCAGCCAAACTGTCAGGGCCTTCTATTAAATGTATATGAATCGCCTATGTACACACCTCTAAATAATGAGGCTGTGTGGGGCTGAAAGTAAGTTCAATAGCAAAGTTTGCCTGCTGCAGTGTCAAATTCAAATGAATTGTGCAGAGCTTATGGATGGTGTAGGGTTGAGTCATTGGGTGCAGCGAGGTACCTCTGGGTTGTGAGACAGTGTTTTACTTCTGCAGCAGTTCCAAACTGCTTCCAGACTTCCAATCAGTGAGGGAGGCCTGTTACATTGGGCTCTTGTGTCCGGCTTGGAGTAACCAAAGGCGGCTTACTTGGGCGATGGCGTGCCTTGTGTGAGGCACGCTGAGGATTGTGTGGAGTATGGCTTCTACCTTTGTAACTGTCGACTGTGACCAAGTTGGCGAGACAGCTTAGTGCATCTAAGCAGCGGGCAAAAGCGGACTGAGGGGTGTCTACAGCACATTCACCTTAGACACAACTAGGTAGTGTTTCTGACTAGCAGCAGGCGGCACTGCCAGGCATGCAGCTAGCAGACCATGAACACACCCACTGCTACAGGCAGCAGCACAGCATTCTCACGCACTTGCTTGCATGCATGATGCGTGTTTGGCGTTGCGTGTGCCCTGCCAGCACCTGACTCTCTGCTCCGGCACGGTGCGGCTAACCAGCAGGATCGGTTTGAATGCTGTCACAAGAAGTTAACACTGCAGGATGTGACATAGCAGTATGGGTTTGGAGGCAGCAATTCCAGCCTCCATCAACAGCTGTCCTGCATCCCTTGGCGCCTATCTGGAAAGTGCTAGCAAGGTACGGCAGCAGATTTAACCAATTGGTTTTGTCAGCAATCAGCTCTGTTGTGTGCGCTGAGCACTGCGTGCATGGTAAGTCATGACTGCCAGGCTAAAGGTTGGCTCTTGTGTATGGTTGGGCCAGTGGCCCTACTTTGGTAACTTGGTAACTTGGTATGGTGCAACGTAGTTCAGGTGGTTGGCATTGCTTTGATGCCTCACTGTGTAGCATTACGCATGCCCTGCATTGCAGGCTCGTGCATTGCAAGCAACGTTGCCAACAACATGCCTCAGGTGGGTGTGGTTCACACAAGCTTGACCCATAAGCAACAGTAGGAGAGAGGTACGCCATGCAACATCAAGCACGGTGCGGCAGCGCAGTGGGCCTTCCACAGTACGAGTGCTGCTCAAAAAACTGTAGGCCCATTGTGCTTGTTTGCATTAAGTCGACATAAGCCAACATCACACCCATGGCACTTTGTCCTAGTGCCGCCTACAAACACGTGTGAACATTCATATCATACATAATGCTCAGTATGCGAGCCTGTGCCACTGGCCAGCAGCATGCAGCTGATGCTGCATGGCCGCCCGCCCCTGGCACATGCCACTCCTGGGCTGGTAAACACGCCTCCTGGGTGATGCCCGGCGCAGTGATTGTGGGGTTGCTGCTGTCGGTGCCTGGCAGGCCCGCATGCATATGCATGTGCTACAGCCATGGCAGCTACTGCAGAGCTGGTTCCCGCAGCACCAGTGACTCCTAGGCAGGCCTGCCAGGCTAATGTGACACCTGGATGTGGCAGCCGCCAACAAGGCATGACACGAGCGCTGCTGGTGCCCCATCAGATCATAAGGCGATTTTGATGTGCAATCCCTTGCCAGGGTTGGAGCAAAGAGAATCGACAAGGGTGTGAGAAGGCACATCACGCAGACCTGTTCAGGATGCGCCAACTTTACCCCCACCACCCCGTGCACGCAAACAGAACAATTGAAGGGAGACGGCCGGTGTACCACGATGCCCAAACAGCAGCAACAACCTGCCAGACCCTGGCCGCTGCACTGCGGCTGCACAGCCCTCACTCCTCATGTCATGCACACCCCTTTCTGAGTTTGTCTGGCATCGCGAGCGCTGCCTGTGCCAGCAGCAGTCTTGCCGGCAGCGCCACGAGCGCTGCCACTGCCAGACGCGCTCGGCACGGCAGCCTTGAGCCCGCACCCTCCCAGCTGCTCCAGACCACTGGCGCACAGGCAAGGCCGCGGCCCGTCAAGCCCTCGACTGGCCCGCAGCTCAACCTGCTGCTGCGCCAGCGCCTCCTGCTGCCCCTGCAGCCTCACACTTGCCAGCTGCTGCTGCAGCTGCTGCTGCCAGGTACACTCCCGAGCCTGGTCACCATCCCATCCTTTGCACGCTGCTTGCTGCTGTCGATGATGGATGCTGCCAGGCTGAGCAGACCTGCATCGCACCTGGTGGCTGCTGGGTTGCTCTGGTGCGTGCCTGGGCCGCGTGGCTGCATTGCGAGGCCTGCTGCAGCTGCTGCGCTGCTTGTGCTGTTGTTGCAGCAGGCGCTGTGCGGCGGTCATGGCGCGGTTCATGACCCAGCAGTCTCCGCTGGGCCTGATGCCGGCTGCATGCCACCTGCCAGTTGTGTGGAACCTGCACGTGGAACAGCAGGTGCAGATGGCCAGGAAATGCGCAAGCGTGCGCAAGCGTCGTGAAGGGTGCAAGTTGTGAAGAGACCCAGCCAGGGGTTGTTGTGCGTATGCTGGCGGTGCAGCTGGCAGCTGAAACTTGATCAGTCGGCAATGCGCACAATACAATAGCCTGCACACTCGGCTGTTTGACCGCCTGAATGCCCTGTGCTGACATCAACACGCCTGATGGTGGCAGCCTGCTGCCACAGAAATTTTGCAGCATCCAATGGCTGTCGGTGAGCTGGGCAACTGGCAGCACATGTGCAGCGCACACCTGCACTCGGCCTTGTGCGAGGCGTAGTCGGTCTGCCTGCAGGCATCGCTGCAGTAGAAGGCGTGCCCGCATCCCGGGCAGGGCTTCAGCTGCGCACCATCTGCGTTGAAGAAGCTGCGGCAGCCGCAACCTGCACAGCAGAGCAGAGCAACGCCGGTTGAGTGGACGTGCGGCACTGCTGCCGCACGGGTGTGCATGAGCTTGTTGTGGCTGCTCATGCGGATCAGGCAGGGTTAGTGCAGCCACACTCCTCATCTTGCAAATTCTGTGAGTTGGTGGTGGGATGAGCCGCACATGCTGCGTCTGCTGCACCTCATTACGCAGGCAAACCCTTTGTGCTACCTCAAGCGTAGCAGTGATTCTGGTGACCAAACTTTAACATTCAATTTTAGTTTGCAAATGGCGTAAGAGCGGTAATGTGGCCCACTCGACCTGAGAGCCAGGAACCAAGCCACTCACCAGCACATAAGGCGACAGCCAAGGTTTTGGGCACCCCTGTGCTGCTGCAGCTGCTGCTGCTCCCACTGTCTGTGCTGCCAGAAGCCGAGGTGGGTCTGTTGCTGTTTCTCAGCCCTGAGGTCCTGCTGCCTGCTGGAGGGGCTGTGGATGGCCTGCCGCGGAGGCCGCTGCCACTGCGCAATTGTGGAACGCTGCAGCAGCTGCTGTAGATGCCTGTCCGCTGCTGCCAGCGCTCATTGCAGTCCAGGCCCTTGCCCAGGTTGTTCTGGACAACAAATGAGTCTTTTCTGATGCCATATAGCTCACTTAGCTTCCTGGCCATTACAGAGTTGCATGCTGCAATCTGCTGTGCCCTGGCTTTTTGTGGGCTTTTGCCTCTCGACGGTGTATGCGCTGTGTAGTGCACAAATGACTGCCACGCCTGATGTGGCTGTCCGCATGCCTTGTGTACAGCCTGTGCATTATCACTGGCAGCAAACTCGGAGTTCCTGGTCCGTATCTCTTTGAGCTTGCGCTGCAGCACGATGTTGTCTCTGTCAATGCTGCTGTAGCCTGACTTGAAGCCCTCCCTGTCCACCCTGCCTCTGACAAAAGGCTGAGGCTCGTCGTAAGGGTTGCAATGGTTGTTGAGATGCTTGTAAAGCTCGCAATTTGGGGTGTCGTACCCCTCCTTTCCGTGAAACACAATCTCCATGCTCGCTACGAAGCTCTGGCAACAAAGCAGACACGGCAACACGCACGTATCGGAGTCGAGTTACTCGTCTCAGGTAGGGCTGATGAAGTAGCAAGCCCGTAACAAGTGCCACTCTGTCATTGAGTGAGAGGCAGTTACAAATACTGGTAGTGAAAGCTGTGCCCTGCTGGCCTTACCAGGTGAGCAAAGATCGCGGATGCAACAGCATTACCGCCTGCTGGCCGCCTTCTGCGCGGCACACATGTACAGGCGCACACACCAGCATGGCGCACCAGTACTGGTACAGGTGATCATTATGCACCAGCTGGTGATCATCATGCACCAGCTGCAGCTGCTGGTGTAAACGCATTGCTGCATGTAGGTGCTGACGTGCAGCAGCACGGCGCTAACAGCACCTGCCTTGCCCAGTCCAACAATGGCACAGTGCTGCTCCAGCTGCTTATTCGTCGCTGTCCTCTTCGTCGCTGTCATCCTCCTCAGCCTCCATGAGCCATGCCAGGAATGCGGCAGACTGCAGCAGGTTGCAGCGGGCGGCAGCGATGATGCATTGGATGCGTGATTTTCAAAGGGACAGAAGGCAGCATGTTCAGCGCAGCTGTGGCACGCCCTATTGCTGTGTACGGCAGCAGCTGAATGTGTTTCTGGTCAACCTGAAGGGCTTTGACAACCTGTGGCCCCTAGGTCAGGATGGTGTCAACAAGTGGCAACGCAACGCATGAAGGCAGTCGCAACAGGGTTTCCTGGCAATGCCTGCAACGTGCAACACCTGCCATGGGCTTCACACAATTGGCTGGCAGATGACAAGCAGCAATAACTGCAGCAGCAGCAGCGGCGGCGCCTCACCTTCTGCAGGAAGACCTTCTCGCTGTCATCTGCGTGCTCCTTCTCAGCCGCCCAGCTGGTGATGGCTGCCTCCTCCACAACCTCGCCATCATACAGCAGCTGCAGCAGGTTGGCAAACAGCGGCGCAAACGCCGTGCCGCTGCTGTCGGCCTCAAACACGCCTTCGGCGCCGCAGAACTCCTCCAGCGTCAGCAGCAGCTCAACCTGCGCACCGTGGCAGCAGTTGAGCAGCAGTAGTATCAGCTTCGTGTGCAATGAGTGGAGAGCAGGGCATGGGCATGGGCGCGGCAGCGGCCAGCGTCAGCAGCAATCAGGCGATGCGCAAGGTGAGTGGGGCATAAGACATCGAGGCTTGAGCAAGGCATCAGCCTCATTCGGCCTGCGGCTGCATGGCCTTGGGTGGGTGACAGCCTGCCTACACACGTGTACACAAGGACTGGGGCGGCCCCGCACCAGCCCCGCACCTGGTCGTCCTCGCTGCGCAGGAAGCGCCGCAGCAGGTTGCCCCACTCTGTGAGCTGCTGCTTGAAGCGGCCCAGCAGGCCCAGCTTGCCGTCCTTGCTGGCGGGGTCGGGCACGTCGCCGGGGAACAGGCACGCGTACTCGGCGGACACCCAGCCGGGGCACGGCAGGCAGAGCTGCAGCCGGCGGCAGGCGCGCAGGGGCGGGCGCAGGGAGAGGCAGAGGCGTGGGGCTGGGGAAGCACACCATGCAGCAGCTCGGCCAGCACATCCTATCAAGGACTGTGTTGTCCTTGGGGGTCTGCGCACGTCCGACATGCGTGGACGGGCCCTGCCGTGCTGTCTCTGCCAGTGGGAGTCTGTCGGCATGATGCTTCTTGCAGTTCAACGACTGACCCAACACACCAGAACACAGGCATGCACAAGCGGCAAGGCAATCGTTCCCCCACCCAACCCCAGCATGTACCTGAAGCATGGCCGTGAAGATGTAGCGTGCGCAGTCGGCAAAGGTGCGGTCCTCCGCAATCTTGAGGCCGTTCAGCTCGATGACTGCGTTGGTCTCAGCAAAGCGCTCCTTCACACAGCGCAGGAACGTCTCTCCGACCTCCTGCTCAGGCAGCACGTGGCAGCAACCAGGGCAGCAGCAGCGGCAGCAGCACGGCAGCAGCAGCGGCAGCAACCAGGGCAGCAGCAGAAGCAGCGTTCCAATCGGGTGGTGTAAATTCGAGCAGCGCGTGAGCAACCTGCACCAGACACTAGCAAACAAGCAAGCATGGGATCAATGCTAGCTTAGCATGCAGCAGCAGGAGCAGCAGCAGCAGTACAGGTTCCAGCACTTCAAGAACGGCCTCCCACAGCACCTCCCGGCCACAGCACCTCCCGGGCACGCACCTGCATGAACAAGGTTTCAGGGTCCAGCACTGCTTGGCTTCTGCCCGTGCCGCCGCTGAGTTCGCCCAAGTCATCTGCTGCGATGCCAGCCTGGCCAACTGCAGCGGCATCATCGCTGGCGCCAGCAGCTTCACCCTCGGCATCTGAGTCATACACAGGCTCGCTCAGCCTGCGATTCAGCACACGTGCAGCGCGTGCAGCAGCATAACACGCAGCACATGATGTTGTCAAGGGACAGCAAAGGCCACAGAGTAACAGTGGAGGGCGGTTATGCTTTGTTGACTAGGAAGCGCAGGGGAAGACTGGGCGATGATGTGACTGACGGCAGCAGTGCATCGCGACTCATGCACAGCTACAGCAGATGCTGCATATGTGGAGACCATCTGGTGCATGAGCGGGTAACAAGCAAGCAACAGCACCCCCCCAAGCTCGCCTGACAGCATGTACAGATAACAAGCAAAGCAACTTCAGCAGCAAGTGGATGGCCCATGCGGTGCATGCTGATTGTTGCTGGTGCAGCGCCGTCACTGCAGCAGCAGCGGCCTGCCTGGCCTGCCCGGCTTCTCACATCATGGGAGGTGGAGCAATGGAGTACAGCTCTGCACTGAAGCCATCCGTAAGCGGCCACTCGTAGCCAGCTCCGCCCTCGCCCACGAGGTGCAGCGCAAACCCTAGCTCTAAAACCTGGCCTGCTATCTGCGCCTTGTGGTCGTTGCTGCCGCCTGCTAGCACCTGCGCTGCTTGGAGGGCCAGCGGACTCGGCATCTCCATGCTCGGCGCCCCCCCTAGCGTGTCGCCAAAGGTGCTGCTGCTGCTGGCTTCATCGCTGCTGCTGTCGCTGTCACTGCTACTGCTGCTGCCGCTGCTGCTATCACTGTCGCTGTCTGACGCTGCATGCGATCGGCGGGGCTGCACATCACGGCAGCACCAGCACCAGGCACAAACTGAAGTTAGACTGATGATAATGCAAGGCATGCAGAGCAGCCTGGCCAGGCACTTGGGCTGCGCTGTACCAAGGAACCACAGAGATGGCGTACGCAGGGGCGCTACCCAACCCTGACCTCAGCCACACATGCATACTTCAGCCATACGCATGCGTGCTGGTAATGGCTGGTAGCAAGGTTGGCTGTCGTTAATGTCGAAACGTCCCCCTGTCACAGGTGTCCGGAGCAACTAATGTGGGTTTGTGTCTCCCAGTGAAAGCAGTTGTTGCACTTGGGCCCCCTCATGCTCCCTGAATCATGCCACACAGGCACATCTGGCGCCGGCTGACGGCACACAGTCGCAGCTCGCAGCAGCACACCTTGCGTCGTCCGCCGCTGGTTGAGTTACGTGCACGGCGCGCTGGCGGCCGGCCGCTGCTGCTGCTGACCCTGCCTGCTGACGCATACTCCAGCTCATCATCCGACAGAGACCCCTGCACAGCATACGCAATGCCGCACATCACAAGATGCACTGCACAGGGCTACCTGGACAGCACCCATGTCTGTTACCAAGCAGTGTCAATGCAGCACGCAACTACAACTCTTCCAGACGTGCCAACAGTGAAGCACTGCAGCATGCAGCGGCGTGTGAAAGCAGCTGACCAGCGGGTCAACTGCACAGCACGTGCTGCTGGCAGACGGCATGCATTTCTGTGTTGTGGTGCTTTCACTTGCTGCTGCTGCTACTCGAGGTGCTGTGGGTACTTGGCACTGGGCTGCTGTCCGTCTGCTGCTGAGCCCACTCCAGCCCTCAGATGTGTAGTGAGCTGCTTGCACAAGCTGCTGTTGCTGTTGCTGTTGCCGCTGCTGCTGCTGCTGCTGCTAGTACACAGCACACAGCTGCTGTCAACTTGCTGCCGCACTCACTGCACGTCTCCCCGCTCACGTGTGTGCTGAGCTGCATGCACATACTGCTTCTGCTTCTGCTGCTGATACACAGCACCTGCTGCCAGGCCCACTGCACCTCTCCCCGCTCACCTCTGTGGTGAGCTGCTTGCTCAGGCTGACGATGGCGTAGGCGGGCACTGTATGGCGCGGCCCCACCACCACGCCGTAGCTCAGCACCACGCCGGGCGAGATGCTGGCGCCGCTGCCCACCACCACCCCCTCACACAGCAGCGCGTGGCTGGCAGTGACGTTGTCACCCAGCACCACGCCATCCTGCGCGCAGCAAAGGCAACCAGCAGGCAGCGGCACAGTGGTGTAACTGAGCATATGCTGTGTATGCTGTGTGTGAATGCGCATGCTGTCAGGTCGATGGCGCAGCTGAATGGGGTGGTGCCAGCCATCAGCTGACATACACACATGACGTCAGAACTGCACAAGCTGCTGTGTGTGCACACCCAGACTGGCAGTTGGCCCTTTTTGTGACAGCATTACCTGCAGGTAGCAGCCGGTGAGTCGGCAGTTCTTGCCGATGCTGCAGCCGCGCCCCACCACGCTCTGGCTGATGGCGCAGCCGTCGCCGATGGCGGTGCCCGCGCCGACCGCCAGCAGCCGCCCCAGCTGCGCGCTGCGGCTGCAGCTGGTCACCGCCTCCAGGTACCTGGCCAGGCAGCATATCAGGCGCATACATCAGGCGCATACATCAGCGCATATCAGGCAGCGCATATCAGCAGCGCATATCAGGCGCATACATCAGCGCATATCAGGCAGCGCATATCAGGCGCATACATACATCAGCGCATATCAGGCAGCGCATATCAGGCGCATATCAGCGCATACACAGCGCTATCAGGCAGCGCATATCAGGCAGCGCAGTCAGGACCAAGCGGCTGCAGCTGGTCACCGCCTCCAGGTACCTGGCAGGCAGCGCACAGAAAGGCCCCGCAAGCAAGGCCAGTCCGCGCCGTGCTGGACATGCAGTCCTGGGCTAAAACAGCGCCTGTGCTGCCGTTTGCTTTTTTTGAGGACAGCTGGCAGCAGAGTGCATGGGTTGTGTTGAGGCTGTGCTGATGTTGGATGCATAGGTTTCCTGGTCCCGCACAGTCACTGCCTGCCCACATCGTCCTGTGCTGCAGCCGCAGCATCTGCGCCGCACCAAACAGCCTGCGCATGCCCCGCCAACCTTCCATCCAGGCAGTGCCTCAACAGTCATGCGTCTGCAGCGCCGGACCCACTTGTGCCCGCGACCGTATCTGTAGCTGCTGGGCCCCCAGGGCCCCGCCTTGTAGAACACGTTGGTGTCGGGCACAAAGGGGAAGGCCCAGCGCGCCAGCAGGTCCCTGCTGACGGCGTCGTAGCTGCGCATGTTGTGCACGCGCGCGGCATACTCGCCCTGCAGAGGCACGCAGCGGGCCGTGGGTGCTGCGCAGCACCTGTCGGCCGCGCTGTGCGGGAACTGCTGCACATGCGGTGCAGTGACAAGGTGTGGCGCAGTCTGCTGGTCCAAAAAGCAGGCATCCTCCTGCAGTAGTGCGCACTGCTTGCCCCGGCAGCACACAATTGCCCTTCGCCACCAAACGTTGATTAGCAGCAGCTGTGGAACCCTGGACCCCGCGATCCCACGCCTGAAAGATGTGTGCTGTCGTTTGGTCAAGACCTTCTTGCTGGTCCTTTTTGCTGTGCCAAAAGCCCCAGGTCTGCCCCCCAGCCCCCGCTGCGCGGCTGAAAAGAAAACACCACTCTGACCCCAGCTGCAAAAGCAGAACCACTGCGTCCCCAGCTGCCAAGTGATACCACTTCGCCCCTGCCTGCAAGGCAGCATCAATGCACCCCCAGCTGCTGAGTGACACCACTTCGCGCCCAGCTGCCGACTCCCACCGCTGCGCCCCCCCTCACCCACCTGCAGAATGTGCGCGTGGATCTTCTTGCCCAGCTCCTCCTCGCTGAGCGTGCCGACCACAAAATCGCGCTTGAGGCTCTGGTAGTCAAAGTTGTCGCTGAACATCATCAGCACCTCCGGCGAGCAGATGGAGATGTTGGTGTCAATCAGGTCCGTGCGCACCTGCAGCGGGGTGGTGGGCAGCCATCGGAGTACTGTGGGAGAGGCTGTGCATACCACGTAACAGCATGAGACTGGCTCGAAGAGTCATTGAGCGCCACGACCGAGGAGGACGCAGTGCGGCCTGACACGTTGCGCAGGTGCAACATGCAACCAAGGCATTGTGTCAGCAGGCATGGGCTGGCTTTGAACGCGCACAGAGTGCATGCCAGTCGCCTGCCCGCAGGAATCTTGCTACACCAATCCTCAAGCAAGCCCTGCAGCATGCACTGCTGTGCCGCAGCTGATACAGCTGCGACCAGACGCTGCAGCACTGCTGCTGCTGCTGCTGCTGCTGTCGCCCAGCAGCCGTTTCCCATACCTACAGCAACAGGCACGCCTGCCACCCATCCATGGGCTAGCTGCAGCTGCAGACATTATGACCCAGCACACCCACCCCACCCACCCGCACGCAGTCGCTCCCACCTGCACACAGTCGCGTTCGCTCCAAAGGCTGGCATCCAGCTTCCAGATTTGGCCACTGCGCCCGCGCCGGGCATGGTGGTGGTGCTGATGGCCCCCATGGTGCCCGCTGCTGCTGCTGCTGCCGCGTGGTGCGCCCGCTGCCGCTGCTGGGCTGTCCAGCTCTTGGTACTTGAGCAGCCGCTGGTTGATGCTGTCGAGCGCCACCAGCAGGCTGGTGTCGCCTAGGCGCAGGCGCTGGTGGGGCTCGTGCGTGGGCTTCATGACCTGGTTGATGACGTGGCAACAGCAGCAGGCCGCAGCAGCACATGAGGGAGTGCAGCGCAGAGCAGCACATGAGGGTTATGGCCGCCTGCTGATGACAAAATGTACACCTCTGTGCTGTTGTGCGTGGCGCGTGGGCTGCATGGCCTGGCAACGCACAGTCAAGCGATGCCACGCGACAATATCGGCCAGTGGCACAGCAACACAAACATACTCACCACGTTGCAGGCTAGCGTGAGTGAGTTGCGCAGCAGCAGAGGCGGAGGCCATATGCATGACGCCGATGAGACGTGGCAACACAGGTGTATGAATTTTGTCATCAGCAGGCGGCCATGACCCTCATGACACCCTTGTCCCTGTCAGCGTTGCTTTAGCACGTGTTGTGCCAAGCCCCCGTCTGGAACGGTCAGAAGCGCAGCACTAGTACGTCTCAATGATAGAACCCAAACGACGTTAAACCGCAAACCGCAGCGCTGCAGCCGCACCACGGTCATGATGGCGTCCTTGTCCCTGTCAGCGCGCTCCTTGTGGGCAGCCAGGGCGGGCCCCAGGTCCATGTTGGAGACGGTGTCGCCTGCAGCACAGCGCAGCAGCAGGCAGCACAAACATGACCCGAGCCCCAGCAGGCAGCGCCGCGCTGCTGTGGCGTGCGGCTGCTCCAGGCTGCAGTTCCTGGTGACTGTCTGTGTGCAGGCTGCTGGATGCAGAGCTCTTATCCAAGTGAACAGGTTGCATTATGGTGGTTGACAAGCCCTGCTGGGCACCAGCAGCTCCTCGCCACTGTTACAACCAGCCCCTGTCATGCCCTGCCAGCTCAAACCCCCGCCCTCGCCACTGCCATCAGCTGCTTCTACGCCAAACCTGAAACCTGTTGTGTGCCCTGCCAGCTCACCTGACACCAGGATGAAGGTGCCCTTGATGATGTCCTTTTGGTCCAGGCTGCGCATCGCCTCGCCCAGGCTGAGGCAGTTGGTGGACACCACCGTGCTCACGCGCGGGCTGCGCTGCTTCAGCCACTTGCTGTCAGCCAGGTGTGCCTTGATCTGGTCGGCATGCGCGCAGCAGAACACCAGGATCTGCGCAACGGCGGCAGCGGCAGCAGCAGTGGCCCGGAAGTTGTGGTGTGCATGGCTTGAGAAAGTGTGGCGGGTGGGTGAGTGCCTGTGTGCAGGCAGGTGCAGAGCGTGCAAGGATACCCTCAACCTTCTGCAGTGGCCAGTGGGAGGCAGGCAGCAACCGTGCTGCTGCTGCTGCTGCTGCTACTGCACGGCAGCCACTTCATGGGCATGCTGTTGGTGTTGCTGCATACAAGCCATCCCATGTTTGGAACAGAAAATTTGAGCAACAGCCGGCTGCACCTCGTTTGCAGAATGGCAGTCTGCCTGCTTGCAGATAAAAAAACGCTTGCTGCATCACCACTGCTGACTCAGCTGCTGCCGCCCTGCAGCTACACCAACGCACAACGCATGCCGGCAGTGCAAGCTACACACACAGGTGCATGCTGCAAAACTGGGGGAAAAGGAGCAATCTCCCTGCTACTGCCTCATAAGCACGCCAAAAGTATCTTTGTTAGCTGCTGCTGCTGCTGCTGCTACTGCTGCTGCTGCTACTGCTGCTGCTGCTACTGCTGCACATCTCAAACTGGGAAAGCGGCGCCGTGCTACTGGAACTCTGCTACACTGAGGGCAGCAGCAGCGCTCCTTGGTGGTGTTGGCATTTCTGCGATCCAACTGTTCATAACAACACCAGCTGCATGTTGCTGCTCACACAGCAGCTGCTCACTGCTGCAATCAGCTGTTGAGCGGCTGCTTTGAGCTTCACAACGCAATTTGCGCAGCATGCAGCGTGCCAGGAGTGTGCCTGTTGGCACGGCAGAGACCAGCACTCACCTCCTCTACTTTGTTCAGCGCCAGCCATTCCAGAGTGTACTCCAGCAGCGGTACATTCACCAGCGGAATCAGCACCTTGGGCCTTTCCACCGTGATGGGCCGAAAGCGCTGCAAGTACACCAGCACAACACCTAGTAATGTGCGCGGGATGCTGATAGGTGCCGGTGCAAGTGCGTTGCAGTCTACACATCCACCCAGAAGTGCTGTACCTGCTACTGGGGGAGGAACATGCTTGTCGTACAATACAGAAATGCATGCTGGTGCATGAGCAATGCTGCTGAGGTACGAGAGCAGTACCAGATGTGCAAGGCTGCTGCGCTGCTGCTCACGTTGCCGGCAGCAGTACTTGTGTTGCTGCTGTTGTACCCAGATCAGCCTCAGCACCCGCAGCTAATGTCACAGTAAACCCAATGGCAGAATGTTTGCTGCTGCACGCACCTGTGTAAAGCTATCGGCCAGTAGCACTGCTGTAAGCACCTCCTTGGCTTTCTCCTCAGCACCCCCTCCTTTGGATTTCGGCGCCATGTGATCGCAGCTTGTACACCCCTAATATATGTGCTATTGTCTGCAAACAGCTAATATGTATGTTGATCAGCGTCCGCACTAAGCCAGGCTGATTCACTTCGGGACTGCAACCAGTACCTTGAACAGCAAACAGACGCCAATTGTGGCTGGTGGAGACAAATCAAAGTCTTCACAAGCTGAATCTGCCATCACTCCTTGCCCTTGTGCTCACAAAGACAGCCAAGCCACTGTCATGGCAATACGCATCGAATGTTACTCTGGTAAAAGGACATGAACGCCACATACAGCATGTAAAACATGCACCCGTATGCGCATCCAGCACATCTTGAGTCTTGCTGCAAACGCTGGACTTTAGCACTCCGCTGCTCAACTCACTACCAGCCTCACTCACTTGCAGTCACCAACTAACGATGTTAACGCCGTCCGCCCGCCACATCAGTTTAAAAGTATGTCCAGATGCTGTAAGCCGCATGATGAACACCAGGTGGCGCCATTGCTCACATGTGGGCACACTCCTCTTCACCACACAGCAGCAGCAGGGGCATTGCACCATAGCTGGTGCTGCCAGACAGCAACAACATGAACTTGCAGTGCCATGCCCGCCTCAGGGGTATGATTACAAAGCTGATATACTTGATGAGACATTAGATGTTGTCAGCCAGCAGTTCCCGCAGCTCATGGATTTAGTGCAGCAAGGTGGGCCGATGTCATATGACTCCAGCATCCTCAGCAAACTGCAACATCTGCATGTCTGTTCCCTGTTCCTGTACAGCAGCCAAGCAGTCATGCCGAGACAAGTGAACAGCAGGAGGCAACACAACCACGTATGCACGTTGCTGTGCTCAACCTGTGCCTGCACTCCAGCTGGGAGAACAGTGCGCCTCTTTCACTAAAACACTCATCACAGTCATATGGGTTGCTGTTCTTTGCTCAACAAGTGCGCAGCTGAGGTGCAAACAACATTCACGGCCTCACAGTGCACAAACAAGGCACCATCAAGGCCTAGTTTGGTGCCTCAAACAGCCTCATTCACTAGCTCCCCGAGCTGGCCCAACAGTTCTGCAAGCTTCCTCAGCAACGGGTGACCACTGTTGCTGTTTCCTGCAGGCAACCTGGTGGTGTACCGGCGCCCGCCCAGCTACAGGGAGAGGCGTGTGGATGGCTACAGGGAGCCTGAGCTGATCTTCATGCTTGGCACGGCACATGTGTCACAGGCATCAGCAGCGGAGGTCGCAAGGGTTGTGGCAGCAGTGGAGCCGCAGTGTGTGGTTGTTGAACTCTGTAAAAGTAGAGTAGGGGCTCTGCAGCTGCCGGAGCAGCAGCAGCAGCTGGAGCAGATGCAAGTTGAGCAATGGCAGCAGCGGCAGCAGCTGGATCAACAGCAGCAGCAGCAGCAGCAGCTGGATCAACAGCAGCAGCAGCTGCAGCTGGCTCATACAGCAGCAGCATCAACCGTGAGCGCAGCCGACTCTTCTGAGGCATACTGGCAAGCCGCAGCAGCCGCGGCGCTCCCGCCAAGCAGCAGCAGTGCCGGCAACAGCAGCAGAATCAGTGACTGGCAGCTGCAGCGGGCCTCCAACCCGATGGCGCTCAGTGGCAGCAGTCTCATGGGGGCGCTGACGCGGTCAGCACAGCTGGGGGGCCAGAGCGGGCTGCTGCTGCGGCTGTTGATAGCAGCCCAGGCTCGCAAGGCAGCAGGTGGGCCGTGGCATGGCTTCAGGGACACCTGCAGTGCTTGCAAGTGTTGATTGTCGAGTGTTTGCACATGTGGCATTGCATTCTGCGTTGCATACTTCCTTGCATCAGCTCTTGTGCAGAGCAATTGCTTTGTGATCCCGCTGTCACCAGCGATGCAAGCTACCTCGACCTCTTACCTGGCTGCTGCCTGTCTCCTGAACCCATACGCATCCTGCTCTTCCTGGCTGCCTGTGCCGCAGACCAGCTGGATGTGCTGCCTGGTGCCGAGTTCCGTGCTGCTGCGCGGGCTGCTGATGCTGCTGGCGCCTCGCTAGTGCTCGGGGACCGGCCCATAGAGATCACCCTGGAGCGTGCCTGGAATGCACTGCCATGGCCGCGGAGGTTCAGGCTGCTGGGTGACCTGATGCTGGCCAGCTTTGCGCCCCAGGCTGAGGTGGGAAGTGTGCTGTGTGGGATACTGCTTGTTGTCATATTTCTCTTTTCTGCATCTCTCTCATGGCACCTCTGGCGCAGCCATCAACCTTCGCATGCTGGCTGCAGCTGATACAACCAGCTCACAGGACAGTGAGTTCTCTACAGGTGCGGTGTCCTGAGCACAGCCAAGCCTGCTGCTGTCGTCTGCTGCCTGGCTGCCTGCCTGCTGCAGGAGTTGACGGCTGCTGACGTGGAGCGCTTCAGGTCGGATGACACCATCTCGCAGTTCTTCGACCAGCTCAGCAGCACCTACCCAGAGCTCATCGCGCCCCTCATCGCAGGTGAGGACATCTGCCTTTGCGATGACCCTGCTGGAAGTGCTCAAGGCACCTCACAGCGTGAGGATCATCCAGTTGTGCATTGTCTGTATGAGTTGCCGCAGTCAAGCGCTGCATGGCATGCAGGTCACGAGCATTATGGCCACCCCCAACTGCCCTGCCCTTCCTCCCTGTCTGTGCTGTTGCCGTCGTTCGCCGCTGCAGAGCGTGACCTGTACCTGGCTTGGTCTATGAAGCGGTCAAAGGCAGTCAATGGCACGCACGCTGTTGTCGGCGTGATTGGCAAGGGCCACCTGCGCGGCGTCGTGTATGCCCTGAAACACGATCAAGGCAGCTTGCGCTTTGCGGACCTGGTTGGAGGCAAGAACAGGAAGAAGAGCAAGGCAGAGGCCGCTGCTGCGCTTGGCAAGAGGTTGTTGATAGAAGCGCTGATTGGAGCAGGGGTGTGTGCTGTCTGGGTGGCGGCAACCCAGCCAGGAGGACTCAGCAGGTTTCTGTCGCACTGACTTTGCTGCCATGTGCATGCGCTGGCGCAACAGTCGCTTGGCTTTTGCTTATTGGTTGGCCGTGGGCCGTTAGTTGCGGATGTGGGTAGCAGCTGCTGCTGCTGCCGGCTGCTGGAACTGCCAGCTGTGCTGGACATGACGGCCCTTTGTTGCCATTAACGACTGTTACTACAACTGCTGTGCACAGCCTGTGCAGGTCCGCTTGAGGCTCACTTATATCAGCAACAGCGCTCATTCTGTTTGGACCAGCTGGACCAGCTGCAGTTGGTCGATCGTTCAGGCAGGCCAGCTGGTGAGGTGCGCAGCACACGTGTTTGGAAGCCTGGAGTTCTACTCATGAACTCAACTACGTTACAGTGGGTGCCAGATGGCGAGTGAAAATTTGCTTCATTACCGTGCGTACAACAGTGCATACAACGCGCGGTAACCTTTCTTCCTTTTAATAATAACTTGAGCATTGGCAACGCGTTTGCTGGACCCTTAGGGGCGGCGCAATCCGCACGTCTATTCCCTCTGCAGCAGGAATCCAAACCAACGACATCCCTGGTGATGACAGCCTGAAATGTCGTGACTGCGAGTTGCCGTTATAATGGGCAGTACCAGATGTCGGTGATGCACCCATGCGCCGCTCGCAGCGGCACCACACATCCGCTAAGGACATAGAGAAACGTCGAGCTAACGACACTGTCAGGGAGTAAAGATTTCGGTTGTTTCGAGACACATGCCCGTCAGCGACCTTCTAGACATGCACGTGTGAAATTCGCTTAATTAACGCATTATCGTGTCGCTAACATCAGGCAAGTTTGATAGCCTACTGGAGCGACCAGTCTTGACAACAGCAGCCCGCGCGGCCGCGCGTGCGGGCTGTTAGTCGAAACGGTCGTGGTGTTGTTGTCAGTCACATGACGCATCCACGTAGCTACAGGTTAAATTGAATTTAGTTAGAGTGAAATACCGAATCAACGACACCCCTGGGCACAGCCTCATGTGTCGTTACTGCGAACTGCCGTCAACGACAACGTTGCACAGAGCAGTGCTGGCCTCGGTAAGACCCCCGACAGTGTCGCTGACACTGGTACTAAAGATAACTAGAATGTAGTAGATAATAAAGCAACGTGTTTTAGCTATGTGCATGCGGGCTCAAAATGCTCTATAAGGCACGTACGTGTCAAGCTAACGACATTTACAGTCCACTGGCGCGCCCACGCTGGCGCCGGGTGCTGTCGTCACGACGTGCACGATCTCACGCTGCGCTTCAGTGGCAGGAGCAGGCATGTGAACTGGCAGTGCCGCCCGCTGCGATGCCCTGACTGCCTTGTCTGTTACTGCTGCTGCTGACAGACTCTGGCGGTTGCCAAGCACAGCCAGCACAGCCTGCCTGGCGCCTGCCGCTGCCTTGCGCTGCTGGCGGCGTGGAGCTGCTGCAGCATCGTCTGCAGACGCCGCCTGCTGCTTGTTGTTCTGGCCCTTGCTGCCGGCACCTGCTGCACCCGCCTCAGCTGGCTGTTGCTGCTGCTGCTGCTCCTCCTCGTCCTCATATCAATGAAATTCGATCAGCAAGCCAGTAGCAGCAGCAGCAGCAGCAGCGCATTGCAAGAAATGGCAACAGCGGCAACAGCAGCTACAAGCTAAGATACACGGTTGCTGTTACAGGTACAACAACTGGTCGACTTCTGCTCTTTAAATAACAGCCTGCAAGTCAAAGGCAGCGTCGCCAGCATACCGCGTCATCACAACCGGGCATCGACATTAGGAAAGGCACAGAGCTGAAGCTACGCTGGTGTGGTTTGTATTAGCCCGGCTGACATCAGGCATGTCCCGTGCAGCAACACCACCCACCTGTGACTCGGTGTCCCAGAACTGCGAATGCAGCTCAGCCCACGCCTGGTTGAACAGCTGACGCATCTTCTCTCCGGTCGAGCGGCTCAGGTCCCAACCGGTTGCCGCCGCCACACTTGCACGGTAAGGCAACACCGGCGCGGCCGCGCAGGTGATGTGCTACGACAAGTCATTCCAGTGGGCCGGCCGTTCTTCTGATATATTATTTATTAGTTCTCGTGAAGTTCGTACCTGCACATGGCCGTGACGGGCATGTGTGTCGTCACAACGCGAAAGTCGTTACAGGCCTGTACGTTACAGGCCTGTACGTACAGGAAGTATACTTCAAGCGTCGAAGGTTCGAGGTTCTACTGTTTCGATGTATAAGAATGGAGCACACCATATAAGGCTTGCAGGTAGACACACTTTGCAAAGCACAATGCAGTAGTGCGGCACTCATCGTAGATTGAGGCCCCTACCGCCATGGCTGAATGCTCTTCAACCATATATGTATGTGATCCGAGAGTCTGCTTCATCTCCTGCCTAGTTTCTGTAGTAATACCTGCACTCAAAGTGAATTTGGTCAGTGCTGCTCGAGATGTAAAAACTTATCTATGAGCTGTGACCGCCGTTGTTCGACCTATTCTACCCAAACTGACCAGCGATGCATGCGGTGCACGTGTGCCTATACAAAAAGATGAGCCACATCATGTGGCCACATGTGTGTGCTCTGTGATAGGGCATCTGCGTGTACCTATTTTATTCACACCACAACATGCTCATCAAAGGATGAATTACTTGTGTTACAGTGTGTGGTCATGGATAACAAAGCAGCACATCATTATGTTACGCGTCCACAGGACAAAATGTAACGAACTCCAACGATGTGCTACATAGGGTGTCGGACCATGTGACAAGATACAGCACCGCATGGGCCATGTGCGCAGCACTGGATGCGCTACTGCAGCTGTGGCCTCCAGCAATTTGAAGTGCTCACCCCTCTTCCATAGCTGCTGCATGTTCCTGCTCCTGCTCCTGCTGCTGCTTTGCTGGCCGCTGCGCTGACTCTGCTGCATCCCCTCCTACTGCTGCCAGCTGCTGTGTGGCAGCCAGCAGCTGCTGCTTGATTTTGGCTGACTGTGCCCGCAGATCTGCCAGCGCTGTCTGCTTCTCTGCTATCTGGCTGCGCAGCGCGTGCTTCAGCGTTTCGCGGGCCTGCAGGCAGCACACGGCACGCCGCCACCGGCAGCAGAGCAGGTGACGCGGACCATTGACAGTTGAGGCTCCCCATTTGTGGCCGCTGCGGCATACAACACATTTACTACGCGTGCATGCAGCTCTGCTGCTACACAAGCACCATCAAGCAAACACCGCACGTTCAGCCTGGCTTCAGTACTGCTGCACATGCCGCTGGCACACCATGTCTTCATCTGCTGCTGCACAGCCATCCTGCTACGATTGCTTGCTACACCAGCAACCGCAGCTGCATGCAGCGCTGCACTCAGCCGTCGCGCGGCAGCGCCACCACGCACCTGCAGCGGCCGCGCCATGTTGAGCAGGTGGTTCATGTTGAACAGCGTGCCCATGATCTCGCTGAGCATGCTGCTGTACTGGCTGGGCTGCACCACCAGCACCTGCAGCAGCTCCAGGAACATGAACAGCAGGCCCTTATTCAGGCACAGCAGCTCTGCCTTGATGTCTGCATGGGGTGCAAGGGAATCGCGCACATATGCGGGCAGCAAGCAGGCATAGGCGGGAGCAAGCAGTGCAGTTGGGTAGGGGGCATGAGTTCTGGCATGCAGCCATCTTGACAGCAGCTAACCCTGCAAAGGATCTTAGGCAAGCGTCGAAGGTGAGCAAGGACCATGCGATATGGTGGCTGTACTGTAGCAGTGTTCATGAGGGCTACTCACTCCACACGCAGGTCTAGCATGTAGGTGCATATTTTTAGCAGCTGCTCACCCACTGAGCCGTCCTGCTGTATCCGATACATTCTGCTGACGGGCAGTTGGGGAGTGTACGGCTCATCCTGTTGGTAACCACAGCAAGATGATGGGCACCAGTGGTCACTCCGTATACTGCTGCACAGTTGGTGTACGGCAAATGGACTGTTCGAGTATCCAGCATGCTTTCCAGATGCAGTTCAGGAGCATATATCAGGGTGGCTGCTGCTAGCAGCTGCACTGCAGAGAGAGCAGTGGCGCAACACGTGTCCAGGCGTGCTGCCCCCTGGCATGAGGATAGGTGGGCAGCTAGAACTCAACACCCATGACATCCATAACCTGCCACAAAGTGGCACCTGTGACTGCATGCAGCCAACTATGACCTGCCTTGGTGCCTGCTGCACGCCCCAGCACAGCATGCAGGGCCGCTGCAGCGTCAGCTGGCCCGTACCGTGTCGAACGGCTCCCCAAGTGCATGGATCACGCCCTCCACAGGCGCTGGTGGTTCAGGTCCTGCACCTGGACCTGCTGCGTATAGCTTGTAGAAGTCCGGTGGAGCAGGAAACTGCCCAAACACATCCTTCTCCGCACCGCCAGCGCCTGCTGGCTCTGCTGCCATACTGCGCTGGACTACTGCTGGCAGCGGGAGCTGATTAATGTGTTGGAGCTGCAGGCTGCATGCTTTGATTTAAGCTGGGAACCCCAGTAACAGATTGATGCTGCTTGCGGGTGCAGATGCAATTTGTGCAGAGATAACCGAGGATTGCATCCAGCATGCACTGAACGTGTAAGAAGTTGGTTGATCTTGACTGCATAGAATGGAAGCTCTGCGCAACTCAAGAGAAAGCAGGAACAGGAGGGCTGCCTGTCACTTGACACATTGTCTCACCCCACCAAACCCTGCTGTACTACTGTACTGACGAACCTGCCATCTCCAGTGTGAAGAGTGGTAACTAACTACCAAGGACTTGCCACGGTGTCTGATCGTGTCTGCGGCGAAAGCAGCCCGCAAGCTCGGCTGCCACCTTCTCTCACACACACCACGCAACGAAAAGTTCGCTTGCAATTGTTTGTGGTTCCTATACGGAGAGTATTGTAAGTGTATGTTTGTTTGCTTGAGCTGCTGGGCTATCCTGCACTGTGGTTTCCAACAACATTCTGACCTGGCGAGCAGCAACAGCTTTTTTCATTGCCACCAGCAGCTCGGCGGGTGACTGGAAGTCCGAACAAATCCAATTGATTGTTTTAGCGGCCTTCAGGGGCTAGTCAGCTGTAGCAAGCACGCCATGGCGGGTTACCAGCAACCGTGGCAGCAGCAGCAGTTTAACCAGCAACAGGCTTACTACCAGGGCCAGCAGCATGGCCAGCAGCAGCATCAATACTCAACCCCTTTGCAAAAGCAACAGCAGCAACTGCAAGCCATCTCTGGCCATCATCATCAGCAGATAAATGTGTCCTGGCTGCAGCAGCTGCCTGGCTTCCAGCATCCACAAAGTGGGTACAGACAGCAGCAGCAACTGCAGCCGTATGTGGAGCACAGCTCAACACCGAACCCACGGCCTGCTAAACGCCAGCGTGGTAATGCTTTAGGGCAGCAACAGCAGCAGCAGGGTGCCGGACATCAGCGCAAGGAGGAGCAGCAAGGGCTAACTCAGCAGCAGCAGCAGCAGCAGCAACCACCGCAGCAGCAGCAGCAGCAGCAGCAGCCACCGCAGCAAAAACAGCCACATCAGCTCGATGTCGCTGATCAGCTGCTGCCTCCTTCGAATCATGCCGACCCTGCAGCTGCAGCCTGGCTGGACAGCTTGCAGGAGCGGATAGCAGCCTTTGTAGAGCGCGTGGTGCCGAACGCGCAGGAGCAGCAGCACAGGGACGCATGCTTGGCGGCGTTCACTAAAATTGCCGAGCAGACGCTGCCTGATCATGCGCAAGCGATGCAGGTGGCTCTGTTTGGCAGTGGCGCAGCTGGCCTGTCTTTGCACAGCTCTGACCTGGATGTGGTGCTGGCAGGTAGGGGCACGGCTGGCTGCGGATGGCTTTCATCATATGCACGCATGAGGGACGTCAGTTGCTTGCAGGAAGCTTGCAGGACTGGCTTGCAGGAGCGCATGGCAGTGTGCGCTTGCGTGGCCTGGTGACAAAGCATGCTTGCAGGACATGGTGCAGGAAACGCTGGCAGGGAGCATGGGCGCTCGCGGCTTGCCAGACGTCGTCCTGTGGTTTATGTCGTTGGCATGCACTTGTGCTCGTGCCGTACCTGCAAGCGCTGTGCAAGTCTGCAGAGGCAGCACTGCAGCAGCCGCTAGCAATGCTGCTGGGTGGCAACACCACTGCACACGCAGCAATGAGCGCCTTCGTGTGGATGCATGTTTGTCCGACCATGCTGCACGACTAGTGCCTCCTGCTGTTTTGTTTTCAACCTGGCCGACCCCGCTCCTGCAGGCCTGGCTGTGCCGGAGCCCAGCAAGGGTGGCTTTGATGCTGTGACGAAGGGCTTTATTGTCAATTGCTTGCGGCGCCTGGAGCGTGCCTGCCGCTGGGGCGCGGGCAGGTACACGCTGGGCGTGCAGGGTGGCAAGGTCATAGGGAAAGCGCGCGTGCCGGTGCTGAAGCTGCAGTTGGGCTCTGGCACTGAGCTGGACGTGTCTCTGAACGACGATGGCGGCATCAAGGCGGTGCGCTTCCTGCAGTCCTTTGTGAGTGCGGCCCTCTGCTGATTGGCATGACGTTTCATTTGCACGCCATGCTTGCAAGCAAGCTGTTTGCAACCAGCTTGGTGAGGTATTGCAAAGCAAACATGAAGAAGCACCAGCTGACGCCCTTTTGTTGTTTCGTGCATCTTCATGCTGCTGCCATGGCATGCCTGGTGCATGTTGCCTGCCCTTGTACGTGCAGCAGCAGGACTACACGGCGGTGCGACCGCTGACGCTGCTGCTCAAGTGCATCCTGAAGCAGCGGGGCCTGTCTGACGTGTCCACGGGCGGGCTGGGCAGTTGGAGCTTGGTGAACATGGTGCTGGCGCACTTGATGGTGAGGGGGGGCTGTGAGGGCTGCCACTGTTGCTTTTTGCTGCTCGTGGCTGCTGCAAATGCTGCGGTGCAGCCGTGGCTTGCTGAGGTTGGCCAGGCATACCTGTACAAGTCATGTGCCGTACGCCCCCCGCTGCCATGTGCTGCTGCCCTTGCTGCACGGTATTGCTCCCTGTTGCTGATGACGCTTCCCCCGTGCTTGCAGGCCCTGTCGGGCACAGGGGAGCAGGTGGACCATCTGGGCTCAATGCTGCTGTCGTTCCTGCAGCGGTTTGGGGTGGAGTTTGACCTGCACACGGAGGCTGTGGCGGTCAAGCGCGGCGGCTTCGTCAAGAGGAAGAGTCTGGCCAAAAACTTTGCGCGTGGCGGCATTTTGTGCCTGGAGGACCCTCTCACAGGTGTGGCTTGGTAACAGGGGTGGTCCATGTGCGTCGTGGCTGACTGGCTGGTGGTGGTTGATGGATGCTCGCATAGATGCTCGACACAGGAGGCTCGCCACAAGAAGCATGTATGACTTGCACGAGCATTGCTGTTACTGGGGCATGTTGGGCAGGGTACAACCGTCTGGCTTGTTTGGGAAGCTCAATCAATCAATTACACGTTTTTCTAGCAAGAGAGAAAACCCAAAAAAGGGGAGCCGCTCCCAAACCACCTTCAGTGGTTCCTAACCGGTGGGCGCAGGCCCACAATCTAGGGCCAGATACGGCCAAAACCTTGAACGCAAGAGCGCTCGCGTGACAGATCTCTCATACAATGATCATACCCAAACCCTAATCACTGATGGCCCTGAGCTGGACCACAGCGTCAGTGCACTCCCGCGTGGGATGAATCCTCCCACAAGGGCACTGCCAGCCCACACCAGCAATCATAAACGGCTCACTAGAAACCGGATATCTGCTGTAGGCGCTGCTGTCTCATGAGTGACTGCTGCTGCCTGTAGTGGGAGGAGGAACGGGAGAACCGCAGGGGAGCCCCCACGGCCTCAGGGTGTGTAATCCTGTAGACCATAGACCGCCATGCCCCCCTCATAAGACAGTAACCACGCAGGTCATCCATCTGATGAGGGAGTCCCAGCCGCTGCAAGTCGCTGTGTACACAATCCTGCCACCGAACTGGAGGCCGGCCCCTAGGCCGCTTCGTAACTCCATGCAATGAAGAAAACAAAGCAACTTGGGGGATCCTGCCCTCATCCATGCGCACAACATGCCCCAGCCACCTCAGGCGAGCCGCCGCAAGGTGTTCTGCAAGGCTAACTGTGCCACACTGCTTCCTGATAGTCACCAGACGGTGTCTATCAGAGAGCCGCACGTGTAACAGCTGCCGCAAGCAGCTAGAATGTACACACTCCAGGCGCTCCGTCTGTTGCTTCGTCAAAGCCCATGTCTCACTGGCAAACATGATAACAGGCAAAACATACGCATTGTAGCATCGCATCTTCACACTCACAGACATGTTCTTCATCCCCCAGAGTCTTTGCATCTGAGCAAACCTGCCTTTGGCCTTGCTTATGCGGGCACATACTTCTGCATCACAAGTGGCAGTTGTATCAACAATGCCACCGAGATACTTGAAGCTAGACACGTAGTTTGCCACCCCTCCTGACAGCTGCACACCTTGCGGCGGAGGACCAGTAGAAGAGGGTGCCAGAGCTAGCAACTCTGTTTTGCTGGCATTGATGCGCATGCCCATTTTGTTGCAAATGTCATCCACATTCCTGAGCATGCATTCAAGCTCCTCCTGACAGCAACTCATGAGCACCATATCATCTGCATACAACAAACTGGAAAGGGTAAACAAGCAGGAACCAGCACCGGTTGACCGTTGGAACAGCTCACCATTTGCATGGTAAGACAGCTGCACACCACAGCCCTCTGGCATTGCTGCCTGCGCCTGCCTAACGACACATTCAAAGAACACGTTGAACAGAAAAGGAGCAATCACGCACCCCTGCCGCACCCCAGTGCTGATATCAAACCACTCTCCTACTCTACCTGCCAGTTTGATTGCTGCTTGAGTGCCTGTGTGCAGATCAGTGAGCAACTGTACTAGTTTGTCATGAACTCCATATGCTCGTAGCACACACCACAGTGCATGCCTTGGTATGGAGTCATATGCTTTTGTCAGGTCAACAAAAGCCATGTACAGCGGCTGCTTGTGCTCACGACACTTCGACATAAGCGTTCGCAAGGTGAATGCAGCATCTGACAGACCTCTGTTTCTCCTAAAAGCACTCTGGCAATCCAGCAACTGTGACTCAATCTGGAAGCTGAATGCAGAGAAGCTGCTGCTTGAAAAGCATTGCCACAGCAAGGTGGCAGACCAACACACACTGAGGTGTCTTTTCACAACAGGTGACAGTGAGCGGCCCCACCATTTGAATGTCAGGTCTCTCGCATTTGCACACTATGGTCTATCCACAAGCTATCGCACAAATATTTATGCAGGGCGCGAGGTTGCTGGCGGCTCTCACCGCTACGCTGACGTGCGGGAGCTGTTTGGCACGCTGCACGGCAGGCTGCAGGGAGCACTGGCAGCGGCTCAGCAGCAGCAGCACAGCAAGGAGAGTGGGGCTGACGGGCAGCAGCCGCAGCATGTCCGGTTTGGCAGGTGGGGAGATGGCGGTGATGACGATGAAGATTGCCTGGATGCAGGCAACAGGTCGCCAACATACAAGGCAAGCATTTTGCAGCAGCGTGGCGGCAGCAGCAGCAGTGGAGGCAGCGAGTGGGGGGTGCTGGGGCTGCTGCTGGACTGCAAGCAGGCCCTGCGGAGGCATGGGGAGCCTGCTGGTGTGGCTGCACCTACAGCAGCAGCAGCAGCAGCAGCAGGAGTTCAGCAAGTACAGGGCGGCTGGGAGGCTGACCTAGCACGGCAGCAGCAGCAGGGTGTGGATGGTGGGAACAGTGGTGGCGGTCAGTGGCAGTGGGGCAACGGAGCGGACAGGGGTGGCGGCGCGGCGGCAGGCAGCAGCGGCCAGGGAGGGTCGCGCAAGCGTGAGCGGCGCTGACATCATGCCGTTACGGCTGTGTTGGGCCTCTCCCCAGGCCTGCTCAGGGAATAGTTTGATGCTTTGGACAGCCTGTTGCCTGTTACGGGCTCCTGAAGAAGCCGCTGACATGTCGGGGTGTACAGATACGATGACAGGGGGTTGTCATCGTATCTGACAGTTACTGCGGCGACTGTTGATTTGCACTCGCGGCGTGCTTGGCAGTGGGAGGAGCCTGCACGATGCCCCTGCAGTACAGCTGCAGAGTGTGCCGTGGCTCTTGTTTAGGAACATTTGGCCTGCTCTTCACGTGTGCCCACTTGAACAACCGCTCAACAGCGCAACTATTTTTCAGTCAGCCCTTGGGGCTCAGCAAGGTGCTGGTGCCCGGGGTGTACGGCGTCAGGGTGTTGTTTGATGCTGGTCTTGGTTGAAACATGCACAAATGCATGTGTAGCCTCTACATGCACTCTGCATGCGTTTGAAATGCATGCAGTAGTGATCATCATCATCATCATCATATTACCCATTCAAGCCATAGCATCAGCGCCATCGGCCCCGCGCCCCACCGGGGCGGAAAGAGGAGGGAGCACTGCTCCAGAATGTTTGCATGCATTGCGCACATCCCAAGACTTGACAAGAAAAGCAGCAATACACGGTGACACCATCAGACATCTTCCAGAACTGGCCCAAATATCATCAGATACAAAAACGCAACACCCTGATTGACGAATCAGCCATGGACAAAACGCTGCGCAACTTTTCAGCGCAACCAGGCAGGAATCTGATCTCAGCAAACATATCATCCCTCTGAGCAGAAGTAGCAGGGCAATCAAACATGAAGTGTGACAAAGACTCAACTTCTGCACCACAACAAGGACATCCTGAAGTGGAGTTAGCTCTGCGACCGCCAAACTGACTAGTACGCTCATGCACACACAGACAACCCATACGAACACGCAACAGCAATTCAATACCACGTGGAATTGCCACTGAACGCAAGTACGGCCTAGGCCTCCTGAAACCCATAGCATCAACATGAAAGGGATGCACATGAGCCACATACCGACTCAGAGTGGAGTGTTCCAACGTTTCACATGCAATGCTTTCAGCATGTAGTGTCTTGACCTGCTTGTTGACATGGCTCTTGCACGCACTGGCTCTGCCTTCCGCGGTCACAACATTCACACCATACTTGCACAGCAGGCTCTGCACATACTTGTGCCACGGTGTCACCGCCACAGCACCACTAGGACGCCTCCATTCAGCTGTAAACACTTGATTTGGCAGCCGAACGCCCTGCATACGCTGAATCCTGTAGTAGTACTCCAAAGCCCTCTGATGAAGCCACATATGCAACGGTTTCACACCCCATTCTGCCAAGAGAGCTGAAGAGCATGGGCGCTCCTTGCCACAGCGCATTGCGCATTTGATGATGTCTGTCTGCACTTTGTCAATCAGCTGCAGTTGCCTAGCTGTGGACGGAAACCAAACCTCACTGCCATATTCGACAATGGGACGGACACACGTCAGCAACAGTATGCGTTTAACCTCCACACTGATGCTGCGGCTCTTCCAAATTGGCATGAGCGCACCCTTCACACGTTGCACCTTAGCCAGCATCTTCTCAAAATGTGTGGTCCATGTACAGGTATTGTTGAACCACAGGCCAAGATAGCAGTACTCCGATACAACAGGCACAGGGACATTGTTCCAAACAATGCCGGAGTCGACCAGCTGGCTGGTCTGTCTTGCTGGCAGCACATGCATGACGGCAGACTTCAAGCTGTGGAGCTTGAAGCGCCACTGGCAACTGTAATTGTAAACAGTTGCAGCCACAGCCACAGCACATGCAGTAGTGATGTGTCAAGAAGAAGAAGAACTCTGTTGCAGCAGCAAAAAGCAAGCAAGTGTCACCCTACCCCTGCATGCGAGGCTGCGCATGTAAGCAAAGCTTGATCTGTATGCAACAAATTGGTCATTGAGTAAAGCGCACAAGTTGGCACCCCCCCTCCCCCCGGGAGGAGCAGTTGTGCATGCTTGCAGAACAGCGGCAGCCAATCAATGATCCTGACACTTTAAAGTGCACTCGAATTTGATAGTTATCTGGGGCCTTTTGTAAGCTAATCAGCCTCATGAGGGGTGTACAGGACTACAAGGCGACTACCTGAAGATGATGTTACTGACAATTTTGAATTGCGCGGGCAACCTCTGGAGGACTACAAGAGAGCTGAAGACCGTCAGTGCTCGCTCCCCGCTATCATGGCCACGAGCAGCACTGACCAGGTTTCATTTTGAGTGCAGGTAATACTAGAGGAACTAGCAAGGGGTACTTGTAAGAGCAGAGATCTGATGTTGAAGAAGATTCAGCCATGGTGGCAGGGGCCCCATTTTAGCATGTGAGTGCCGCATGCTGCATTGTGCTGTGCAAAGTGTGTCTTCTTGCAACCCTTTACAGGTGTTATCCGATGGGGTTATCTGCACGGACCCCGAGGGCGCCGCCGCCCGAGTGGGGCATGTAAGTACCACCCGAGGATGGACCTGTATCACCCCGAAGCGACAGACAAACCTAGATGACTGCTATGTCTTTTGGCCTGGAGCAGATTTGTGCCGCAATTCGGTGATACGGGTTCAGCCAGGGTGACACGAGATATGTCAGGCCAGGTAGAGACCATGTAACAAGGTGCAAAAGGCCCGAGATCATCATCATATTACCCATTCAAGCCATAGCATCAGCGCCATCGGCCCCGCGCCCCACCGGGGCGGAAAGAGGAGGGAGCACTGCTCCAGAATGTTTGCATGCATTGCGCACATCCCAAGACTTGACAAGAAAAGCAGCAATACAAAGGCCCGAGATATGACTACTGGCACTTCTCGTTTGATTGAAGGGCCCTCAGGCAGAGGGGGCCAACCTTCAGCACAGCATGTACACACTGCTGTATGATCACCTACAACGGTGAGAAGCTCACACAATGACACCGCAACATATAACGTTCCTCATTTCTGTTTGCTCCTCTTAATCTGCTTGATCTGCTGTCTTGCCCAGTGCGCCTGTTAGTGGCTTCAAGCAGAAGGTGTCAGCCCCCATCAAGGTTGCTCTTGAATGAACGACGTGAACACGGCCACTTGCCACTTGAGTGCCTGCTGCACACCTCAAACAACAGCCCAGCCAGCTTGCGCTGCTGGTTCTGCTGCATCTGCGTCTGCAGCCGCCCTGGTTGTGGCCACAGCTGCAGCACGTCACTTCCTGCTGCTGCGCCTGCGGCCACTGCTGCTGGCCTCCTTTGCTGGCATTGGCAGCAGCGTGGCGTCCTGCAGCTCCCCTCCTCCCGACTGTATTGTTTTCTGCGCCTCAATAAACACCATAAGGTCACGGACCTACAGCGGCAGCAGCAGCAGCAGCAGCAGCAGCAGACGTTGACTTAGCACACACTGAGCGCCATGACGAGGCGGCAGCAGCTTCCAGAAGACCAGCGGACTGAGAAGTTCAAACCATGTAGCCCGTGCTCAAAACAGGCAGGCCCACTGCCACCGCATCCACGCCGTGCTGCGCTGAGTATAATGGCACGACAGTCGCGCAGAACCAGTGCATTGCTGCAGGCCAGCGGCACCACGGCTGCCGCACCTGCTCCTGCAGGTCCTGCAGCTGCGCGTCCTTGCCCGCCAGCGCTGCCTGCGCCTGCTTCAGCTGGCAGCCAAAGTCCTTCTGGTTGGCCAGCAGCGTCTCGTTCAGGCTGCGCAGGAACTCCCGCTCTTCGCCAGCCTTGCTGGCGGCAGACGACAGCTCAGACTGCGCATGGCAGGAAGCGAAGGCGTATTATGTTATGGGCCGGCAGCAACGGTGCGGCAGCACTGCCTGGAAGGTGCACTTTGAAGCCCGGGCAGATGCACACATGGGGTTTGCGTGCGCAAAGCGTCAAAGGGCGCGTCTCCGGAAGGAACACCTACTCACGCAGCCAGCCCTGTTGACGCAAATAATCTGCCTTGCTTACATGACCCGTTATCGCATCAGCATGCAGCTCCCAATGTTCACTTGGCGAGGCCATCTCACCAGCTTTCGCTCCATCTGCTGCCGCCGCCGCTCCGCGTCTTTGGCAGCAGCCTGCTCAGCAGCTCGCTGCGCGGCCTCGGCGTCTGCCTTGGCCTGCGCTGCAGCCAGCTGCTGCCGCTGCTTGGCCTCCTGCTGCGCCAGCAGCCCCTCAAAGTACTGCCGCTGACTGTCCAGCTGCGTCGTCAGCAGGTAGTTGTACTCCAGCGTTATCGCATCCAGCTTACTGCTGACCAGTGCTTCCTTCATCTGCGCCTGCTCATCCACACACACTGGGCAGCTGCTGGAGCCGCACCCTTGGGCGCTGCCGCCGCTGCTGCCGCTGCCGCTGCCCGGTGCTGGGTCTGAACAGCCGCTGCTGGTGCGGTCGGGCGGCCGTGCTGCATGGCCATGGCTGTGCCTGCTGTGCCTGCTGTGCTGGTGGTGCATGTGGTGGCCTGCGCTGCTGTGGCTGCATGCTGGTGCTGGCGACGGCACCTCCACGAGTTTGCCGTCTGTCTTTGACTGTATGAGCCGATGCACGTAGCCGTCACCTGCAGGCAATGCAGCAGCAGCAGCAGCAGCACGCAGGCCGGCGTATGTGTGCAGACGCTGGCGGACACCTCTGCTGCTTGCCACCTGTCAACATGACTATGCAGTGCTGCCTCATTGCTTTGCCATGTGAATGCAATGCTGTGACATGCTGCTGCGTGACCACCGCAGTGCGAACAGCACAGGTGCAAGGTGCAGATGCAGGCTGTGGCAGCCGCCTCTGCTGCTGTACCTGCATAGTCCCACACACGCTGCGTCTCCAGCTCCAGCGAGTAGCAGTGCGCCGACTCCTTCCAGTGGTCACTGGCGTGGCCATGCTTGTACCTGGCGGCAACCAAAAAACACTTGTAGTATTTATAAATGTAGACCTGTGTGAAATAGACACAGATAGATGATACAGACATGTATTGATCAAACAGACGCAGCAAACACAAACAGGGTTCTGAGAACAATGAAATCCATTTAGTGCATGCAGCGCAAAGGTTACCTTTCGAGGTTGGGGTGTGGAGCAGCAGCAAGGCCCCAGGTTTCGTCCCTGTGTTGCGCCAGGCAATAACAGGCTGTATGCCAAGCAGTACCAGTCACGAAAACATCACAGCACTGCGCACAGCAGCTGTGTTGGCTGGCCCCTTACCTGCCGCAGCCGACGTGCCCGCAGATGAGGCAGATCCACAGGTTGGCGCTGGTGCCGCAGGTGCTGCAGCGGCTGGCGCTGGTGTTGCTGCTGAACATGCAGTAGCGGCACACGGGGCAGGAGGTGTCGCCCCAGCGCTTGAGGCACTCCCCGTGGAAGCGGTGGTTGCACACCTGCACGCAAAGGTTGCGACACGGGCGAGCTTTGCAGAACAGCTAGTAGAGCTGTTGCTGGCGGAGGAGTGTGGCACACCCCTGCTGCACACTGAGGCTGTATGACATGATGCAGATGCTCCCTGATCCCCAAATGCCCTGGCTTCTTGCTCCTGGTGTGAGTAGCTGCGTTTCCAGCTGCGCCAAATAACAAAATCTTGGCAAGCACCTGGCGGGCTTTGCCTCTCATTCATTGACGCACTGCGCCACCTGCCAAACAGCATTCAAGCACGTGGCGGCAGCATCTCCTCCTACCGTTGTAACGATGCCGCTGATGTGCTCATCTAACCGCTCCAAGCACACTGGGCAGGATGGCAGCTCGGTGGTGCCGCTGGGAGGGTCCAGCCACAGCACACACGGCGCAGCGGATGATGCAATGGCAACAGCACCGCCAGAAGCAACAGCAGCAGACGTGGGTGCATTTGCCCCTGAAAGTACACCGGCTTTGCCTCCAGAAGCAACAGACGCATATGTCTGTGCATCCGTGGCTGGTGCTGGTGGTGCTGCTCCAGGCGCCTCAACACTGCTTCCTTCACCTGCTGCCATGCTGCTGCTGCTTGGTGTGGCCTCTTCTGCTTCCGCTGCTGCCTCTGCACCTGCACTGCCGCTGTCAGGCTGTGCTAACGCTGCATCCACTGCATTGCTGTCTGCTGCTGCTCCCGATTGACTATTGTTGGGTGATTGGCTGGCCTTGCTGCTGCCTGCCTTGCCTGCTTCGCTACCCACTGCTGCTGCTACCTTGGCACTAGGTGGACCCACGCCTGCTCCGGCGCCTGCTCCACTGGCTGCTGCTGCAGCCGAGGAAGTTGCTGCTGATGTGCTGCTAGCTGTGCTGTTTGCTGCGTTGCTTGATGCCGCTGGCAGTGTGAGGGAGGGCCTGCCCCTGGCCGACAGCACCTCCACGCTGCGCACAAACACGAGCCTGCAGGCGACACCACAGCCAGGGACTGCTGTGTCACAACATGCTGGACATGTCTGCATACCCTTGCGAAAACACACAATTCTGGCAATGCTGCTGCTGCTGCTGCGGTTGCTGCTGCAAGTCTACAGTTACAGGAGCTGATAACACGTTGACGCAGACTTCATGCCCTGCAACACTGCTGATGACACGTGAAGCTGGCCCATCAGTGCTCCATGCCGGCAGCGGCTGTTGACACACCCAGCCGCCACTGCAGTCTGGTACTGCTTCTGCTGCAGCTGCAGCCAACCAGCCAGCCATGGGAGGCCCGCCATGCTGCTGCAGCAGCAGCAGTAGCCTGCGTGCAAGAAGTCTACTGCTGCCTCCTGGTGCAGCTGACCGCACCTGCACGGTATGTCTGGCTCCAGCGATGAAAAGGGCAGGCCATTGAAGTCGCTGTAGAAGCTGTCGGCCTGCTCCTGGCCAGCAAAGCTGAGCAGCACCATGCATACGCTGCGCTGCGCGCCCTCACGTCGCAGCACCTGCAGCGGCATTGCAGCAGCATGCAGTTGCAGGAAAACACAGCAACAGCAGCAGCAGCAGCGGCAGCAGCAGCAGCAGCAGCAGCAGCACATTTTGCCACTGCATGCAAAGCCTTGCACAAATTGGACAGTATTCAGTAGCTGCGAAGCAGAGGCAGCACTGCTGGCAGCGCGACCTGGCCTGGCATGAGCTGAGCACAGGCTAGGGTTTGCTGCGGCAGGAGGGGTCCCTCGCTGCGCCTCACCTGTATGGCCCTGACCTCACTCAGATACGCGCCGATGAAAGTGCAGAAGTGTGCTACAGACATGTCAGCTGGGATGGCCAGGCAGCACACTGTGGTGCTGCCATCAGCGCTGTCAGCGACAGCGGCAGCCTGCGCATGCAGTGGCGGTGGCAGCAGCGGACACACTCGACATTGACTCCTGGATTTTTTGAATACAACAACAGCGAGGCTGCCACTCTTGCTGCAACTTACATATAAGATACAGTTGGCCGCATACCAAGATGCTAAGCTGCACTGCGGCTGAATGGTCCAAAGTCCATGCAGCAGCAGAGTTGAATACCACAGCTTGCAGCTGGTGTTCCAGATGGTGCTGCCTGCCCAGGTCCCACGCACCTGGGCATTGCTTTGAGGTGATGCACTGGCAGCATGATGCACAGCAGAAGAGCCATATGGCGTGCTGCTGCGCTTGTACAGGTGCACTATGCCAGTTATGTGCTCAACCCTGGGGTTGCCAACGGAGAATTCCACGCATTCTGAGTTCAAGGGCTCGCGAAAGACCTCTGTGTAATCATTATCGTCCTCGGAAGGCAGCAGCTCGCTCATTTGGCGCTTGATAGGCTCGATCACAATATGAAACATAGTTTTACATGCATCCTCGTGCAAACAGTAGAATAAACAGATGCGTTGAACTTTAATCGGCCGTGTTGACAGCTGACAGTGTGAGCTAAAGGCGTGTTACAGTTACTTTGGTATTGCCTGCACCCTGTACAACAGCCACATCTTGTGCTCCTGCGGACTGCTGAGGCACGATAGGATTGTTTAGCTTGCAATGTGACCTGATTTAGAGCACAGCCTCATTTGAATGTACGGCTCTTGCCAGCGCTGCACAGCACAGTTAGCTCACCAGCAGCTGCTGCTCCAACACAGACACAGCCAACAGCTGGGTGAACCTTCGCAACACAATTAAGATTCTACTAGTTACCTTTGTTCCGGTGTGCACGAACGAGAGCGTGCATGGCGTAAGCTGGTGCTGCAGGCAGACCTTCTGCTGTGCTGCACCAGCAGGCCCATCTGAAAAGCTAGCATGCAGCTGTGAACTTGCACAAGACCTGGATTAAGGGAATATAGACCATTCTTTCAGCTACCTGCTTGCAGGAGCAGCAGCTGGGGCCTTGCAGGAGCAGCAGCACCATGAGTGCCATCACTGTGCCAGCTGCCTACAAGAAGCTTGTCATCATGTTGGGCCAAATGTTCTACAGTGGCCAGTGCCCTCCTGCGTGGTGGGTTGACGCAGCAGAACCCAAGAAGCCGGAGAACCCTGCAGAAGCTGAGATGGCTATGTTTGAGGAGAAGAAAGCCAGCCAGCTGGCACGAGAGGCCAAGCGCAAGGCACAGGCAGGTGGTGGCTGTAGGGAGTTTGGTCCTTGGGCCAGTTGTTGCAGTGGGCACCATCAGCAGTTCAAGAGCAAGCGTAAGGGCTCCTGCTATGATGAGACACCATGCTGTGGCTGCTGCTTACCCTGAAGCTCAATGTCCTGTCCTTTGTGACCATCAGCTCGCCTGTCATAGCTACTAGCACGCAGCATCCCAGCAACGGCAGCTGTCGCAGCACCAGCCACCCATTTGACGTTTGCACCGCTTTGCGTCTGCCACGCCTGCACCCTGCTGGCACTCTGGGCTCGACCGTCTGCCCCCGCAGCAAGACACCAGCGGGCTGGCGGTGGTGCTGCTGACTGCGCTGGTTGAGCGGCAGTGGGTGGAGGAGGATGTGCTGGCGCGCGACCTCAACCTGCCCCCCAAGATGGTGCGCAAGGCCATGCGCTACTTTGAGCAGGTGGGGTGCGGCAGCCGCATGGCACAGCTCAGCAGTGTGTAAGGACAGCAGTAGGCATCACGGCGCATTCATGCCGTCCCCGCAGGCAGTGCTCAAGGCAGCGCATGGGCGGCAAGGCGCCCTTGGTGCAAGCAGCGCCAGCGCAACTGTTGCAGAACGCATGCTTGAACCCATTCTGGGGCATCACTGCAATCAACAACAAGGGGTGGATGACATAGCAGCATGCGGTGGCATGTGCAGTGCACAGCTGCAGCTGCGGACTACAGTTCTGCTCACCATCAATGATATCAGTACTTCCTGTGTTCCCGCCCGCATCTTGTCGGTCCCCCACAGGAGCAGCTGCTGCAGCGCGAGCACAAGAAGGAGGGCAAGCGTGCCCGCAAGCGTGAGCGTGAGCTCATGGTGCAGGCAGGGCTGCGGCCGGCGCCGGGGCAGGACGGCCTGGGGGCTGGCGATGCGGAGGAGGAGGACGAGGGCATCGTGGTGGGGCGCATCATCAGCTACTGCGCGCTGGACTTCCCGCGCATACTGGACAGCGTGCGCTGGCGGCTGGCCATGATGAAGAAGAACTGGCAGGTTTGACGCGTCTCATGGTCCCAGGGTACCCGGCGTCAAAATGCGACTACGGAGCAGGAGGGGTGCAGCACTGCTTGCAGGGCGTTGTGTGCAGTCGGGCGGGTGCCCCAGGCTATGCTTGCAGCATCGGCACGGCGGCTGTCATGGCTTCAGGAGGGCGGCATGCTGCGCTTGCCGAGTGCGTGCCTGGCCCTGTGTGGCGTGCAGTGGCTGAGTCGTGCTACACGACACGCTGGGCACTTGCCTCAGCTACTTGCCTACCTTTTCTTCAGCGCCTGCTCAGGCATGAGACACCCCCCGCTTCTTCTCGTTCTTCGTGTCCTCCCAACAGCACTGCACGTGCGTGGCTGCTGCGTCCTGCAGAAGCAGATGCGAGGTGGGGCCATGCTGCAGCAGTACCGCTGCCCCAACCCGGCCTGCGGCAAAGCCTTCAACAGCTTGGATGTGTTTAACCTCATGCCCACCCCCGGCAGCGGCAGCAGGCAGCTGAGCTGCGACATCTGCGGCAGTGAGATCGAGATGGTCATTGACGATGGCGGGCAGACGACTGGCAGCATGGAAGACAGGAAGGAGCGCATCAAGGTGGGCGTGCTGATGCTCCGAAGCTGCTGGCTGCGGGGGAGTGGCTGGTTGCCCAGGCAGACTCTCCCACAGGCGGGTTGCAATTGATTGGTTGATGTTGTCCGCATTGGAAGTGCGCAGAGGGGGCTGGCAGCGGTTGTTGGCATGGCAAGCGCCGTGTGAAGCTTGCAGCTGCCGTGGAGCACGCAAAGCTAGCACTGCCAGCAGACGCTTCCTCCTCAGCCCCCTTTCCCAACCCCAGCCACAAACATCGGGCTTATTATTTTTGTCGCCCTCCCCGTTTGTTGCACAGAGAGCGCGCCAGATGCTGGAGCAGTTTGACGAGGCCATGCAGCCGCTCACCTCGCAGCTGGCGGCGTGCGAGGGCCTCACCCCGCCCGACTTCATGTCGTACAACGGATGGGTGCACAACGAGATCGCCATCCGGCAGCGCGTGCAGAGTGAGCGGGGTTGCAGCGCCGTGCGAGGCACTGCTGCTGATGCAAGGCGATGTGCGCTCAAGGTCACAGGGTTGGTGTGCAGACGAAGTATTGGCAGGCACCTGCCGGCGTTGCGCATGCTGCACAGGCGCTGTGGTAATGCGTGTGCAATGATAGCCGCTGTGCCATGAAAACCACCTGCAATGCTCAAGCTTGTGCATGGAAAGCTCTTCTGTGGCAGCTGCTGCTCTGTCGACCAACTCTGCCTTGTGTTGCTGCTGCAGCCATTGATGCGGAAGCCACTGGGGCAGCAGCCAGGGCCCAGAGGAAGCCTGAGGTGCATGCAGGCACCAAAGTTTCGGTTACGTGGCACGACAGCAGCGCAGAGCACCAAGAGACAGCAGCAGCAGGCCTGCCAGGTGCAGCAGCAGACGCAGGAGGCAGCAGAGGCGCTGCAGGGGGCGCAGCAGGATTGGGCGGAGCATCAACAGCAGCGGCAGCAGCAGCGGGAGGCAGTGCTGGTGGTGCTGCACCGAAAGCGCTGCCACCATGGCTGCAGTCGCAGCAGCAGCAGCGGTCAAACCAGGTGGGGCATGCTGCAATGATGGTTGTCTGCGGTTCTTGCTAATGCACGTTTGTGGTGCTTGTTGGTTTGCTGCTGCTGGTCTTCTCGCTGCGCAATGGACGTCCGCAATGGACACCTTCATTTTGTAAACGCTGTGCGTGCACAATTTGCAGCGTCCTCTTCTATTACATCCGCAGCTGCTTTGCTCTGGATGCTGAAGGCAGGCCCTGTGAGTGCAACAGGAGTTGCAACCACACTGTGAGAAGCACTGTGCACCTGTCTGCCTCTGCAGCCTGCCTCCAAGCCGCTCCCCCCCTGGCTCATGTCGGCTTACAAGCAGCAGCAGCAGCAGCAGCCTGGCCACCCGCAGGATCAACCGGAGCAGCAGCAGGAGGCAGCAGCGGATGGCAAGGCTGGTGTGGGCAAGGTTGAGCAGGGTCTGGGCCTCAAAGCTGAACCCTACAGCCTGGGACTGAAGGAAGAAGTCAAGCCGGAGTTCAAACAGGTGGGGCGCTGCTGCAGCTGTACAGCCTGGTGGGTCCCTGCATGTTTGTGTGCTGTTGCAGCTTGGGGCTGGAGTTGTGGCGTACTTGGGCACTTGCTGCTGGTCTCTGTGCGCCATACAAGAAAGTCACAACATCTGCACCGAGAGTTTTGCAGGCTGCTGTTGTGTATGAGTGGCTGCTCACCACTGCTGCTGCTGCTGCTGCTGCTGCTGCCGCTGTTCATATACGTTGGCCATGCAGGATCCTGAGGCCGCAGAGCAGGATGATTGGGAGGCTGTGCCCCTGGGCTCGGGCGGCAACGATGGCGCAGCAGCAGCAGCAGCCGCAGCAGTCAATGATGGTGATGCTGCAGGCGATGACGCAGAAGATGAGGATTGGGAGGACGTGTGAGGCTTCTTTGCATGCAACACTCACGTGCCCCACACGGTGTGCTGCAGTTGGCGACTTCCAGTGGCACCCGTGGGCCATCTTGTCATAGAGGCATGTGAATGCCGCCTGCAGAGCACAGCAGCCGCCGCCACGGCGCTCTGTAGCGCAGAACCTTGTTGACAGCAGCCGGACCTTGTTGGCGCTGATTGCAGCTGCGAGCAGAGCGCCATACAGTCACGCTAGACCTAGGTATACAACAATCTGGAGAGTGCTGGATAACAATCTTCGTTGGTAGCTAGTGCTGCAGCAAGCTGTAGATGTTGCTGGTCGGGAACGCTCAGCAGTGATGGACCACTGAATCTGTTCGCGCAGAGCGGTGGTGGTGGCCAACTGCAATGCGGACGCTTCGCTATGCTACATCATCAATGTGTTACACGCACACGCTGTCCAGGTTAGCTTATGGATTCATCAACTGCGTGCATGCGCAGCTCTCTACCTGATGCTTCCTGGACGCTGATGAACTGATGTCCCAAACTTTTGCAAACTGAACGTGCTGCTTTCTACTTGTCAGTGGCGGTGTCAGCACCTTGTCTACAATCGGTGCGCAGCAGTGCCTGCATGCTGGAAGCAACGCAGTCCGGAAAGCAAGAGGTCGGCTGTCTCTGTGCTTGCTATGCCTTTTCGTGCTGCAGCTTGTCGCTTGGAGTTATGTCTGACCCAAAGCAGAACGTTATATAAGCTCGAACTAACGACACTCGAGGGTAACGACTTTCGCGTTGCAACGGCATACATGCCCGTTAACGTCATTCTGCAGGTATGAACTGCACTTAAAATTAATTCATCCTAAGAATTGCTAGGCCAGTGGAGCATCTCGTCGTAGCAGCAGTACCTGCGCGTGCCGCGCCAGAGAGTTGTCGTGGTTTGAAACGTACGTGGCGACTTCAGTCATTTGACGCATACACATAGCAGAGTTGTAAAGGTACTTGAATAACATACTCTGATTGTATGATACACTTTGAGCGACACCCTGGGTAGGGATCACCGAGGTCTTACTGGCACTGCTCAGTACAACGACAACTTGCGGTAACGACAAGTGAGGCTTTCCATAAGGGTGTCGGTTGTTTGAATTTAATTTGAGTAATCTAAACGTCTATTGTATCGCTGGAACTGATAGCCAGGAAGAGCGACTCGTCGTAACGGCAGCACGCCGCGCGCCGCGCCAGTGTAGTGTTGTTGGTTTGAAACGTATGTGCCGGATTTAGTAAAGCATTACATACAACTAGCCACAGACCCCTTTCGGTAAAAATTCAAAATCAAACAACTTGTGCATGACACCACTGCGAGCGACACCCTCAGATGCCTGGGCAGAGATCACCGAGATCTGGCACTGCTCAGTAAACGACAACCGTTAGTAATGCCGTATGAGTCGATCCCCAAGGGATCGACGGTTTGAAACAACTTCACCTAACCTTACGAAAAAATGTGTGATTAATCAATATTGACAACGATCGCTTTGCGGAGCCCGTCATCGTGACGGCAGTACCCGGCGCGGACTCGCCAGTGCGGGCTGTCGTTACTTCGAAACGTGCGTGCCGATCAAGTTATGTGACACAAATTCAAAGCCGCAAGACATCAACTATTTGTGTTTCATGTTTGAAATCAATCTCTGACTTCATGTTGAGCGGCAGCTTGGAGAGGAAACAGCGAGGTGCAGCACTGCTCAGTACAACGTTGTGTAGCATCGATGACAGCTCGCAGTAACGACATACGAGGCTGTCTCCAGGGGTGCCGTTGGTTCGATGTTACCTTACCACTATGTATACAATGTAAAGGTATATTTGCAGCTACGTGGATGCGTCATGTAAAAACAACGGCCATGTACGTTTCCGCTAACAGCTGTAACAGCCCACTGGCGCGGCCGCGCGGCGTGTCGTTGTTACGACTGGTCCCTCCACTGGGCTACTACATGAATCCTAAATTATATATCGTTAGTGAAGTTCATACCTGCAGATTGTCGCTGACGGGGATGTGTGTCACAACCACGAGAAGTCATTTCTTCTTGCGAGTGACGTTGTAACTATATAGCTCGACGTTTTACTGATCCATTACAATTGTGTGGCGCCACTGCGAGCGACTTCGTAAGAGGGGGGATCACCGAGCTCTGGCCCTGCTCAGGGTAACGGCAGTCTCGCAGTATCAGCACTTCAGGCTGCCCCCAGGGGTCTCATTAGTTTGAACGCGTACTGTACCGATTGGCTGGTCTGGCAGAGTTGCCATGCATGAGCAACAGCCCTTGACGGAGATGTGGCAAGTTCAATGGGTAAAGAAGTTGCAACGGCACGAAAGATAACGCAGTACGCAGAAATTTGATTGAAGTGGTAACAACTGTACTTTGCTGATCAAGGTGGGCTCACAAGTGTAATCACTTCTTGACACACCTAGCACTGACACAGCCAGCGCTGACAAGTGGGCTGTGCATATGCACAAGTGGGCTGTGCAGATGCATCTGCTCAACCCCAGAGGCAAGTTTTTCCCGCACACTGCAGCTGCGCGCACTCAATCACCGTAGCTGTCCAAGTGACGTACACTGCAGTACGCGTGCATCCCATCATGGTGAGGTGCCGAACAGCAGCACAGCTGATACCTAGCAAGGCACGCACAACTAGCCCAACCTGCACACACCCTGCAAACCAGCCAGCCCAGATTTACGTGCATTGCGTCCAACCTGCAAGCTAGCGCTGCAGTGGCACTGAAATGGCAACATGCATGCACAGTGGTTGCAGGACAGCTCCGGGCAGTGCTCAACTGCGACACTCTCATCCGCGCTCAGGCCACGTACAGGCTGGCAGCAAACACGATGTCCCTCCTGATCTTGCCGCTGGCCGCCTCCATGAGGCTGAACAGCCCCGTGTCGCCCATCACGCGCGCGGCGTCCATCAGCTCCCTGCAGCACTGGTCCAGCCGCACCACAGCGCGCACGATGCTGCCCTCCATGACGTCAGTCAGCGGCGTGATGGCGGAGAACGGCGTGCCGCGCGCCCACTCGTACACGACCTGGCGGGGGTGGAGTCACAAGAAGCAGCAGGGCGGCAGCACGGGTGGGCGCGTGGCTAGCTGCGCCGGCAGCAGCGTGTTAATTCTACAGCAGGGTAGCGGGGGCTGCATGTTTGATGCTACCCAGAATACACGCATCGAACCAGGCAGTACAGTTCAGCGCAGAATTTGAGGTTTGGCGTGTCCGTCCAGCCATGATGGCTGTCTGTGGCCCCGCTTGGCAACAACTGCAGCACCTGCCCAAGTGCGTGAACCCACACTGGGACACTCAAACAACACAATTTGGCACGCGCTCGCCACGCAAGGGCCTGAGTGCCACACATGGTGACTGGGAAGGTGCGCACCTGCATCAGGCCAGGGTGCAGCACCTCCCGCAGGTACTCCTCCTCTGCAATGGGCAGCCCAGCAGCTGCCTGCAGCCGAGCCAGCTCCCCAGCCAGCTGCACCAGGTGGCCACGCGCCGAAGCCAGTGCAGGCGGCAGCTCAGGCTCCACGTCGCTCTTTTCCTGCAAGGGCAGAGCAGACGGGGCAACATTTGGCGGCGCATATTTTGGAGAGGGGCTGCCGACTCGCATCGAGCGCTGGTCACAGCACCAGATGGCTACACGCGGCAGTTGCCACTGGCAGCAGCTGCGGCCCTCCATGCCAGCGCCAAAACCACAGGACTCCGTTCTATGCAATGACTTAGGCAAGTCTGCCTGCAGCAGACCAGAACCGCGAGGGGCGACTGGCACGCTGTTGCTGACTGCCCAGCACCAACCAGTTTTCACCGCATGCATGCATGCACGCACGCACGCACGCTGCGCTGCTGGGCGTCTGTCTGCCGCCGCACCTGGAACACCAGCGCGCTCATCAGCGCCACCGCCTCCTCCGGGCTGAGCCCCGTCAGCAGGCCCCTGAACAGCAGCTCCGTCGACAGCAGCTCGTCCTGCAGCGGCACGCAAGCGGTGCACGCAGCAGGCATGGAGGTGTCCCAGGGTTGCAAACACGCACAGCAGTCTTGGTGCATTACAAGCGGCGTCTGGTGGGAGCACTTTGTCCTGCAAGCACTGCTTGTCAGCATACCACTCAACAGCAGCGTCCCAGCTTGCCGGCTTGCGCATGCACCTCAAATGCCGCCTAAGTCACGAATTTTCATCCTGCGCTGCACGCACCGCATGCCGGACAGCTGGCTGCAGGACGCACCTGCGTGCTGTTGATCTCGCATGCTGCACGGCCCTTCAGCGTGACCGTGCCTTCAGGTGACACGTAGCCCAGCTGCTGCAGCACACCCACACGCTGGTGGAACTCCGGCATCTGCGGGGCCACAATCGCACAAGGCACAGCAGCGCACGACCCTCAGGCCACTTGCAGGAGAGCGCTCGTAGAAGCAGAACGACATACATGTATTGTTACCATGCCGTGCTGCAAACGGCTGTTGTACCACCACCGCAAATGAAGGCAACTGCCTCAGCAGCGAAGCAGCCCTCGCACCCCCTTGCACCCCAGCAGGGCGCGCAGCGCCGCCTCCGCCGTCGCACCTGCTGCAGGCTGGCATCGCTCAGCTCGTGGCTGAGCTCCTGGAGGCGTTGAGTCAGCAGCAGCTCGCTGCGCACCAGCGCGGCCTGCTCGGGCGTGCCTGCAGCAGCAGCGCAGCAGCGGCAGGAGGGAGGCAGACGGTTCGCAGCACCTCCGTGCGGCATGTTGAGCTGGAGCAGCCTCCGGGGACATGCATGTGACGTCACTGCACTTGCGCTGCTCGCTGGACTAAGTACATGCAAACAAGCACATGTCTGAACACAGTCCTGCAAGCAAAGCGGCACACGTAGCACCAGCGGACGCGCTTGCACTCGCAGTGCACCGCAGCATCGCCTCGTACCGCCAAGCCCTGGACCGCTGCACCTCGCACCTGGGCATGTGTGTGCCGGCATCGCGGCTCGTGCACTGAGCAGCGCTGCACGTTCGTTGAACTTCACTGCGAGCTCCAGCGAGTTTATCTTGGCCTCCTGCCGCAGGTCCAGCTGCTCCGGGTCGCCCAGCCCTGCAGCAGCAGCCTCGTCCTGCAAGCAACACACCATCACAGGCAAGAGCAAGAAGACTTGAGTCAAAAGCGGCAAACAGCAAGAAGACTTGAGTCGAAAGCGAACAATGGAAGCACCAGGTGGAACTGCATGGTGGTCACCTAGTTCTTACCTGCATGTCATCGCTGGTATTCAAGCATGCTAGCAGCAGCTTGCAGGAAGATGCCCCCTGCTGACGCGTGCAAGCCCTAGGCAGCTGCAGCACCTGCACATACCTCAACAAGCCAGCACAGCGTCAAGTGCGGTTGCCACCCCAAGCAACAACCAAAAACACACGCACGCGCCAAAGGCATGCACTGCAGCTGCACGCAAACTCAAGCCAGGACAGTGCCAAGCACAGCAACCCGCCAAACAGCAGTCGCCGACACAACCGCCGACCCACCTGCATCTTCTGCAGCTGCCGCAGCGCAGGCCCCACGCCCTTGCCCGCCTCCTCCAGCACCTCCAGGGGCTCCAGCTTCAGCGGCTTGGCTCGGCAGATGCCGACCACCTGGCAGGCGACAGCCAGGCAGGCAGGCAGGCAGACATACAGGCAGGCAGGCAAACAGACAGTCAGGCAGACAGACAGACGGATAGACAGACAGGCAGAAAGACAGACGGAGTCAGCAACACAGCACAGCAGCCGGCAAGGTTTGCATGGCTGCAAACAACTTCCGCTGCAACAGCTTGGCGATGCAGATGAAAACAACCTGGCAAATTGTGAAGGAGCAGTCACTGGAAAAACCGAACGGCAGAGCTTAAGGCTCACTTAAGGCAGCACACCGGCATTCACTCTACAGCTTTGCACTGCCTTAGCTGCAGCTGGCAGAGGTAGACACACATGGGCACACCAACCACAGCGGCGGCAGAGCACGGCCACCGCTGGAAGCGCATCAGCTGTCCTGTGTTGTACAGCTTCAACAAGCATTCGTGCCCATCCTGCTGTGTGCGTGTGTGTTGTCGTCTGTTGCTGCTCCCAACACGGGCTGCGATGATAGTTGCGGTACCAGCTGCCATCACACGTATGCATGCATGTCACCTGTTTGGCTGGCGCTGCCATGAGCATGTAGTGCAGCCCTGCGCTGCTGCCGTAGCGCGGCAGCGGCCCTGGCACGTTTGCTGCTGCCCTGCTGCCCCCCTTGAGCTTGAAGCCTTGGAACTCCTCCTCTGCGTGAAGAGCAGGTGGCGACAGCACAAGCAGCGGCAGGGAGCAAGCGTGATCGTGGTGTTTCACAGGGTTACACACACATAGTGAGGTCCATGAGGCGCAAGGTGACCCAAGCCATAAGAGGCAGTTCTTCCACTGGTGGTGACAGCCAGTACGACTTGGGGTACAGGACAGCTGCACAGTGGCTGTCGGTCAGGTAAACCAGGGTGTGTTTCTGCTTTGCGGGAGTGTGTTGACTGCACCCTGACCCCGCTCCAATACAACTCAGCTGCTACAACGCACAAGGGAGGTTCATGCAGACAGGCACCCAGATCTCATACCCGCCTTCCCCGGCATATCCTTTGAATCCCACTTACCAATCACCGCTGCTGCTGCAGCGCTTGCAGCTGTGTCTGCTGCTGGCTCATCCAGCGGCCCCGGCTGATGCAGCACCAGGAACCACAGCACCCGCTCAGGCCCAACCCCGCCGCCAGCTCCGCCAGACCCTAAACCGCTGCCTGACGCTAAACCGCCCTTCTTGGGGCCTCCAAAACCGCCCCGCGCCGAGTCAGCAGCAGCAAGCAGCTGGTCGAGCGTGTCAGGGGACCCCACGATGACCGCCAGTTCGGTGAGGCCGCTGCTGGCTGCTGCAGCAGCACTGCACGGCCGGGCTGCAGCAGGCTGTGGATGCTGCGGCTGCCCAGCACAGCCTCCTGCAGGCGCAGCACAGACACAGGTAATGCATACACATGAGGCAACTTGCATGCTCAGTGGGGGCATGGCGTGTTTTGGGGGCACGGCTGAAGAAGCCCGCAGCAGTGCGCCAGGTGAAAAAGTCCCTGGCGCGAGTTTTGGAGCAGGGAACAGGGAGACTTGCACCGTTGCGGCTTGTGGCCGTTGTCAGCCATGTGCTGACTCAGCACGCTCGCCCCTGCCGTCACGACACACACACAGCCACGACAGGTGGTCCATGTACGCGCCGGCCACCGCCCCACCTGCAGCTGCTCGCTGATGTCATCGATGCGCTTGCCCAGCGACACGTACTGCTCCAGCTCCTGCCTGCTGCACCCCCGCACGCAGCCAGGCCAGCGCCCGGCCGAGTAGGCTGCCAGCTGCGCCTGGCCGGCGGCAAGCGCCGCAGACTTGCCCGGCTGCGCGCGCTGGGCGTGGAACTCAGCAAAGGACCGCCGCAGCATGTCCTCAACCTGCGCGTGTGGTCGCAATGGCACACAAGACAGCGGCGCATGTTGTGATGCGTGGCCAGTGCATGTCCGGTGCAGCCGAGCAGCCGCTGGGCAGTTGAACACGGGAGTGGCAGCCTGGATGCAGCGCCATGTCAGCGCGCCTGCAGACTGCCACCGCACGATTTGTGCGGGGAATTTCAACTGCGCACACAGATGCGCACATGATGTGCACCGCACAAACACCTCACAGAAACGGCCGCAGGGTCGGATCGCGATGATCTTGGCTGTCGGGTCACCTTCAGGTCCTCCACCCGCAGCAGGTTGAGCATCATGGAGTAGGTGAGCCGGAACTGGCTGGACAGGCTGACGCCTTTGCCTTGCAGCAGCTGCTTCAGCTCGCCCTCGCCTGGAGAGCAGCAGCAGCAGCAGCAGCAGCAGCAGCAGCGGAAAGAACACATGAGTAACGCCTGCTGATGTCGCTTGCACTCCTCGTTGGCACTCTGGCAGCAGCAGTTCAAACGGCTGTGACGACAGCACCGTCCCTTGCTAACTGGCAGCCGCATGCAGCAGGTGACAAGAGACACCCTCGCGGTTGCCAGCAGTTTGGCAAACCAAGACCGCACAGTGCATGCACGGTGGCCACCCCACCTGGCGGCTCCTCCCATGCCGCGATGACCACCATGCCCACCGCATCCAGCCCCCGACGCCCTGCGCGGCCCGCCATCTGCACAGCACAGCAGCAGGCACACAACAGATGCCGGTCAGCACCGATGCCGGCGGGTCGGCCTGCAGACCATGCTGGCACACACGCATGCAGAACGCATGGGTGAACAATGCGCTGCGTGCGCCAGCTGCGTCACCTTACGCACTGTCGCACTGCACTGCAGCAGCTGGCAACGCCATGGCGCCCGCACCTACTGCCAGCGCGACAAACAGGAGCTGCGCCCTGGTCCTACAAGTGCACCTGGGTTGCGCCCTCCCCCAACCAGTCTACTAACTGTAATCAGGAATAAATGAGCCCTGGGCAGGCATCAGACGGCAGCAAGCAGTCACGCACCTGGGTGTACTCCCCCGGCAGCAGCGTCCTGAAGCTGCGCCCGTCATGCTTGCGCAGGCCGTGGAACACCACCGTGCGGGTGGGCGCGTTCACGCCCATGGCGAACGTCTCCGTGCAGAACAGCACCTGGCAGGCGCGGGTGCAGATCAGCCGCGGCGAAGACAGCAGGAGTTGCCGTGGTCAAAGAGCGAGCAGCACCGGCAGCTGCTGCCGCATGGCAGCAACGACGTACTTGTTCCAAACCTGGCGACCACGGATGTGTGGTAGCAGTGGCGATGGAACAGACCAGACGGTGCCACAGCAGCCGTTACGGACAGAGCAGCGTCATGACCGTGCTCCAACACCCGCCCACCTTGATGTACCCTTGGCAGAACAGCATCTCCACCGTCTCCTTCATGATTGGCAGCAGCCCGGCATGGTGCACCGCAACGCCGCGGCGCATCAGGTCCCGCAGCCGCAGGATCTGCACACCAGAGCAGCAGCAGCAGCAGCAGCAGCAGCGACAGTCAGGGCATGAGCCCAGCAACATGCAGGCCAGCAAGCGTGCATGCGGCTCCCACCTGCGACGATCGTACGCGCCAGCTAGTGTGCATGTGGCACCACACCTGCGACGATCGTACGAGCCAACAAGCTGCAATCGTGATGCGTCTGCCTCTCCTGCCCCCGCTGCTGCGGACCCTTCGTAATGACCCACGCTGGACGACAGCCCCCTGGAACAAAGCCGCCCATTGTGCTGCCCAACACCCAGACCCATGCTTGCGACAAACATAATATCCCAACGCCTTGGGGCGTGCGGCGCACCTGTGGCAGCTCCCTGTCGCCCTCGCGCAGCCGCGACAGCACCTGCTGCACAAACACGTGCACCGTGTGCTTCTCGGCAGACGTGGTGAGGTCCAGCCCGCTGCACGCGTCGGCGGCCGAGTCGCAGCGCTTCTTGCTGAAGGTGAAGAAGGCCACGGGCAGCAGGTCGCGCTTGCGCAGCAGCTGGATGAGGTCCTGCAGCTGCGCACGCTCGCTGCCGCCGCCGCTGCCGCCGCCGCTGCCGCCGCCGCCACCTGCGGCGCATATGCATGCAGCACAGCGGCCTCAGGACGAAGCAATGCCAAACGATTAATTTGACGAGGAAGCTTTGTCCAAAGCTGCTGCTACTGCCACCACCTTCATCGGCGCCCCCTGCTCAGGACTACCATCCGACTGTGCGAGCACATGTATGCATTGCTGAGAGAGTGTCCAGGGTGCTGTGCAGCAGTGCTGAGGGTGCTTGCTGCAGCAAGCAGGCAGGACACCAGCCGATGGACGGCACCCCAGGAGCCTCACACCAGCAGCGCAGCAGCAGCGCACCTTGCAGCTGCCGCCTGAAGCTGTCGGCGCCTCCGCCCCTGCCGCCATACCCCCTGCCCCGCCGCCTCCCCTGTTGGGACCCTGCGCCTGGCCCCTGCCGGTCGGCCGTGCAGCAGCAGCAGCCCCGCCCCTGCCGCCACTGCCCCCTGCTCCTGCAGGCTTGGCTGCTTCTGGGTTGCTTTTCTTGCGGTGCGCTGCTGCTGCCCTGCGGATGCCGTCTGCGTTGAAGGTGGAGTCTCCCGACATGACCGGGTAGATCTCGCCTGCGTAGTACACGTTGTGCTCCAGCGGCACGGGGCGCTTGTTGGTGCCTGCACAGCCAGCGGCACACACGTACAGCGCCGCGCCCACACCCAGCAGCATGACGCTGCGCAAGCTAGAAGGGACTGAGAGCAACAACGGTGAGCCATGTAACACCATTGTGGATGGGGATGCGCACCAAGTCATCTTTGTGGGCGCCAACCCTCTGCTCGGCAGCCCTGGCTGCCTGTCCCCGTTCGGCACCTGGCTCCTGTCGGCCCTGCTGTCGAGGCGCATGCTGGGGAAGATGCGTGGTTGTCGCATGCACACATGTCACGGTGCGGCTGGTGCGCCCCGCGCAGCTGCCAGGATAATCCTATCAGAGCAGGCACCGTTGCTGCCACTTTCAAAGTTGCGTTGTGGGGATGCGGCATGCTGGTGAGCAGCTCTTGGCCCGTGGCGGGCTGCTGTTGGGGAACTCATTAAAAGCTACACCCTGCTTGGTTTGCATGCGTGGGACCCCTGCCGCTACCAAGTCATCCCAGGGCCAGCCGGACAGGAACAAGCGCCCCAACGCCTGCATGCGGGGACCTGCCTGTCACGTAGATGACGCGGTTCTTGGTGCGCCCCACCCAGCTGGCAAACTCGGTCACGTTGGGCACCGTCGCGCTGAGCATGACGATGGTGATGTGCGGCGGCAGCATGATGATCACCTCCTCCCACACCACGCCCCGCTCAGCGTCGTTCACGTAGTGCACCTCGTCAAACACCACAAACTCGATGTCGCGGATGACGTCAGCACCCTGCGCGCAGCAGCAAACATCGTCACTCAGCTATGCTATCGCTTTCTGAAGTGACAGCTACATGAGTGCTCAGAGCTCTGCTCTGACCTCAACCTGGGCAGGCCGCACAGAAAGCAACGTAGGTGTTACAACAGTATGTTTGTGCGGTGGGCAACAATTTCAGCAATTGAGGCCTTCCCCAACCCAATGAACACAGATGACGTCAGCCCCCTGTGTGCAGGAGCAAACAGGAGCACCCGTCAGAGCATGCTCTGGACGGCATCATCGACAACACATCCTGAGCACTGCTGCGGTGCAGCGCAGCGGTGCCAGACCGCTTGGAGCCGCCGCGTGCGTGCCGATCTCCGCTGTGCTTTTGCCAGCACGCTGCGGTGCGTGCAGCGCTGGCTGCCGTGCCTGTGCTGCCTGCTCTGCTGCTGCGCCGCGCCCGCACCTTGTAAAGCATGCTGCGCAGCACCTCTGTGGTCATGATGAGGCAGGGCGCCTGGGGGTTGATCTGGACGTCACCCGTCAGCAGCCCCACCTGCGCGGAGGGTGTGCGTGGGAAGACGGCAGCAGCATACGCATGGCTTTCAACAGCAGCGCACACAGCACAGTCACAGCAAGCATCTGCCCCTTTCCCCGCTGCCCACTCGCCCATCCCTCGCTCTCCCTCCCTTTCTCCCTATCTCTGTCTCTTGAGAAGCCCACCCAAGCACCCACAAACACAGCACACTCCCGCTGAACCCCTCGATGGTCTCACCTCAAACTTGGCGCTGAAGTCCCTGAACTTCTGGTTGCTGATGGTTTTGATGGGACTGGTGTACACGGCCCGGCTGGCATGCGCCCCCGCCAGCGCAAAGGCGTACTCAGCGACCACGGTCTTGCCCGCAGAGGTGTGCGCGGCGACAAACACCTGCAAGCAGAGCAGCACACCGGCAACGTCGTCCGCCACGACGAGGGCAAACACACGTCAGTCTGGTGCAGCGATGGCCGTGCCGCCAATGTCACCACACACCAATGATGTGCAGGCAGCTTCCACCACACACGCCTTGCCCCAGAACCACCACCAGCAATGCAAGAGCACACACCACGCATTGCACGGCCAAAGGTCGTGGTTGCGGTCGCTGCTTCAGGCACGTCTAATTGCTGGCATCAGCAGCGGACGCACTGAGCGCCCAGCCTCCAAGTGCAGCAGCGCCTCCTTCTGGAAGCCGTCCAGCTCGAACGGGTAGGTCAGCGCCAGGTGGGGCTTCAGCTCAGACCAGGCAGCGGGCAGGTCGGGGATGCCGCCCCGCACGGCAAACTCGTGGTCGCCCGCGCCCCGGGGGCGTGGCGGCTGCGCTCGCAAACGGCGGCGGCCAACACCGGCAGTGAGCGTCGCTTCTACGTGCAGGCAACTGCACACACCTGCAGCTGACGCCACCTGTCACAGTACGGGTGTGTGCGCGTACAGCAGTCCTGTGGCAAGCTGCAGCAGTACGGACACGTACAGAGTCTACCTGCAACTGAGCAGAGTCTTCGCAACACAGCAGAGGCGGCGGTCCACACCACACCTGCTGCAATGTGTGTGCCAGCTGCTGTTGCAGAGCAGCAGGCTAGCTGCCAACCCAAGTGATGCACTGCCAGCAGCCTCACCGTGGATTTGGAAGCAGCAGCTGCTGCAGCAGCTCTGCCTGTGGCCACCACCACCTGATCTTCAGCCAGCAGGCTGTCGACGCTGTCGGCAACTGGTGCAGCGTCGGCGACACCGTCACCATGTGCGCCATCACCGGCGGCAGCAGCTGCTTCAGCAGCTTGTTCAAGGGCTGAAGAAGAGTCTGCTGCTGCTGCTGCTGCTGCCTCCTGCTCAGCCCCCGACTGCACCTCAGCTTCCTCTTCCTGCTCACTCTCAGATGATTCCACCTGCAGCAACGATGCATGTCACCAAGTATCTGTGTGTAATGTATGGCCGGCGTTGTTTCCACGTGTGATGGATTGACAGGAGCACGTGCGCAGACAATACTTGACTTGAGCACAGGCTCACAAGCAGTGTTGCGAACTGGTGCTGGCTGCTTGCATCACTGGTGAAGCACCATAAGCAGACAGCACTGGTGGTCTGCCGTGCTTCGAAGCACCTGGCAAACCATTGCTGGCCGTCCCCTTGCATGGTGCTCCCTGATTGGTGACGAGGACTGAACCAAAACCAGCTTGGAGCACTGCCACATGACTTTCAGGAGACCACACAGATATGACACAAAAGACTCCAAGCTCACCTGGCCAGCCTCCTGCTGCAGCCGCCACAGCCCATCAAAGATGCCGCCAGGATTGGTTTCAGCAGCCGCAGCAGCAGCGGCAGCAGCAGCAACCGGCGGCAGCGGTGCATTCGCAGCAGGGCCCAGCAGGGCCCCTGGCAGGGTGCTCCCACCTGGGATGGCAGAGTGCTGCTGCGGCTGCTGCTGCTGCTGCAGTGGTGCTGCGGCAGCTGTAGCTGGCAATGCTGCTAAGAGTTCCTCCTCTGCAAAGTCAAGCACAAACACGCAGTTGCACACATCAGATGACATCAAAGGTCGCAGGTCGACAAATTTGTGTTGACACAGTGCAACGGGCTGTCATTTTGTCACAGTCATGTCGATGACATTGTTGCCACTGTCGTGCGTGTGCCACAATATTTTGCACTGCACAGCAGAAGTACGTGCTGCACCAAACGGCACGAACTCTGGAACAGGGTTGCCCTTTGGTGCCCGCACAGCTGCATCTGCCAGCTGGCGAGCCCACCTGTTGGGCGCAGGTCTTCCGGCATGTTCCAGGCGCCGAACATGCCTCGGGAAAGGCCCGGCGGGGCAACAGCAGGCAGGAGACCGCTGTCTGTGGGCAGCAGCATCACCACAGCAGCCACATCAGCAGCAGCAGGTGGGTGGTCAAAATGTTGCGACTGCCTCGCCTGGCACCAGCCATCGCACCGGCCTCCTGCAGCGCAGCAGCCTCCTGACAAACCGACAAACCTGCAGCTGCTTCACACTTCAGCCCATGCGGAGCGTGCCGCCTCTGCTGTTAGGCATTCTGCATCGTGTCGACATACGTCTGGCTCCTCCATCCAGAGGGCTGATGTGAAGTGCAGCCATACGAATTCCGCTGTCAGCACAGGCGCCGTCGCCGTCGGCGGCGATCCACCCGTTCCCCCCATGTCTTGCCCTGCCCCCGCGCTGCTGCCGCAGATCCGCCATCAGGCTCGACACCACAGCCAAACGCCGCCGACACTGTGGCACCATCCACCCACCTGCGCCGCCGCCTGCCCCCAGGTGCTGCTCCAGCAGGTTCAGCCAGCCGCCGCTGCTGGCTGCTGCTGCTGCGGCCATGCAGCTGCTGGGCATGCTCGCCATCAGCGACTCCCCACCTGCACAACCAGCCAGCAAACCAGCACCATGCAACCCCACGATCACAAACCCATTGGTCGCATTGCTATGCCGTGACAGTCAACTGCGATCACTCGCCAAGTAGCAGCACTTCTGGTAGCTGCTGCTGGTGTGCACAACACACTGCCAGGACAAATTACTTCTTTGCGGGCACAGCCAACACGTGTGCGCACCTGGCAGAAATGGGCTGCTGACGCTGAAGCCGCGCCAGGTGTCTGTGCCAGGCTGGCGTGCAGCCAAGCGCTGACTCAGCGCCAGCGCATCAGTTGAGGCAGGGTCGAGGCTGGACAGACACACTTCAGCATAGCCAACCTGGCAGCAGCAGCAGCGGCAGCAGCAGCGGCAGGTGGAGGTGATCAAGCCAGGCTGGCGATGCTGCCCAAGGCGGACGTGTGGCGCCCTGCACTAGGCTCAGCGCGGCTCTCAAGCACCCTGCAAAGCTTGCGAGCAACAGAAACTTGCCACCATCACACATCTTGCACTAAGGCGACTGCTGGAAGCAGTGCTGGCTACAGCCCCTCCACCAGCAACAAGGAACAAGATACTTGGCCAGAACGCCCCGGCAATGCCACAGCACAGCAGCGCACTCGACAGTCACAGTCCATCCACCAGCAGCCATGTATGAGCCACACAGTCATCAACCGTGCCCGTAGAAACAGCCAAATCATGCTGAAAAAACCCGCCCGGCAGACACACACGGCGAGCTGTCGCACCTGCCCGCTCGTTGTGTGCGGCAGTGCTGGCGTGACGGCGCTGCGGGGCAGGGAGGGTCTGGTGCTCGCAGCAGCAGGGTCGACAAACACAGCAGACAGCACAGGACCTGCAGCCAGGCACACAGGACAAGGAATGCCAGCCGCAGCAGCAACAGCACTCAAAGTCAACAGGTGCACACATGTGCTGGGAGGCGCGGCGCTGGCAGGCATACGGAGGGGGGTGCAACAGCAGCAGGCACTGCAAGAAGCTGCTTGTAGGCAGCAAACAGCTTGGTGCACCAGCTGCAAGTCACCTTCTTCAAGCAAGCTGTTTGCACAAAACCGTAGTCAGCTTTGCTTTGGCAACACTCACAAGTGATTGCACGCATATGCTGTGCATTGACTGTGCAGAGCTGCAGAGTAGCACTTGCCCTGCCAGCTGGCCGCTGCTTTTGGTGCAGTGCATTACGGGCTACGCTGAAACACCTGTCACAATAGCACCCGCCTCACCCCTCTCCCCCACCGATCCCAATGTGTCAGGCAGGTTCCAGCTGCAGTAGCGCTGCTTCAAGTCATCAAGCAGCGCAGAAGCCTGCTGGGCAGGGTAGGGTGGCCCCTGCAGCAGTGATCAGGCAACGAGGGATATCATATGCAGCGGTTAGAAGCACATGAAGTAGCCACAGCAGTGACGACACGAGTCATCAGCTGGTAGATCATGGCTTGCAAGCAAGGCAGGAACTGCAGCAACAGGCAGTGCAACTGTGCAGGAAGTGTTGGGACACGAGATGGCAGCTGCTGAAACAACACACCACTTTTTAATTTCAATCAAGATGGATGCTGACTACGTGCACTTGCCTGTACAAGCGGTGGCACAGAGTCGAGCTCGCCCTCAACGACGTGCACTGTCCCGCTCCACCCGGTTGCAAGACCGTAGTCTGGTACACCATGCAGCATCATGTTGGTCTAATTCTTCACAGGCAGCCAGCAGAATCACCCAAGTGCTGGATCAGCAGCAGCAACAGCTCAGTTGCCAGCAGGTTGACAATACATGTTGGGCAGTAAAAATCAGCTTCTTCTCAAATGTTTCGCTCGCATTGCTGCTGACAGATTGCTATTTCTGAAATGCACGAGGTGCCAGGTAGAAGCAATGCGCTGATCTGCCAGGCCAATGGTTGAGGTGTGGCTGTTGTGTTAGGGTTTTGTCAAAGTCACTACCGCTTGAAGGTACAGCCTGCCTGACCTCCCGCCACCACTTGGCAGATCTAAAGCAATCAACATATAATTCCCAACGGCGTGTGCAGGTGCAACACATGGCGACATCCGTGCAAGTTCACATGCTGCTGAGTTTCGGCAACTCGCCAGTTCAGCTTGTTATGAACCTCATCACCATGTTACTTGAGAGCTTGTTATGAACCTCATCACCATGTTACTTGATCATTTCATACTTAATAGCTTGCTTGTTATGCACACATGTGTAGTGGGAGTCCTCCAAATGTTGTAAAGCGATGCTAGCACAGCCGTGCTGTTTCATTCCAGAGTTGTGAAGGTTATTACAGGCAGCAAGGCATGCAAGACGCCAGAGTTGTCACAACACCCGCAACATATGTTGTGCCACACCAGTGCGGCCCAAGGTGGCATGCTGTCTTAACACAACGTTGGTGTCACTCCAACGCCCTTCTGTGCCCTGAGGCGTAATTAGGTGGTGTTTGTTAACCAGTAACCAGCCTGAGGCCCCGTAAAGCTCTTGTGGACCACCTGCATACGTTGCCACGTATTTACAACAGAGGAGCACAATAAACTACGTTTCCAAGCCAGTGTCCCTCAAATAGGTGCGAGAGAGAGACTCAGAATCCCTGTGCTGTAACAATCAGTGCACTGCAACCTCGTAGGGAACCCAAGCAGGGAAACAGAGCGCCTGACTCCTCATGCAACTGCGCATGCAAGCAACGCTAAAGTCAAGTTAAATGACTCATCCGCTGTAGACTGCTGTAGCTGGATGCATGCCCTGAGTGAGCTGCACTGGCTGTGTTGCGCTACCATCATCGAGGTGCGTCAACACACCTCGTCGCTGTCCAGATGTAGCCTGCGCAGCCGCTGCTGGTGTGGCTGGATTGTTGAGGACTTGAGGCACATAACCTTTTGTGCAGATTGGCACTGCAATGACGCGTACACGCCAGGCAGATTCCCTTTCGCAAGCTGTAGGCAGCAAGAGTGTTGGGTTTGCAACATATGTCATGGCAAGGACCATTGTGTCCGCCGATGTCTGCAGGCAGAACCTTGGACAGCGCGTGTTGCGTTGCTGTATGCAAGGTGCACTCACCGCAACTAGGTACAGCAACAAAACAGCTGTTCTGGTACATCCCGCCAGGTGACAGAGATGCGCAACTAGCGGCCGCCCAGGCCTAGGCTTGATGAGTCACCAGCGTTGTTACTGCCACCGGTGTGGGCACCAACCTATGGCTGGCAGCATACCGGTCACACACACAAAGTTATTTTTGACTTCTTGACATGGTGGCTTCAACACGGTCGCTACATGATGTGCTCGACACGAGGATGATGATATGATAAGAGTGGTGGGAACGAAGGTTCAATTACACGGCGCGATACTCGGTGGTCAACACACGTGTTTCGATTGATCCCAATTAGAATTTTGCAGCACAGCAGGCGTGCGAGCTTGACGCAGGTGGTCCAGTTCGTGTGCGGGAGTCGTTCGCTGGCCAAGCAGGGCAAAGGCTATCTGGCGCCGTTGTGCATGCCACTGGCACTATAGATTTTGTTGGTTGTTGGTGAGTTCCCGGATCGGTCGTTGTGCTGACCTTGCACTGTATAAATTGTCTTGATAGCCTCGCAGCCACATCTGCAATGTGCGGTCCACGCTACAAGTTAAGCTTAAGCATTGCCCAGTTCCCAGCTGTCGCAGTGTACCAGGCATCAAGCGAATGGGCTGCTGCTCCGTGTAGTGGCGGGTTAGCTTGACGGGGCTAGCCTCACGATCGTGTTTGTTTTGTTTGATGGTCTCTACAATGCAGGTGCATCCTGCGCAGCAAGGGCAGGGCGACCGGGTTTCTTGCAGGCAGCAGCAGTAGTAAAGCAGCAGCACCTGCGCTGTTGGCGTGCGATGGACCTCCCACTGATTACTGGTGAGGGTGGACTTTTTGCGAACATTAGCAACTGGACAGCAACGGGACTGATCATGCATGCACGATGCCGTGTATGCAGCCTGTCTTTGGCAGCAGGCTGGGCAGCTTGTTTGCAGCAGCCTGCATACATATGCCACGTCAACAGCAGGTGCGTATGTGAGGGCAATTTGTCGCGCTCTTCTGGATTGCTCTTGATGGAGTGACACAAGTGAAGGCCTGCCCTCAGTTGTGGCACGCAGTGGTATGTCGCTCAGGTGGTGATGTGTTCTCAGTCGTGGTGTGTGCTGCCCTGCTTGCTTGCAGAGGCTACAAATGACTACTACCGCAACATTTACGCCGATCCCCTTCTGGGCCCCATTTTCAGAGGTGCGCAGGCAGTTCCAGCAAAGCAGTGGTGCTGAAGTGGGTGCAACACGCTGATACAAGAGCGACAAAAACGATAAATAGCGACTAAGAGCGATAAAGAGCGACAGCAGATCTGGGATTGGCAGCAGGGATGTTTGCTGCATGTCTCAGCTTGTCTGTATTTGCACTAGTGTTGGGCAGATCCAGGCTCAAGCGTAAACCTGGTAGCTTTGGACATCGCAGACATCGCAGAAGCGCGTGCATGCCAGGGATGCAGGCTTATGTGATAACGTCACGCCACTGCATCCATTGCTGCAGGCGTCAACATGGTGGTGCTGCGGCAGCATGTGAGCTACTTCATTCACCAGGTGCGTAGGCCAGTGGCGTGTGGAGCAAAGCTCCTTGTGTAAAAGGAGCCAGAACATGTCGTGCACAGCACGTGAAGCGTACACCTGTGCGTGCATCTACCCCGGCGCTGGCGTTGCTGCCACACCAAGCAGTGCCTGGCAGGTTTGTGCGTGCATGCTGGTGCATGCATTGCTGCAGGTGCATGTTGCTTGCTCAACCATCATCTGCCGTTGTCTTGTGTCTATGCCCACCACACTGTCACCGTGTCTCCACTGCCAGGTGACGATGTTCGACGCGCCCATGACTGAGCGGCAGCTGGACTACCTGCGCAAGGTGCACAAGCCCGTCATTGCACGGCACAACATCAGCCAGACCCACTATGACCTCATGGTGGGGCACCTTGTGGACGCCATGCGCACCAACGGGGCCCAGGTGGGGGCACACGCGGCGTGGCAGCATGCGCCGGAAGCTGTGCATGCACAGGCCGGTGCAGCCTGCGGTGTGTGGCGGCGCCGGCGCCTGCGACTGCCAGCATGTCACGCACAGCTGCGTCCTGGTGCCAACTATCGCTGCCTGCTGCCACGTTTTGCGGGCCGCCTGTTTTGAGAGAGAGTAGATACACGTGGGTCCGGTCGCCATCTTGGATGGCATAAGCCACCCCCAAACGAGCCACCGCCTGTTGTGTGCCTTGCAGGAGCAACACCTGGACATGGTGCAGGCCAAGCTGCAGCCGCTGCGGGACCTCTTCCCGCCGCCCAGCGCTGCAACAGACACGCCTGTCGACGGCACGCTGATGGTGCACCACACTCAGTGCCCTCACAAGCACTACCAGCAGCAGCAGCAGCTCTATGCAGTGCACCAAGAGCAAAGTGGTGTCCTCGACATGGACAGCAGCAGCATGCAGGACAGCAGCATCCACTGTTGCAGCAGCATCTGCACAGACTTTGACAGCAAGGATCAGCAAGTTGGGCACGCAGGCAGCGCTGCAGCGCAGCCAAAGGTCAAGGCGTGGGCCAAAAAGCTGCTCAGGAGCCTGCGCGGCAAGCTCACCGACTGAGCCGCGCGGGCACCGACTGAGATTTGCGGGCACCGGCTGAGGTGCGCAGGCACCGGCTGAGCCGTGCAGGCTCTTGATGGTACAAGCCATGCCATGTGGTTTCTTCCGTTCGGCGTGGGCGCTTCTGAGCCATGCCTGGTTCTGGTTGCGCTGGATGCGCTGGACATCCCAGTGCTGTGGGGTTTTGGTCTCAGTCAGGCTATGGTGCATGACTCAGGTATGTCGGCCTGAGTCTTGCTTAGGCTTTGGCAGCAAAATTTGTTTTCGGGTGGTGGATGGGGTCCTACCCAGGCGTCGACTGTGAATGTGCGGTTGGCATTCAACTGGATTCAGTGCCAGCAGGGCTGTCCCTTTGCACCAGCGGTGGGGAACAGGGGTTGCTTGTCTCGATCTTGCTGGGTGTGAAGGTGTAGATGCAGCAATGCGGGTTATCTTGTTCTCTGCTACATGCCTCCAGTACTGTCGTGCTCCCTGCTGTGGTTGCACAAGCTTGCGATGCTAGTCGCTTGTTTTCCAGGGTCATGGTCGATTCTGAAGCTTATGAACATTGTGTATCAGATGCGGTTTTGTGTCAACTGTGTGCTTGTCTACTGACTATGCGCCAACTGCCTGGTGCCTAATGCACAAACTGTTGTGCACCACTCAAGAGTATCTTGTGCTGCAGTTGGCGCCTGTTGGTCGAGGCTATGATGTGTTGGTGCTGCTTCTGATGTTGTTTTTTCGGGCAACACAGGCGGTGGGCACAGCTGCTGTACATGTAGCTAGTACACTGAGTCATGCTTTGCTGGTGCAGGGAATCAATTTATGTGTGTTTGAAATAAAATTGCACAACATTTACACCACCTCACACACCAGCAGTCCAGGGGCAAATGTGTGCATGTGCCGGTGTGGATTTCTGCACTGCAAGTACAATTTTACAGCGCTGAATGTTAGGCATTGTCCTTGCGCTTGTGAAGCAGCATGGTCTGTGCCCGTGTTGTACTGCAACAGGTTCGCTGCCTGGACGTGACTGCAGGGGCAGGGCACAGCCTTGGCGCACGTGCCGGTCTGCTCAGGCATGCACCCATGGCACGCAGGCCTTGCTGCTCTTATTTTACTCAATTGGTTGAGTTTGTTTGCCTGCTAGTAGTCGTGTCCCTTTATCTTGTATTTTTATGTGGCCCGGCCATGTGTGTTTTGTTGCTATGCATGCGCTTCTGCACGGGTTTGCTTTGTGTGCATGGTGCCTAGCAGTGTTACATTGCAAAGACAGTATCACATCAGGGCTGTTACCTTGCTTGTTTCCGGTGGTTGGCTCTTCTGTTCTGCACTTGTTTCTTCCCTTGTGCTGCCCTGCATGGAGCTCACTGTGGCGTTGCAGGACTGGCGTGAATGGCATGGAAGCCCTTTCAGCTTCGCCTGCCTGGCAACTGCGTCGCGTCGCAGATGTAAACCAACGTGCATCCAACCTCATCCCGTGTGTTTGCGGTTGCCGTACATGGACATGCATGGATTGCGGCCTGCGAGCAGCGCATGCCTGGGAGGAGCGCATGTCCCAAAGCGCACCAGCATGGAACTGCTGTGAGGTGGTAAGCTGTGGGCATGCTGGGACGTCCTTGCGGAACAGCAGCACCCGTAGTGCTCGAGTTTGGTGTGGGGTCATACACACAAAACACACTGAGGACGCGGCAGGGTTGGGGTTTGAGGCTATATTTGCGCCTACCTGCAACGGCGTGTTGGCCATGCCGGCATTTCAGAGATTCATGTGTGCTGTGTCATCACACCTGCTGTGGTTGTTGTGCTGTCACAAGTGGCAGCGTGTGGAGTTATGTAAGGGTTGGCTGTGCTCATTCTTGTGTGCAGCTGTGCGCCTACTGCTCACATGTTGATGGGGTGTTGGGTTATTGCTTGAATCTCAACATTGTTATCGCCTGCAAAGTCTGGTGGGTCTACCGGGCTCTAGAGCCTGCATACAAAGGTCCTGAGGGTTCCGCTCTGTACATCAGCTTTGTGTAGATGTTTGGTGGCCTGTCATCTGCCTTCGCAATTGCGGCACGCATAGTCGCATCCGCCCTGAAGCACGTAGTTTATGAACGCACCGGAGCTCAAGCCAGTGCTGGTGCTGGGCTGTCCTGCAGTTGGCTGTGTTTCAGCTAGTCTTGTCACAAGTGGTGGCAGCTGGCAGAGCACACAAGCGGTGGCAGCTGGCAGAGCACACGAGTGCAACAACAGGTGTTACCGTCCAAGAACGCATGTCAATATACCCCGCAGCTGTATGCTGAACCGCTGTGTGGTGTCTGTGGACGTCAGTGCATCTGTTGGGATAAAACTTGGGTTCCAGCTGCCGCATCAGTATAGGGTGCTCTGCTCACATGCATGCACACCACAACGCTGCCTGTATGTGCAGGTGAAATCAGCGTCTTTTGTTCAGCTGGGGCTGCTCGTGTATCTGAACTTGGGCACAGGTGCTGTTCAGGCGGCGTGTTTTTGAATTGCCTGCCATGGCCACCTGTCTTGTCATATGTGTTGATTTTTTCTGAGATGGCCAATCTTGCTGGCCAGATGCTTGGCCATAGGCGCATGGAGACTTGTGTGAGTCTGCAGCATGCTGCATTGTGCTTTGCAATGTGTCCGTCTCTGCAACCCTGCACGATGCATGCTGGGTGTGACAACTATACGCTTCTGACGAGTTAGGGGTGGCAGGCGATTTGGTGTGCAGCTGTTTCGGCAAGCGCACGATCTGTATCAGGAGATCTGCCGCTGATGGTTTGGCAATATACCTATGCCTGTGATGCGTTGTTTATGATAATGGCAGTGGCAAGCTCTCTGCCGTGCAAGGGCATGCTTTGCTGCAGGCAGCCCACGCAACTGCCGCAAGGCATGCCATGGTGCTGCATTATGCCTTCATGGTGGCTTGTTATGAACAGATTGGAGATGATCAGCCTTGATTGTGAGGCCCTTGCAACAGCCGTGTACTGCAGCAGTCGCCGCACTGTGCTAATCCCTCTGCCGTGCTTTGCTTCATCACAGCACCACCCTGATTGCGCTATGTACTTGCTGAGCTTGAAGTCGCCCGCCCGGCTGTTAGTTTGGTATTTATGCGGACGACATTGTCAGCAATCACAGATATGACGGGCAAGGTTGGGCAAGGCGTGTTGGGGCTGAGATGCTGCGCGCAACACATGCTTGTTGGTAGTGCGCAAGAGTGCAAGAGATCAGAGTCATGTCACCTTGTGGTGGTTTATGCTGCTTGTCAAGGTTGGTGGTGTGGCATACTCACTGTCTTTACGTTCTGATAGAACGGCTTTTAGAGATTATCAAAGTCTAATAGACTCTAATAGGCTCTAAAAGGTGTGCAGCGAGGCACGTTTGCGCCTCGCCTCGCTGCAGCAGGTGCGCTGCCTTCCGGCGCGGAGCCCCTGCCCAGCAGCATGCCAGCCAGGATAGCTGGAGGGGCGATGCAGGTCATGGTGAGCCACTGGTGCGTGCACGTGGTGCAACTGTGGGCAAGCCTGTATAAGGTTGTTGCCTAAGGTCGTCCGTCTTCCTCATGTCACATGCTTTGGGGGGGGGGGTGACCAGCCTGCAAGGCGGGCCCTTGGAGACCCTTGATGTTGCTTGCAGTTGCTGGTTGGTCCTGTCACGGCCAGGGAGCAATGCAGGTTTGGTTGTGTCAGCGCCTGGAGGCATTGCCGCCGCGATGGTGTGATGTGGGTGGCATTTCTGAGCTGTAAATGACGTGATTATCCCCTTGGGAGATGCTCTGTCTGACACTTGTACACATGCATGCTCGTTCTATAGTGGGTGCGCAGCATTGCTTGCATGTGCCAGCCTTGCTTGTGTGCGGGAGGTGGTGGACGGGGGGTATTCACAGTCAATTGCATGCAGTACTGTGTCCTTTCACAGTATCACAACATAATGACGCATGCTAGTGCCGTGTTCTTTTACACGCATGCGCAGCTTTGCATAAGGGAGGCCAGGTGACCTTGCTTCGCTTTCTGGCTAGGTTAGTGTGCTGCTGCGTATCACATGCATGCTATGTGAGAGGACATGTGGCCCCTGTGGTGGCCAGATGTGTGTGTGTACATGTTTTCTGGAATCGCAGCAGTGCCTGCACTTCCGGCCTGCTTGAAGCAGGGCGGCCCACAGGGAAGGGCTGCCTACTGTATGAAGAAAAAATGGTCAATGTTCCCGTTGTGTAACATTCAAATTTTGAAACTGTGAAGTCACAGCACTGCATGCATGCAAGGAGAGCTACTGTGCTTGCCGCCTATATCCTGCGGCTTGCAACGTGTACTTTGATGATTGCAGAGACTATTACTGCTCAAGCATAACAGCCAACATTTCAGCAGCCTTGTCTGCGGCTGCAAGACGTGCAGTAGCTGCCATGAGATCACAGATCCATGTAAATCGGCACAGATGGCCTAGCAATGCTGTCCATGCCAGGCACATGCGCATGCCTCGTACAATTAAGTCACCAAATCAAGCACAGCCAGCCTCATCCTCGGCTCTTTCAGTAAAAAAAACGCATTGAAAACGGCTCTTGGGCTCCAGCAGGTGAATGCACAGCTGCAACAGGACACAGCACTGCATGCACGCAAAGGAGTGCCCCACAGCTGAGTTTCTCAGCATTGCTGGAACAGGAGAGACCAAAGAGTTCCGCTCAAGATCGCCTGGTGCCCCGAGGGCTGCATGGCACGGCATGATGCATGCATTCCGCCATACTGGCAGATTCCGCAACTGCGTCAATCAGCTTGCAACTTGTTGGAGCGCTCTAAGAGCATTCTTAAACAGCCCAAGCCCACACTCCCAGCAGTCACCTTGACTGGCATGATACACCCCCAGTCCACTGAGTACTCACCCACAGGTGGGCTGCACAACATGTTTCCTGCACAAACATCACCCCATACATGTACATGATCTGGCACCGCGCGGCATGCGTCGGTCTAACCAAATGTTGAAGCACCAACGCAATACTGCAGCTGTACCTGAGCTCTCTAAAACATTGGCAACAGGACACCACCTGTGTCCACAGCCGCGCAGCTCCAGCACAGCATCACACAAAGTACCGCTGGACGTTGTCAAACATGGCGCTGCACATGCCTGACCAGTCGCATGGCCCAAAGAACAGCGGGTTGGCCACCACGATCAGCAGGAAGTTGGTGAGGAAAATGGCGACGGGCCGGGGCAGCAGCAGCTGCCTGTTCTTGGCCCATTTGACCAGGATCGCTTCTGCAGCCATGATGGGTGCCTGCAGGAGCCCGCGCAGGCAGTGCAGGTTGCGGTTCAGGGCAATGGTGGGCAGGTGGATTTGGTTCCGGCTGCATACCAGCTGCACATCTGCAAGTAGCATGCCAGTTGATGCCCGATGCTGAGCCACATGTGATTGTTGCCCAGGGTAAGTGCGCGCCATGGATGCACACACATGCACACATTGCTAGGGCACGTCCAGTTGTCATGTCGACATTGACGTCATGCCGTGCTGACTCCGAGCTCTCACCTGCAAACTGAAGAACAGGAACCAGTGCGGAGTAACCAGCCCAGTGGCATAGTAAAAATCAGCAGATGCCACAGCCCTGAGAAGGCAAACGTGGCCTGCAGGGCAGCCAGGCGCCTGAGCATCCGCTGCTGCTTCGACGCGTGACTGCCAGCAGCGCTTGCTGGAACGCTGACACTGCCACCCACTGCAGCAGGCGCAGCAGCCACAGCTGAGGCAGTTTCGCCGTGGCTGTCGCCTTGCTGCTGCCCACCTTGGGCTGGTTGGCTGTGGCATGCGGCAGTGAGCGCTACAGCAGCGGATGGCGGGGTGCTGTCTGCTTTGTTGTCGTGCCGCAGACTGCTGCTGGTGCTGCCCGCGCCATCTTCTGCTGGGCCAGCTGGTGCTGCTGCTGCTGCCTTTGCAAGGGGCTGCAACATTTTGATTGCCTGGCTGTGTGCTGCCTCTGTCAGCTGCTTGTCGCTTGCTGCTGCAGGCACAAACCTGCCCTCCATGACGGGCTCGTAAATCAACACCCTGACGCGGCAATGTCACAGGTGGCATTTGACGGCGCAGCAGCAGCAGCAGCAGCAGCAGCAGCAGCAGCAGCAGCAGCAGCAGCCAGCAGCAGCAGCAGAGTGATGCAGTGGAGTACTGCTCAAAAAAAGGTTTGCAGAATTCCTGTGAAACGGCTCCTTCATGTTTGAGTCGAGCATGTGGTGATGCACGACAGGCGGTAGCTGTCAGCGGCGGCATGTCAGCAGCAGCGGCACCAGCAGTTGCAGAGCAGACCAGGGCGTGCGATGCCAGTAGCAACTTCCTAGGACTAGCACTGCTTGTCCCAAGGCAATTGCAATGCTTCACACCTCAGCATGTAGGTGGTGGTCAGGTTCCAGCGCCGCGCCCAGTAGTCGGCGAACGAAGTGGACAGCCAGGGCTTGTCGAAGCTGGGCGCAACCTCGACCCCAAACCACAGCACCACCATCTGCAGGCAGCCAGGTACACAGCAGCATGTTGACTGCACTGTGGGCGCCGCTGTGGCACTGCCAGTGGTTGGCTCACACACAGAGCAGTAGCAAGTAAAGGCAGCACGGCACCTGCATGTGTAGGCAGCACGTGTCGATGCGCGCAATGTTGAAACCACATGTCAGATGCCTATGCTGGCAATGTTGAGCCACATCGCGAGTTCTGCGCAGGCCGATTGCGCCAAACACGTTGCCATCCCATTCCCTTGTTAGCTTGGTCCGACATTGCTGCACGCCCGCCACTGCACGCCCGCCACTGCACGGCGCAGCTCACCAGGCACCAGAAGTCCCAGATGGCCCCCAAGCTGAGGCTGAGGCACAGCGCATAGAACCAGTGGTTCAGCAGCAACGGCAGCACAGGCCACATGGCCAGCGCTGCTGCCGCAGTGGCGCCTGCAGCCTTGCAGCAGTAGGTGTAGAGGAAGGTTGATGGTGTGGTGGGAGCTGAGGAAGAGAGGGCATCCGCGGTGGCGCCCTTGCTGACCTTGAAAACTGCATCAGCACAGCAGTGGAGCAATGTGAGCAGCAGGAGGGTTTTGGCATACCACTTGTGCGCTTACAAGATCAGGCATTTGAAGGATTGCATGCAGAAAATGGCGACATTTCCCATGGGAGCAACATGGTGTTTCAGCAGACAAAGCAAATCAGCACTGAGGTGCGGGAACAGCAGCAGCAGCAGCAGCAGCAGCAGCAGCAGCAGCAGCAGCAGGAGAAACAACCTTGAACATGCTGCCAATTGTGAGCAACGACAGCACTTGGATGCAGAAGACCGTGTGAATGTGACGCGCAAGCATGACTGGCAGTTGCTACACCATGCAGGGCGAAAGGCCGGCAATTGCAGTGCTCACCAGCTTTGGGATGACCGGGAAACTCAGCACGGCCCCAAACCGTGTCAGCTCCTGCAGCCAGGGGCAGTTTGGCAGAGCCAGGGGGCCACGGCCCATGGCAAAAGCGGCCACCTGCACATGCATGGCAGCAGCAGCAGCAGCAGCAGCAGCAGCAGAAGCAGCAGTTAGCAGCAGCAGCAGCAGCAGTTAGCAGCTGTAGCATGCTTCGCGCATTAGCCTGCCCACTGTGGTGCACCAACTCTAAAGGCCCTAGGTACACCCCTGCATGTGCTCCACCCGTGATGACTACTGGCCTCTGTGCAGGCAGCTGTGGCTATGGCTGCTGCGTCGATATCGAGGGCCTGCGGCTGCTGATAACGCTGAAGGTGCTGCTGACTGCCTTGAACAGTACGACCATTGTCTCACCTTAAAAGCTGCCAGGGAAAGGATGCCCGTCACGGGCACAATCAGCACTGCCGTCCTATGGCGGTCAACCAGCACTGGTGTAGCAGCAAGCTGCAGCACCACTACTGGCAGGCAGACCAGCGCACGCTGCAGACCCGGCTGCAGCCGCCTTGCTACATAGAACACCCACAGCGATGCTACAATGCATATGGCGTAAAAATAACCATACAAGCGTATGTAATAACCTGTGCTTGAGCTAGAGAGCCACGAGTCAAATGTGCTTACTGCTGCCACAGCTGTGCTGCAAGCACTGGTAAGGCCATGCGGCAGCAGTCTGCTGTCTTCAACAGCCATGCACGAGCTGCTGTTCGTCATGCTGACTCTCCAGCTAGCGTGCTTGAAGGCGCAGGGGGGCTGATGCAAAGCTTACTGCCGTGTCCTCTGTCGTGTAAACAGCATCAGCATCATGCAACACGGCAGCAATATTTAAAATCGGCTAAGCGCATGAGTATTAGGGCACGTAGCGAGCGTCCGCGAGTGTTGTGAAAGGTGTATGGGAAGAAATAACATCCAAGGTTCCCGTTGCGTGATGACAGCAATAACGGTCGCTCATAAAGGCCAAAGCCAACAACACTCAATTTCTTACATACCAACATAATACTATTGCAGCGATGATTGTCGAAGATGGCGCACCCAGCCGGAGATGCGCTTGCAGTGCTCGTTCGACCAAGAGTGCGTCTCTGTCGGTGAATAGAGGCATCCGCTTAATCAACTATGTTGGTTATTTTGACAGTAGTTGTTTCTGCCGTTCCGCATATCACTCTGCGTAACAGTAGTGAAAGTGGGGGTGACTTCGGTGACTCACGCGGTCAAGCCCAACTTGCTCAAACTTGAAGGTATTTTTGCTGTAGTTTGCTGTCTCTGCACTTATGCACTTAACTTTGCGGTCAAGGAATTATGACAGCGACCAGAAGTACTGGCTGGCTGTCACTCCATGCGAGCACTACTGCTCATATGGTCAGTGCACCTGCCAGAAAGATACAGCTTCGGCTTGAAGCAACAAATGTTTTGCACGATATGCTGAACAGCGGCAGTTCATCTGCACCTGTTGTCCGCCATCGTATGCATGGGGCTGTTTGAGTGTCGCAAAGGCGCTGTTTATGTGTGATGATCTATGGCTTACAGTGTTATGATACCATCGTAGCTGTGCTGCTTGGTGGACTTAGGGATCCATCGCAAAGGTGACGCCTAACGCCTTGTCCTCGCGATCATGCCGTTATACTCATACAACTGGTATAGTGACAGCTCGGGCAGCGAGCGAGCAGTGTGCAGCAAATGCCCGCATCACATGTGTGCTCAGCTGTTGTCTCTCCATGCTGTTGGTGTTCTGGGTTCGGCTGGTCGGGGGATTTATTCGTGCTAGCTCCCCTACACGCCCACACCAACGTTTGTGACTTGCCCGTTGCCTCGTTTGGCTGGTGCTGGTGCTGGTGCCACTGCTTCTGCTGTTGGTGCTGCTGCTGTGGCTACACATGCACAGTGAGCAACAGCGAAACACGGAATGGCACATGTGGATGTGCGGGCCCATTTGAGGCGCATCAGCGCAGCCAGGCGGGCTGCTGAGGAGCTTCGGAGTCTTGCAGCCTCCTGCAAGCTAGCCAATCTGCGGGAAGACAGCAATGCAGTTGCAGATGAGGCACTGGAGCTGCTGCGGGAATTTGAAGCGAAGGTGGGGCTGGCTATGCTGTGCTTGTTGCCACTGCAGTTGTGCTGTAGACACGCTGCTACTGCCGCGGTTCCGGCTTCTGCTGGTGGTCGCTCGAGCAGAAGCTGCAACAGACGAGGGGGCTGTTCTTGCGCAGTTGCATGCACCTGCATGAGCACGGAAACACACCACCACTGCAATGAGCAACAAGCTCTGCACAAATCATCGAAATTGGGGTCTGAAGTAGCTTGCTCATAGGCTGGATATGTGCTTGCCTGCTAGCCCGTGTTGTTCTACATCTGCCTGCTGTCTACTGACGCATGGTGTGCAGGCCCTGCATCCCGAGTGCAACCTGCTGCCAGAGACTATCGGCAAGGCAGCACTTAAGGCGGAGGATGCTTTAAGGGTGCTGCAGGTACGGCAGCAGCAGGACAAGGACTCTCAGCAGCAGGTGCTGGCTGCTGGCTGCTGCCTGCAGATGTTCATCATAGCCTCATGCCTACGGGCTGATGCAGCCGCAGCACATGGGCGATTGCAGCAGCAGAGGCGTCTGCAAGGGCGGATGCAGAGGCCGCAGTGGCGATGGCAGCCGGGGTGCAGGTTTTGGCAGCAAAGCGTGGCAGCACTGGTTGATGCAGCAGATGTACAATGTTCTGCGCGCAGCATGGCAGCAGCGGTGCGGCCTTAGGCTTGACCAACTGGCACTGAGTGATTGTGACACGCCATCCGGTCAGAGCTTAAGGCGGGGACAACTGCTGCGTGTGTGGCACTCCTGCAGGGCAAGGTGGCCACTGCTGCGCGTGAGTCCAAGGGCAACTTCTTTTTCAAGTTAGGCAAGCAGCTGGTCAACCCGCACAAGAAGATATTCAAGGTAACAGCAACGGACGCATCGCAGCAGCAGTCTTGCACTGTTCAGCCGTACAACAGCTGGTGTCGTGAAGCTGCATGCATATGTAAGCCTCCAATGCACTGTCTGGGCAGCAGGCTGAATGGTTGGTGTGTGCATGCGGCTATGCCGCATTGGGCACCTCAAGCAACAGAAAGGTGGGAGCAGCTCAGCCCACAATGTGGGTCAAAGACACCCTATTTGAAAGGGATGTGTGTGCGGCAGCATATGGCTTTGCAAGCAAAACCGTTTTCCCAGCATACATAGTTGAGTAATTCAGAATTGCTGAACGAAGAGCAAATCGCTTGTCTCAGCAGTCACTAGTAAAAGCAGCCGCCAGCACATGCTGAGGGCATGCCACGACTGCATAGCACAGCAGGCATGCAGTGACTGCTCACAGCACCACACAGAAAAGCAGGACTGGCAACCTCCAGCATCCAGGGCACGGCAGGAAAGCAGGATTGCAGTCACGCATGTACAGACAGTCAGCTGGCGACCACATGCAAACCATTGCCATGCAGCACAGCACTTCAAGCAATGAATGGCTGCCGTGTGAGCGATGGTTTTTGTAATGGTGCAGGACCCTAGCTGTAGCAGTCAACTCAGCAAGCGCGTCTAACAAAGCACTTGACGCCATTGCCGCTTGCTCAGCAGGCGAAGGCACACTAAGTTGAATTGTTGACCAGCAGGCAACCTTGCGGCCATGCCCAAATGCATGTATGGCTGCCAAGCATAGCATGCACACGAGCCGCTGCACATTGCGATGAGGGGCGCATGTCAACCACACAGCACTGCACGGCACGCTTGCGCCTGCTGCCAGCCTGCAGGAAGCCGCAAGTTGACACTCTACCTTGTCCCGCACGGCCAAAGGCTCAGGACATGGCGTCAGCTCATGCTGCTGCACACCTGGCCTTGGCATTGAACATCTTAAAGCAGCTGCATACGCTGCGCGTTGAGGGCAGGCGCTAGGCTGCCTCCTTGACATAATGCCAACTGCTTGTACACAACACCAGTTGCACCACTGGCAATTGAGCGATTGCAGGGCGATGTTCCCGTCGTGTAACATCCACCCTGTGCAGGCAGGCCATTCATAACAACACTGTCCAGTCAAGCTGCTTGACGGGGAGCACTACTAAAAATAATAATAACAATAATTCTGGCAACTTTTCTTGTAACGACGGTAATGATGGGGAGCAAAAAGCATTAGGCCTTCTCATGTGTGCAAACTGTGTGCGCAGCTACATTGCTACAGCTAGCCACAGTAGCATTGGTCAAATAAATATCAATACTATCAGCTGGTATCAGCATCATTGCTTGGTCGCTGCCAAAGCAGATGAGCACAGCAATGTCTCACAATGTTTCACAGGAGTTCAGCACAGGAGGAAGGTGCTGCGGGTGGTGCTTTGTCCAGCAGCCTGAGCTGCTGCAAGGTGAGCACATGCAGCAGCTCCCCACATTCAGATCACAAGCCGCAGTAGAGCTCCTAGTGCTGGCCGGCCAACTGTGTGTCAGCATGCGTGGCTTTTGCACAGCCGTGGACCCTAGGTGTCCCTCTGATCATACCATGATATGCTGAGCGTTTATCAGACAGCTCAGCCAAGGCACAAACTCACTGCAGTTCATACACACACAGCACCGCTTGGCCGAGCAATTGCCTTGGGCAAGCTGCAGTAGACCAGGATCAACAATACCCACCAGACCCACAACAGCGTCTCACTGCTAGTCAAGACGCTCCCAAGAATGTGGTACTCCATACTTAAAGGTTGTCGCACTTCCGGTGCATGGCAGCACAACCTATCATCATTCAGGTGTTATGTCTGAATCTGGCGAAGCGGTGGCACACGCAAGTCTGTTGCCAACATGTAACTGCTCCAGGTAAATGCAAAACGACATACCTTTAAAGCAATGCTTGACCAGGAGCGGCCCGCTCAAGCTCTCCTGGTGCTCCGAGTGTGCTGCCATGCAGGCAAGCTGGCCCTCATCAAAGCATCATCTTCATACGCACCTGTACCGCAAACCCTTGGTGTGTACACACGCAGCGCTGAGGGGAAAGACACGCCTGCAGGGGCAAAAGTAACATTTGGTGTCGGCTACACAATAGCAACAGCTCCAAGGGCTGCTGCTAGCTGCGTGTGTACGGCTCAGTTGCACAACTGCCACATGTGGCAGCACAGCAAGGCCGCGAATTTGTTGCCCCTGCCACACAGGGAGCAGTGCCACCCTGCAGGAAAGGCAGCTCTGCTACATCTGGGAAACCAGGTGGACAAACAGGTGGTGGTGAATGTGCAACAGCCCAAACGTCCACATCGGGATGCTCCGGCTGGGTTAGAGTGCTGCTGCTTGTTACATTTGGGGCATGCAGTCCCCAGGGATACCACACAGGGCCATCTCACTTTTCCGCCCCGGTGGGGCGCGGGGCCGATGGCGCTGATGCTATGGCTTGATTGGGTAATATGATGATGATGATGAGGGCCATCTCTATTCACCGTCAGGGCTCCCCCTGCATAAACCAGTGCTGCTGTCTACTTTCGAAGCTTTTTATGCAAGCTTTCATGCAACTTGCAACAGGCAGCTGCCCAGCAAACTGGGCCGCACACAACAGGGTAGTTAAAGCATATGCTGTTGCAGCACGAGCCCTGCTGAAAGGCTGAAAGCTGGGAATTGCGGCAGAGGTTGACAGCCTGTGTGAAGCAAGACGTTGGCTTTGCAAGGTAAACCATTTGTTCCATCTCACGAAACCAGTGGGTAAGAAGCACCAGACTTGCTCTAGAGCAGAAGCACACCGTTAGATTGTACATGCAAGACAGGTGCACGGCGCATGTCAGGATGGCAGAGCAGTACACCATTAACACAGCAAGAAGTATTGTACCGATTTCAGTGTCAACTCACGACCGGGAGGTGTGGAACAAGTCGTGACGGCCGCGAAACGTCCACGGCGCGGGAGTGGAGAGCCGTGGGTTGCCGGTCAGTTCCGTACCCACCGAATCGCGTGTTAACAGGTTACTTCATCAATTGTTGAGAAGGAGGTACCCTTCGCAGTGATCGGTGGCTTCCTTGGTCGATGAGATGTGCGCTAGAACTTTGGGCTCGCTTCCCGGGGTGGGGGTAAAAAGCTGCGAGCTCAACGTCTTCTGTAGTATGAAAAGGAGCATCTGCCTCTGGTATTTTTGATTTTCTTACAGTTTTTATAGTCTTGATGGGTCAGGCGTGCAAGCCTGAGTGGCAGCAGCTTGTCTGGAGACATTGCAGACGTCCAACAGCAAGCAGGGCGGGTTGTGCATGCTCTGTTATGCACTGTCAGTGTACGCAGCAGGTAGGACCTGCAGAACAGAGCCGGTTTCAGTCTATCATTGGCCGAGTTGCAGCTGAGTGCTGGCGTTACCTGCACAAGCAGGTGCTGTTGGCACCGCTACCACCATTGGCTGGCTATCTTAGTGCCCGCGCATATGCAAGCACCGTCGCCGCAACTGTACTGCTGGCAGCTGTGGTTGCACTTTGCGTGTTGGGAGGTTCAATCGCATGCTTGCTGCCAGCTCAAGAGCATCACAGCCTTGTTGCCAGCACAAGACAATCACAGCCCCATAGCAAAATTGACTTTCCAGCAAAAGTTGTATGAGCTCCGTACCATGTAAACACTGAGTAGTCGGCTCTGCTGTCTAGTTTGTGCATGTTTGCGACTTTAAAAGCACTGCTCACCTGGTTTAGGAGTATCTATCAGTGCGTGTGCGCGTGTGTCTGCCTGCTTGCTTGTGACCCTTGTGCTTGCAGGAGGCGCGCGACGGCCTGTCCGCTGCGCGTGTGGCCATGGCCAAGGAGGACGTTGATGCACTCACAAGCGACGAAGAAGACGATCCATATCAGCAGCCACAGCAGCAGCAGCAGCAGCAGCAGGAGCAGCTGGGCACGCAGCATGGCCCCTCCGAGCTGCAGCTCAGCTGGGATCGGGGCGTGCGCGTGTCGGCCGTCGCGCTGACGCCGCGCCAGGATGGCAGTGCTGCGAGCCCGACGCTGCTGGTGGGGCTCAACCGCAAGGTGGAGCTGTACCCTGGGTGCTGCAGCGCAGCAAAGACAGAGGTGCAGCTGAGCGAGAAGGTGCGACCAAGGATGCGGGGACACGAACAGCACATGCCTTTGTGGCCAATGTTGCATGCGGGGGTGTGTGGGCGCTGTGCTTTGCATGTATGGGTGGATAAGCGTGTTTCAGTGATACGTGCAGTATGACCTAGCGGTGCTGCAAAGCAGTGGTCCAAAGATGGGGGGGAGGAGGCTGGTGGTGTGCAACCTCACCCAATGTGCACACTAGACACATGATGAGAAGCCTCTCTCGACAGGCAGCAAAGGACAGCAGCAGACACAGCTCAGGCCAAAGGCATGCCATGCGGCGCCGGTGTGGTTGGGCACACCAGTTCCAGTCCCCAGGCAGCGCCGAAGGCCCTGGCGTGCAGTTCCGCTCCTGGCGTCAGGCTTGCCCCAAACGGGCTTAGGTCTGGCGACAGGAGCCTGTTGTGGGATTGCTGCTGGGCTCAGCATGGAGTGAAGGAGCATGCCACGCAGTTTTCGCAGGTGTTGGTTTTGCTTGAACCCTTTCTGCTGCACCTCTGCTTGGGTTCAGATTGCTGGAGGCGTGCTGTGCAGTTGCTGAGAAACCCCGGTGCTTTGAGCGTCACTGCTCAACCCTTGCACTGGTGCCTCCATGATTACACTGCTTACTGTACGGCGTACAAGCACCTGACCTGGCCTGCTGTGCCCGTGTCCTCCTGACCGTATGCTCAACCACCACACCCACGCAACAACAGGCACAGGTGGTGACGTGCGTTGCCTACGACCCCACTACACTCAACGTGTGGACCGGCTGTGTTGATGGCAGCGTGCTGCTTCATGCGCGTGGCCGCTGGGGCTTTGCCTCGCTGCCAACTGAAGTGGGCCTGCCTGTGCGCGCCATGGCAGTCGACAGCAGGCACTTCTGCTGGGCGGGTGATGATGCAGGCATCATCCGCGTGCTGTCCCTGGACCTCAACACAGACCGCTTGGGCGTACGCTTCCGCGTAATCCCGCCACAGGCGCATGCGCTTGTGCGGCTTGCAGCAGCGCAAGGGCCTGCGGCTGCTGCAGCAGCTGCTGCCGCGCCTGCAGCAAGCGGCCCTCCAGGGGGTGCAGGGAAGTGTGTGCCTGTGCGTGCGATGCTTGGCAAGGGGCCTGCAGTGTTTGCCAGCGGCAGCATCGGCGCCTGCAGCATCACTGTGTTCAACAGCCAGAACTACCAGGAGCTGGAGGTGGCCAACTGCGAAAGCTTTGGAGCCACATGCTGCTTTGCAGTGCTGCCTTGGGAGGCAGATGATGCCGAGCAGCAGGCAGCAGCTGCGCTTGCAGGTGAGGGCGTAAGTGGTGCGTCAAGCATGCTGCTTGGGGCACATGTGGCGCCGTCACACGGTGCTGTTTGGTAGCCCTCAACAGCAGCAGCGCTCGCAGCTGCCATGATGATTTGGCAGCTGCCTGCCGCCATGATACAAGCTGCTTGGCGCACCAGTTTTGCATGGTCGCAATGTTGCAGACAGCCGCAAGCAATGTGTGTTTGAAGCCTGTCTTCACCGTTATCCACGTGTACTGCTTGCCGCTTGCAGGACAAGGCGCCAGCTTTGCGGGGGGTGCAGTGCCAGGCATTCCAGCAACAGGCATAGCAATGGGCTACGCTGCTGCACCAGTGCCGCGGGCCACCGTCCCTGCAAGCGTCATGGCACACGCAGCAGCCAGGGCAGGAGGCATGGCTGGCCAGCTGCCAGCAGGGCAGCTTGCAGGCAGCGCAGCAGGCAGCAGCTGGAGGCTGCTGACTGGCCACGAACGGGGCCAGGTGCTGCTGTGGCAGTTCAAGGGCGTGCAGCGGTCACCTGCATCGCCGCGTGTGATGCATCTGCTGTGCGTCATTGGGGAGGCGAAACCGCAATGGTGAGCGGCAGCACACCACGTGCGGCTGCGTTGGGCCTCCACTCACGGGAACACAAGCCTTGCCCTGCCAGCCGTTGGATGCTCGGTTGTACGGTTCAACTCTCCCAGGGCAGCACCTGGCATTTGTGCGTGCGTACCTTGCCGTTGCACCTTGTGCACAGCCAACGACGGCAGCTGGGCGAGCACTCCCTGTTGACGAGTCTGTCGTGCTGCCTGCCGCGCCCTGCAACCGTTCGGCGTGATTCCAGCGCTGTGCGGGGCATGGCTGTGTTTGAGGACCTGCAGATGCTGGTGCTGGCGCAGTCCACGGGCGGCCTCACTGCACTGCCCATGCCAGCCCCTCACAACGGCGCAGCGGCAGCAGCAACGCGTGCACCCAGCTTTGCAGCGGTGGGGGTGCCGGCCTCGCGAAGCTTGCCGCTGGGCGGTGGGGCGCTGCCGAGCGGGCCGGGCTTGCCTGCGCTGCACACGTGGCTGCCGCGCGTCGCGCAGATCAAGGCGCACAAGAACGGCATTGAGGTCGCGAGCAGCTTGGTGAGCTGCTCGGGGGGGGGGGGGGCAGCTGTTGGTCCGGTCAGCGCATGGCGCACACGTTGCGCTGCGGCTGAGGAACCTCTGGTACAGGGTACAAGGTGCACGAATGGTGGGCTTGCACAGCTATTGCCTTGCATCGAGACTGATCCCTTGGCTGTGGCATTCCGGGCAGTGCTTGTGGTGCTGGAAGGTGGCGGTGCTGCCAAGTAATTCACCCTACCTGGATGTGTGCTTTCTTGACTGCCAACCGTGCTGCAGGGTGAGCTGCTTGTCACCGCCAGCACAGCCACTGTCAAGTCATGGACTGCGGAGCGGTTGAAGCTGGAGGCACAGGGGGACGGCCTCATGTTCACCAGGCAGAGCAGCATCCAGCGCGGGGCGGCCTCAACATCAGCAGCGCTGCAGCAAGCGCTTGCAGGAGACGCGGCTGCAGCAGCAGCTGCTGCTGCTGCTGCTGCTGCTGCCAGGCGCGAGCCAGCGCACATCGCAGCAGCGGCTGCAGCGGCGCTGGCAGCTGCCACGGCAGCTGTGGGCAGTGATGATGCATCGTCTGGCGGCACGAGCAGTCAGTCAGCAAGCAGGTCAGGGCCGCATGCGCAGCCCTTGCTGGACAGCATGCAGCAGCCACCGCCAAGCTCTTCCATGACACCAGCATCAGCTGCAGCAGGCGACACTGCACCGGACAGCAGCAACATGAGCAGCTTCAGTGGTAGGACGGCGCAGCCAGCTGGCAGCACAGTCAGCATCCACGAGCCTCGAGCTGCCTCCATCACATCCTCCAACCCCATGTCGCGTGCAAGCGCGGTGCAGCGGGGGCTGCAGGTGGATGCAAGAGGCACAGTGGTGGTGCAGCCCAAGGCCGATCCAATGCAGCGGTACAGCAGCTCGGCTGGCGGCGGCGTGGTGCCCTACAGCAACGCAGGCCACCTGCCGTTCATCCAGGCGATGGGGGTGCCGGGGCCGGGGCAGCGCGCATCCATGCAGGTGAGCTGCTGGGCATGCAACGCGGCGCGAGTGGCTGCGCCTGTGTGCCCAGTGCATGGCGGCGGCTGGCTGTTGAAGGTGTGGCCGGCCTGCGCATGGCAGTGCTGTGTAGCCGACTGGGTGTGCGTGTTGCCTTGCAGTGCAGAGTGCTGATGATGACGCAACCAGTGTGTAGCTGCAAGTGCCCTTGCAGCTGCAGCAGAAGTCGCCATCAGTTGAGCTCAAGGTGGTGCTATGGTCAGTCAGTTACTCGGTCCCTTCCAACGTGATCACTGCTGCTCCTGCTACTGGTTGCTGCTGCAGTACCCGCCTCCTCTGCTGCCTCCTGGAGCTGCTCCTGGCTCCCTGGGTCCCAGCCAGAGCCTGGCGGTCAGTGGCTGCAGCTCTGCAAACAACAGCGGCCTGGAGGCCAGCAACAGCGTGCAGCCTGGTGAGGGCATCAAGCTGCACCACGTGATCTGCAACAGCGAGCTGGTGCTGAAGGAGGTCATCGGCAGCGGAGCTGAGGGCAAGGTGGGCTGCAGGAGCTGCTGGCTTGCAGGGACGGCTTGCAGGACTGGTTCTGCAGCGCGCAGGGCTGCTGTCGCCCTGAACGTACCAGCGGCATCACCTTCAACGTGCCGGGAGCTCGGTGCCTGTTGGGCAACGCACTGTGTGCGGCTCTTGATGGCGGCTAGTTGGCGACATCGGTGGTGACTTTGCTTCGGGTTTGCTGTCGTGCACGCCCCCTGCTGTGCATGCGCAGGTGTACCGCGGCACGTGGACCAACATCGACATAGCAGCCAAGGAGTACCTGGCAGTGGACGACTGCGAGGCTGCGGCAGGGAAGATCCCCAGCGAGCTCGCCATGCAGCGTGCACGGGTGAGCGGCGGTGGTGCAGCGGCAGCCGTCTTTGCAGCTGTGCAGGCACGTCATGCACTGCGGCTTGCTGCCACGGCGCCAGCTTGCACTCTCCCTGGTCCAGCTTGCCGTTTGGTAATGCTGTGCGGTTGCAAATCAAGACTTCACTGGCTGGTTCAGTCCAAATGTCAAACATGGTTTCCTCTGCCGCGCTGGCGCGTTTTGCTCCCCTGCAGGACGCGCTGCGCAGGGAGGTGGCGTTGCTGACCAGCCTCAACCACCCCAACCTGGTGCGCTTCTGCGGCGTGTGCCTGGACCCGCCGCTGGTGGTGATGGAGTACTACAGGCACGGCAACGTGTACAGCATGCTGGAGAAGGCGCGGCGCCAGTGGGGCAACGTCAGCGTGAAGACGCAGCACAGCAGGCAGGCCACCAAGGTGCGCGCAGATGCGGGCGCCCAGGCTTTACCTGAGCAGTGCGGGTTCCTGCTGGATCGGGAGTGGAACCAGGGTGGATCATACGTCTTTCTGGCTGCTGCGCATTCCTCGGATCAAGTTACAAGCCCCCGGTGTTGAATAACGACCTGCTGGTGGTGTACGGCCAAGCGGGAGTGCATCATCAGAACTGCGCCCCTGCTGCTGCTCCTGCCTGCAGTACATGAACTACTTCAACTGGGATCGGCGGCTGGAGATGCTGCACGACGTCGCCGCTGGCATGATGTACCTGCACAAGCGCCACTACGTGCACGGGGACCTGCGCAGCCCAAACCTGTTTGTGGGCCTGGATGGCCGGGTGAGCACCGCTGCACCGCCTGCATGCCGGCCTCCGCGCTGAAAACTTGCGGCGCTGGTGCAGGTGGTGTCGTGACAGCCACGGCCAGAGTTGCGCCATGCTGGGTGACGATGATGTGCTGTGCTGATGCCTCCTGCAAGCACTCCTTCCTGCCTGTTGGGTCTTGGTCTTCTAAATAATCAAAGGCATGGTTCCCGCTCATGGGCGTGCTTGTCAGAGATATCTGTGCCTGTTTCCGTGCCAAGGGAAGCCCGCTCTAGGGTGCACTCCAGGAACCACCACCCTGCTGCATGACCGTGTGTGTGCGTGTTGCGCGCAGGTCAAGATCGGTGACTTTGGCTTCACCAAGCGCCTGAGCGGCAACAAGGCCAGCATGCAGGTCAAGCGCATCACACACCCGCGCTGGTTGGCGCCAGAGGTGGGGCCTGGCCAGCAGCAGCACAGCTCGCTTGCCGGGGATCAGCTCGCTTGCCGGGGCGGCGCATGCATGCAGGCACCTGCAGCACAGTGTGGCCTGCCTGTGCACTATGTGCTTGGCCTTGTGTTGTTGCTGTGGGTCGCCCACAGCTGGCCATGTCCTCAGCAGCAGTGTGGCCTGCACGGCCGCAACCTCTCAAGTCCACCAGCACTGCCTCGACTGGACAGCGCCGCTGAACGGCCTGGCTTGTGCCTGTTTCCACACGCTGCCTGTCACTGCGTGGCCGCAGATGATTACTCAGAACCGCCTGAGCACCGCGTCTGACGTGTACAGCTACGCCATCATCATGCACGAGATGCTGACCTGGCAGATGCCCTTCCACGACCTGTCGAAGGAGCAGGTGAGGGGGGTGTGGTGTGCATCAGCAGCTGCTGGAACACAGGTGGATGTCACAACACATCAATGCATGCAGGTGCAGGTATGCTTATGGCCGCTTGAGTCTGATTGTGTCACTGTACACCACAGGTATGGAGGTCATACTGTAACAGGCATGTGTGCCTGTCGGGTCTGATTTGTGGCTGCTTGCGCACCTGATCTCTAAAGTGAATAGATGTTGCTTGTGTTGTGTCTTCGAGCTGATCTGAGTGCTGCCTGGTGTGGCCGGCGCTGCCGCGGCTGCCTGCTGCAGGTGGTGCTGCGGGTGATCAGCGGCGGCAGGCCTGAGCTGCTCAACGAGGAGGAGCTGCCACCTGGCACCAGCAGCAGCACATGTGAGCTCTGGAAACACAGGGCAGCTGTCTGCTGCCCGTAGTTTTGCGCAGTGGCCGCCGCTGCAGGAATGAGTGTGGCGCTGTGAGGCAACCATTGGTCGCATGCTGCGCTGACCCAGCTGCTACCCAGCAATTCTTATCATTGCCGCATCTTCTGCGTTGCACAGTCCAGTTGTCGCATCGCCCAAGGGAGGTGGCTGTCCAGTCTGAATGTACCTTGTGACACAGCAGTGTAACCACTGGTCGATCATGCAGGCCTGGGCAACTACATGAAGCTCATGGAGGAGTGCTGGGCCCAGGAGCCAAACAAGCGGCCCGGCTTTGACAAGATCGCCGCGCGCCTGAAAGCCATGATCCGCTGGCGCATGGTCATCAACAAGTGCCGCCTGCAGAGCAGCACCATGCTGGCGTTCGCAGGCACCAGGGGCCACAGCGCAGCAGCAGCAGCGGCAGCGGCAGCATCACCAGCGGCAGCAGCAGCGCACAAATTGAGCGATGCTCTGCTGGGGCCTGCGGCGGCAGCAGCGGCAACAGCAGGGGCTGGGAAAGGTGCAGCTGCTGGCCTGGCAAAGGCAGTAGCGCGGCCTGCTGCTGCTGCTGTTGCACCCACTGGCGAACTGGCTCCATTCGCCGCGGCCGCAGCCGCCGCGGCAGCAGCAGACGGCGACCACGAACCTGACCAGGATCCCCTGCCAAGGCCGGCACACCCCATCACTACTGCTGCTACTGCAGACAGTGACCTGCCGCTGCCGCTGCCTGGGGGTCTGGCTGCTGCAGGCGGGCCTTTGACGCCGGGCCTGCCTCGCCAGCTGTCCGCGCGCGCGCTTGCACAGGTAAGCGCGGCAGAAGGACCCCCAGCAGCACCAGCACACGACGACCTCAAATATGATGCTGGTCCTTTTGGCGTGCCGCAAGCAGCAGGACCCCCAGCAGACCGAGCACACGACGACCTCATATACGATGCTGGTCCTTTTGGCGTGCCGCAAGCAGCGGCAGGGCGGCCAGCTCCAGCGGCCGTGGCTGTGGCGGCGGCTGCTACGCAGCCGGGTGCGTCTGTTGTCACTGTGCCGGGCGGCGGTTGCGTGGTGGTGGGCTCTGACGTGGCAGCCGGCAGCCCGCCGAGCTCGTTCACGCTGAGCACGCGCAACAGCACCGAGGCTGGCATGTCGACGACAACGGCGGGCCTGTCGACGCCGCCCGTCAGCGGTCCTGGAGGGGCCTGGGAGGGGCAGGTGGGTGCTGTGCATGCAACAGCCGTGCTGGACTTGGGTTGAATATGTGCAGCATTGCAGACCAGCAAAGTCAGGTTTGCATTCGGTGTTGGCACATGCACGATGGGCCACTTCCGTTCTAGCAGGGAAGCACCGCAGCCCAGCAACAGGTACCTGCCATATTTTTTGAGATAGAGAGTGGAAACACGTGGGTCCAGTCATCTTCTGAGATGATGTGAGCCACTCAAAAAGAGCTCGGTTTCTATTGTTTATCAAGATATCTTATTGTGAGTGGTATCACCGCGCTGAGCTGTTACCTGGCACCAGCAGCTGTCAGCGGCCAGGTTTTGCGGCCACTGTGCAGCGCTTGCAGTGCACATCGCATGCACCCCTTCGCAACTTGGCGTTTGACCGGGTGCGGTTGTCTGGTGCTGCCTGAACCCCTGCCCAAACCCTACAGATTGTCAAAGCAGCACAGCAGCAGCAGCAGCAGGTAAATCAGAGCGCCCAGGCTTACAGTGCACATGCAGCAGTAGAGCCGCAGGCCCCAGAGTCACCTCCACCCCAAGGCTACCCCAGCCCATTCAGCCAGCAGGGCTTAGGGTGTGATGCAGGGCTGCAGCCGGCACTGCAGCAAGTCCAGGTCAGGAGTTTGGCACCACCACCAGCAGCAGCAGCAGCAGCAGCGACAGCAGATGACAGCAGCATCGACGGCGGCGGCTTTGGGGCTGCTGCAGGTGCTGCTGCTGCAGCTGCAGCGCTGGCAGAGGCTGGGATGTTCATGGGCGCAGGGCTGGCAGGGGCCGGCAGTGCAGGCCCTGCGCTGACAGCTGCAGCTGCCAAGTCTGCAAGGCTGGACCCCATCCGGGAATTGTCAGAGGCGACGAGCGCAACAGTGTCGAGCAAAGACAGCAAGGCACTGCAGCTGCAGCAGGCTGCTGCAGGCAGCAGTGGTGCGGCTGTCACGTCCGTGGCCAGCGCGCCTGTTGGGCCGTTGGGGAGCGCGGAGGGGAAGCTGGGTGTCAGCAGCAGCACTGCCAGCAGCGGCAGGGACTCTGCAGCAATGGCGCTGGCCAGTGTTGGCTGCATTGAGCTTGCGCAGCAGGGCTTGCAGGCTAGTGGCACTGGCCGCACCAGCTGCAGGGTGGCTGATTGGTTGACCAGCCAGCCAGATGCGCACGCGTCACCGGCACCGGAAGCTCCCAGCAGTTTGAATGCTGCTGCTGCTGCAGCAGCACGTGCTGCTGCACATGATGTCAGTGCTGCTGCTGCTGCTGCTGCTGCTGCTGAACCAGATCTGGGTGCCATGCATGGGGCCTTTGCAATGCAGCAGCAGCAGCAGCAGCAGCAGCAGCAGCAGCAGGACTTTGATGACATGTATGGGGCATTTTCAACGCTGCAAGTTCAGGAACAGCAGCAGCAGCAGCAGCAGCAAGATCAGGAGGCAGCGGGTGCGGGTGCAGACGACCTGTATACTATGTATGGAGCCTTTGCTGTACAGCAGCAGCAGCAGCAACAGCAGCAGCAAGAGCCTGGCCCAGATGTGTTTCTGGCTGAGGACTCACCGTTCTTCATCTCCCCAGGCAACATTCCTGCAAGCAACTCCATAGACATGAGCCCGCTGTTTGCGGCAGCACAGGCTCCGCAACGAGAGCCTGCGGCGGTTCCCAGCACGCGCAGCAGTGTAGCAGCAGCCGGCGCCAGATCAGCTGCGCTGCCAGCCTACCTGGATGCCGACCATCTGGATGATTCATGCCTGCAGCCGCTGGATGATGAGGGCCCAGGGCTGGGTGCTGCGATCACGCTCGTATACCAGGAGGGTCTGACTCCCGCAGAAGCAGCGAAGCAGTCCAGCTACTCGATCAAATCCAGCAACTCCAGCAGCTGCACGCTGCCATCTCTGAATGGAGGTGTGGCAAGCGGCTCAGCAGGCCACCGGGGCGGCAGCGCCAGGGCGGGCCTCCCGCCTGCAGCAGGCGGTTACCCGGCCAGCCGGCCAGACTCGTTTGTTGTTGATGCCGGGCCGTTTGCAGCGATGAACATGACCGCTGACTTGTGCGACTCTGGGGCTGCCGCAAACGCTGCCGGCGGCGCTGTGCCAGCTAGCATGGGCGACAGCCCCTTTGCGGCAGCAGGCGGCATTGCTGCTGCAGGCAGTGTGGCTGCGCCAACAGCAGCGGCTGGGCGGGACGCAGCCCCAGGGCAGTTTGGCGCGGGTGGGGGCTTTGTGAACAGCCCTTTTGCAGCTGCAGCGGCGGCTGGTGCTGGCATGGGTGGTGGCGCTGGAGGCGTGCCAGGGTGGGGTCCCACTGCTGCAGCAGCAGGGGCTCGGCAGCCTTCTCCTGGCCTCCCTACAGGCAGTCCTCGGCGTCGCAGCCTGTCAGGTTTCGCAGGGCAGATGCAGCAGATGCCTGCAGGTGCTGGTGGTGCTGACATGGCGGTCGGGTGGCTGCAGACGATCGGCCTGGCAGCGGCAGGCAGGCAGCAGCAGCATGAGGCGGCAGGGCAGGTGTGGCCAGACTACATGACAGGGGGCCAGGCACCGGCAGTGCCAGATGCAGCGGACGGCAGGAGGGCGAGCTGCAGCAGCAGGGCGTCCTCGTACACCGCCACCACAGGCGGTCCTGCAAGCACGCAGAGCAGCATGGTGGGCGGTGCCGGTGCGGCAGGGGCACCCCCCAGAGGCGTAGCTGCGCCAGCAGGGGCAGCAGGGGCAGCAGCAGCAGCTGGTCAGGCGCCTGAGTCGGTGGCGAGCGGCCCGCACTACTCCCAGCCGCTGGACGACCACATCCTGAACAAGCCGCTGGGGACGGCAAAGGAGGAGGAGGACCTGGTGACAAAGGCGGAGCGGGACCTGCGCGCGTGGGAGTCGCGCACCAGCGACAAGAGCGGCAAGCTGCGCCGAACATCCGCCGCGTCCGGCTCCCAGCCGGGATCCAGCAACAGCAGCGACCCCAGCGGCACCGCTCTTGCAGGAGTGCTGGCAGCACAGCAGCAGCACCAGCAGCAGGCGATGCAGCCCGATGGGGTGCTGCCCTCGCCGTTTGCTGCAGCAGCAGGCAGCAGCCAGGTGCACCCACCCGGCGCCGCTGCTGGTGCTACCCCAGCGGGCTGGCCCCCTGCAGGCCTGCTGCCAGGTGGCGGCTCGGGTGCGTCAGCAGTGCTGGCAGCGCCTGCAGGGCCAGCTGGGTACCCGGCTGCAGGGCCCATGGCAGGCCCTTACAACATCAGCCGCAGCCCGAGCAGCTTCGACCAAGTCGCGCCTGGCGAGCGCGTGACAGTGGTCAACCGCCCGTTCAACGTTACAGCAGGGAGCATGGATGCTGCGGGCTTGCCCAGCGCGACACCAGGCAGCAGCGTGCCTGTGATGCAGATGCAGGGCGGGTGGGGAGGTACAGTGCCGGCCCTGTCAGGCAGGGCCATCTCCGGCCCACCAACCATGCTGTACTCAGCATCCCCGGGGGGCGTTCCTGCAAGCAGCGCAACAGGGATGCAGCAGCACCCGATGGCTTTTCAGGGGCAGCAGCTGCAGGGGTCGGCCGTGTCAGGCAGGGCTGCCTCTGGCCCACCAACCATGCTGTATGCAGCTGCCCCTGGGAGCGTTCCTGCAAGCAGTGCAGCAGTGATGCAGCACTACCCCATGGGTTTGCAGGGGCAGCAGCTGCAGGGCATGCCTAAGCACATGCAACCAGGCATGCAGCAGGTCCGGCAGGTGTCAGCTGGTGATGCTTCCAGCAGCAGCAGCTATGCACCAGGATGGAGCCACGCCTGTCTAGGCAGCGGTGAAGCCCCAGCGCTGCCTCAGGAAGCAGCTGCTGATAGCATCCTTGCACAGCAGCGGATGATGGTGGTGATGATGCAGCAACAACAACAGCAGCAGCATCAGCAGCAGCGTCAGCCTACGTACGGGGCTAGTCCTGGGCTTACACAGCAACAGCAGCTGCGGGGTCCGGCATACTATCCACAGCCGCAGCGGCGGTAGTATGTTGGATTTACTCAGCAGCTGGGTGCTACATGGAGGCATGGGAGGCAGGAGGGTTAAGACGGGTGGTGTTGTATTGTATGTTATGTGTGGTGTCTTGGTATAGCATCAAGTCGTTGAATCTAGTCAAGTTAGATCCAGTTATTGGATTGAGTTGAGTTGCCTTGGGTACATGGTGTTGTGTACAGTTGTTCATGTTGCATAGCAGCAGCAAGTATTTGTTTGTTACTGAAAGCAGGTGGCGCCAGTACGGCATGCGCAGTAGATGCCCAGGTTGCATGCGCTACGTGTGTGTGCAGGCATATCTGATGTCTGTGTGATGGGCGGTCAGCTTCATCTGTGCTACTCGAGTCGTTTGGCCGCAGTGTGTGACGTGTTTGTGAGGTGGCTGCAGCTGCGGCAGCAACAGCACAGACGCTTCAGTTGAGTATTGACTGGGACTGGTGGTTGATCAGTGCCTGCACTGAACATTGTCACAGTGCGGCGGCATGCCACATGCCGCATTGTGGCCGGTGCTTGCTGTATTGCCAAGTGGTGGCTTTGGTTGTTCGTGTTGGTATGGTGTTGGTGTGCATAGCATGCAGCCACTGGTGCCTCAGACTCAGCAGTACTTTGTTATCATGTGTTCGAGCCGCATTGACCACCTAGGTATATTGGTATGATTATCGGCAGGTATGGCGGCCTATTTCATTGGCATGTATGCAGATGACGGTGTGAGGAATCGCAACATTCTGAGCGTGTGTTGCGTTGGATTTTGCGGCGGCTGGCGTGGGCCAATAGCTAAGTATTGTTTGTGCTGCTGGCAAGCTTGCTCGAGTCGCTGAGAAGGGGTGCTTGCTATTCTTTTGCCAACAGAGCCCAACCTTTCTTTGCAGCAATGTCCATTTAATGCGCAGGGTGCCGTTGCTTTGGGGTCGTCGGCAGCTGCAGCGTGGCATGGCGACAACCGCCGACATGCACTCCGCAGTGCTTCAGAGTAACGCCGTCCAAAGCACAGATCTGTGCAAAACTATTCTGCTTTTGCAGCAAGACAGCAATGCAACGCATAAAGCAGTGTACAGCAGCATATGCGGCATGCGGCGCGAGACAGCAGCCAGTGCAGGGACTGCAGTCGTACGGCACCGACTTGTGGTTTGGATTGCATTGCCGACATGTGGTTTTGGATCTGCCTTACAGCATGGCGTTGCTTTGTGGGTGCGCAGCTCTGGCTCTGTGATCTATCCGCACTGCACAGCTGCTTGTGTACATTGATGGCGGTTTTCAATTATGTTTGCCGGGGGAGGGGCCTGGAATGTGCCTCTACACCAATACACAATTACACCAATACACCAAGGCAGGCTGTCTGATTAGCACGGTCAGAGGCAGCGGTGACCGCCGTGCAGTTATCGAAACTATTTAATACAAAGGCACTCGTATACTGTGTCAGAGCCATGTTGACATCGCCAGGGGTTCCTTGGGAGTTGCTGCTGTCCATGGCAGTACCCCCAGCACGGCGTCGAGAGGCTGATGCATCATGCACAAGCTAGCAAGATGTTTGTTGTGTCATACAAATACAATTGATACTCGCAAGGCGGTGCCCGGTGCCCTGACGGTGCTGATCAGACGGCCTGCCTTGGTGTATTGGTGTAATGGTGTACTGCCTCTGATTTGAGCAATGTACAGAGTGCTTTCCAAGCATGGTTGTACCAGCAGTGGCAGGACTTGCCAGCCAACCCCAGAGTGGCTGGGTCTGATACTGTCATGCACTCTACCTATGAGAACTGGTTTGCATGCTCCCCTTTTGATGAGCTTGAGTTGACGAAACCATTGAGTTGGTGTCCAGATTATGTGCACAACACAGCTGGCTTGAACAAGATGCACCTGTCAGCTTTGATGCGCTTTCGTCTGGGTGCGCATGACTTGCGTGTGGCTACTGGTCGGTGGGAGAGGGCTGATAACTCTCTGCTACCCAGGCAACAGCGACTGTGCTCTCGGTGCGGTGCTGGCCAAGTTGAGGATGAGTTTCACTTTGTGTTTGAATGTGACGCATATCAGGTTGTTCGCAATCACTTCTGGCGGCTGTTTGTTGATTTTGGAGGGTGGCAGAGCCCAGCTGTGAGCCCTCTTGGACGGTGTCTGGCTGACTTTATGCAGCAGAGGCAGAGCAGTGTTGCTGCTTTCATCTACTATTGTCTCCTGGTTAGAAATGATCCGGCTATGGCGCATGCTGTGCTCCCAAGTGACACTAGCGCCTCAGAGGCGGAATCTTCAGAACTTGTTGAGGCCTCGGATTTGTTGGTTGGATTGGTACTCCTTGGCTGTTGTGGGACCCCATGAGCCTGATTTGGCTCCTTCGTGGGTGGGCCTGTGGCCCTACTTTGGTATTTGGCATTTGGTGGTGTTGGTGTAGAGGCACTTTCCAGGCCCCTCCCCCGGCAAACGTAATTGAAAACCGCCAGAATCAACAAGCGCACTACACAACTGCAACTGACGTTCGAAATTGCATGCAGCAGAGTTGTAACACGTGTTGCAAGGGACACGCATGTCAAGGCATCATGCTAGTGTAATGGATGGCAATGCCTCAAGGTAACACTCCAGTCATCATCATATTACCCATTCAAGCCATCGGCCCCGCGCCCCACCGGGGCGGAAAGAGGAGGGAGTAACACTCCAGTGTTGTACAAGGATTGCAGCACTGCTGCAAGTTGCATGGCTAGACAGGGGCCCCATCCACCATTGTACTAAGGTCGTGACAGCTGCCAACAGCAAAGCAATTCAAACTTTGAGAAGGCTTCACCTGCCTCCCCACCACACAAAGCCAACACTCGTTCTCACGTAGGCAAGCCAATGTTACTTGCACAGTGCTTAGCAACCGTCAGTAGTGGCAAGACAATTGCTGCAGCACACTCGCCAGTGGAACCTCGGATGGATTGTGTACCTGTACATGCTGCAAGCATGTTCCTGCACATGCTCAATGGTAGGTCAGCACCGCAATCCACCACACAAAACCCAGGTATCACACCCATCAACAGATGCATGTGCTCCAGTGGCTCAAGGCAAATACAAATGTTGTCCAACGCAAGTTTCTGTGCAAATCATGGGAACCGCAGTGCAGCAAAGCCGCAGTGTTAATGATTGAATTGCTGTGACGTTCAAACAGTTGTAACTTCATGCTGCACGAGATCTAGCAGCTGGCCTTCGCCAGAGAGGGGGAGAGCCGCCGCCTTGTGGGGCGTGCACCAGTTCAGCAGCTCGACACGCAAGGCAACATCCACCAATCATATGGGTGCAGCTGCTGCACAGCGGCAATGGCAGCCCGCAGAAGGCCCGCCACACTCAACCACAAGCACAACGACATCATCAGAACGTGCTGAGCTCCAGGGCAGGCAAGCAGCGGCACGCACTGTTGCTGTTGAGTCAGACACAGGTTCTGCTTTGCACACAGTGCCGCTCCCTTGCGAGCTCAATGTAGTCACTTGTGCACCCACTCAGCAAGTCCATCATCCAGACTTGCCATCGCCGCAGTGCTGAACAATATCAGGACAACAACTCATTATTCAGCCTTCAGTTATTATTCAGCCTTCAGTATGAAGTGAACTCGGGTTCACCGAGGGGGCCAACATGGGCTTCTCACGTGCCAGGCGCATACACAGAGCCACATTCTCTGCTTGCTGCGACCCAGCTGCTAACAGGCTACAGCCACAGTGGCGCTTGTGGGCGCGTGAAGTTGCCGGTTTAAGAGCAGCGGGTGGGTTTGCTCATCACAGGCGTGGCATGCTGTTGGCGATGTTCTCGCCCCACTCCAGCACACGCTGGTACGCTGCAGTGATTTTGCGGATCATAAAGGTCAGGAACACCACACTCACCAGGTGAGCCAGCAGCGTGTTGGTGGACGCCTGCATGCAGAGCAGCAGGATGATGGTAGATGACTGGACAACGACAGATTGTTGTGGTGGCATACGAGTGCTGATCCAAGCAACAGAGGCACCTCAGCAGCAAGCGATAACAGTCCTGCGGCGCTTGTGCCAGCACGCGCTGCCTACAACATTCGTGTATCCACCATGGGCAGTTGACAGCAATGCACGCGCGACAGTAGCGAGCATCATGTGTGCACGTCTGCATGCATATGCGCATGCAGAGCAGCCGCCCTGCCCCCTCCTGCCCACCCTTTCACCGCACCTGCGCGAGTGCCGCCAGGCCCAGCCCGCCAGCGCTTTTTGTCATGCCGCTGACCATCATGATGCCAACCTCAGCCTGCAGAGCCAGCACGGTGGCTGCTGCGCCCACAAAGTTGACCATCAGGTGCTCGTTGAAGGCCTTCAGCTGGGTCCAGCCCTGCAAGATGTCCAGGCCCTGCCCCTTGACCTTCAGCAGGTAGTTGTAGGACAGGTACGTGCTGTAGCCAGACAGCAGCACGCCCACCATCAGCAGAGCAGTGGTGGGGTGGATGCTGACACCCTGCAGTGAGCACAACAGGAGGTGCATGGTAAACCAGCAGCACCAAGAGACATCAAGACAGTCGGCACTGCCTGGAAGTGGCACGCACAATGCCGGCTGCTTGCGCGTGCAGGTGGTGTGCTGGGGAAAGGCTCAGGAGTGCAGGTGGCCTGCAACAATAGCATGGGTTGCTAATGTGCACTGCACAGTATGCTGTTGTCACAGGCCACCTGCATCATGGGAAATGGTTGGAAGTGGCACTGTGCAGCACACAGCAATGTGAAACTAGAAGGCAAAGTGGTATACAAACAACACACGCTTGCATACACGCGCTATTGCTACAGTACAAGTGTGTGCGCGATGCAACACACCTTTGCCATTGCAGCGTGGCTGGTGGTGAAGGCGATGGCCCAGGACATGCCAGTGAGGGTCAGCTGTGCCGCAAAGTTCCAGGTCAGTGTCTTCTTCATATCAATGTCCAGCTTGGCCATATCAGGGACCCTCAGGTTCTTCACCGCGTCCCCTGCAGCAATTGCCGCAGCAGCAGCTGCGTCCTTGGCGGCGTTGGCAGCATCCTTGGCAGCAGAGGCAGCCTGTGTAGCTGCTCTCTGGAAGTTCTCGTTGCTGGAAGCGGAGCAGATCACCTGCAGCAGGACAATGGCAGGTGCGCAATCCTGTGTGGCGCGCTTTGCATCGCTCGGACTGCTTGCTCCCGCCCCTGTCAGCATTGCTTGAAGCCAGTTCCACGTGCCAGGGCAGCTTGTATGTTTGGCGCCACATCCTCCGCTGGAGCATGCTGAGCGCAGATGATGTCCCAAAAGCTATAATTAAGGTGAGTTCTAACCAGCGCGATAACAGGCTGAGGCATTTGTGCGCAGGAAAGATGGCGAGTCCGGTCTCGGCCTGTTCCGACAAGGCCTGGAGCACTTGTCAATGTGCAGTGCTATGACCTTGTATATGCTTTGCGTAGAACACGTACTTGCAACGCCCGGTAACCCGTGGAGCATGGCTCATGGCGTACTCACCTGGCGCTGCTGTCTGAGTGCCACTCCAGCAGAGACTTTCAAGTGAGCAACGCTCCTTACAGCAGCTGCGGATGCAACAGCAGAACGCTTTGCGACGAGCATCTTCAAGTGCTGTGCTGTGGAAGCGTTGCCAAGTGTTTAGCGCAGGCCAGCTCGTAGGGACGTGCGTCCAGCAGCGATCTTCTTTACGCACATATGCAGCCTTTATGATATCTTAGATTGTTTCAGAGGTCTGTGTTCGTGGCGGGTGACTGTACCAACACTCACCTGACATTGTGGACATCTAATGACAGTGCAAGGACCGGCCCGGGCACCTGTATGTGACCCTGAAGCATATTGCTAGTGACGACTCTTGTCCGCTGCTGGGGCTGCGATTCAGACGGCCTGCAGACCTGGCACCTGCCACCACCCACCAGCAGCAAGCTTGCACTTAAGTGATTGCCTGTCTCTGCAAGCTGGCATGCGCTGACTTCAGCTGCACACCACTCTATATAAATGTGTGTCAGGATACGCTCATGTAGTGTCTCATATTGACAAAAGCGCAGCAGACATTCAAGTCAACTGCTTTGCACAGATTGGTTGCACATGCAGAGATGGGCCAGATGGAGATGGACCAGATGTAGAGTCAGATTCAGCCACCCAATTGCTTAATGCTAAGCAGCATGGTGCCCCAGGACAGCATGCTGTCAATGTCGGCAGCTGAGTGCACAGTGAAGCCCAGCCTGTGACTGCAGCTGCCGGGCACCACATGCTGGACGCATGAAACATGGATGAAAAGGTCCCGAGATCCACCAGCTGGCTGCCAGCGGTGGCCCCACACAGTGCTATTGTTGCTCTTGCCGCTGGCTGCGCAGCAGCAGCAGCAACAGCAGAGGCAGCTCACTGAGCCTGCTGGCAGCAAGCACAGCAAGCACTCCAACAGCTTATGATGGTCCTGACTTGCAGCTCACCAAGAGCGTTGGGTTTCTATGCAGCAGCTGAAACTGGCCAAGGCTTGCAGTACGCTTGATGACGCCAGGCTGCAACATCACCAGTGCAGCCTGTGGCAACAGTGTCACTGCATGTCAGAAGCTGCAGTCAAACAGTGAGCAGAGCTGAGCATATTGTAGTCAATGGCGGGCCAGACGGCAATGACGGACGGGGAGCAGATGAAGCATGTACATACTTCCATCAATTGGTGGTCATGACTGGATAGGGTTTGATGCATGTAGCAGGAGCAACAGCGGCAGCAGTGGTAACCTGCTGTTGGTGGCAGCATCAGCAGCAGCACCAGACCCAGCAGCAAGATGTGACCTCTGCAGCCATACACACTTCATCACCTGGTTGGCTGACCGTTTGCGGTTAGCATCATTTGAGCCACAAGCCATAAGCCACAAACTGTGTGACTCTTGCTGTGCAGGAGGTATTTGGTGGGTTACATGTGCCACACGCTGCGCTGCTTGATGCCATACTTCTGGGACGATCCCAAGGGCAGCCGCATGTGCGGCCTAACCCTGCACAGCCCTCTCAAGGAGCTCTTCCAAGCAGGTGACGCAAAGCACACCAGTGTTAAAAGCCTGCATGCACTGACAGACATGCCAGGCTGTGTGACGTGACCTGCCGTGACCTGACGTGACCTGCCTGAGTGACCTGTCGTAAGAGTTTCGGCTGCAGGAAACAAAGGCTTACAACTTTCCAACAGCGATTGTTCTTGCAGCACAGCGATTGTTGTTTGAAAAGCTGCTGTGATTGTCAGGATATATACTGCTGGACCGCCTTCAACCTGCCGTGCGGGCTGCTGGGTCCGTCACTTCCACTCGACTTCCCCTTCACGATGACCTTCACCAGTTTCCGCATTCACTGTCACCTCGCACAACTACTCGCATATATATCCCCACGTGTTTTTAAATGTGTTCAATGGTATAAATACACCCGCCTGGACAGCCAAACAGCCATCCAACCACCAGGTGCTGCTCTGTAAGGTACAGCTGCTAGTGTAACCGACTGCTACATTTCCCGTTTTGCGGCAGACTGCTTTCAACGCCCACCTGCACAGACGCTTGGTGGTTGCTGGAGGTTTCCAGGTTTGTGTAGGCATTGGCTTGCATTTAGCGCTGCCGCAGCGGCATGCAGAATCCTTGGGCCACTGCAGCTGTTTAGTAGCCCTCAGCTTCCTGCCTTCACGCTGCCAGTCCCAATATCTACTACCAAAAGCATTATGCGTAGGATGTTTCATAGCCAAGTGCTCTCAGGCTGACACGGCATGTGATAGCAGCAGTGTGATTGGAGCAGCCACTACCGTAGTGGCAGGCTGCATCACGTGTGTCACACAGTGCAGACACCAGCTGCATTCAAGCAGAAGACACACACCCTGACACTGACCCATGCCTGCTGCCTGTCTGCTGTGTTCAGGCACCTATGGCTTCATCATCCACCTCCGCCCTGCCAGCCACAACCCGCGTGGGCATGATGCTCCTGCTAGGCGCAGTGATTGCACTCACCTCCTTCACAAGCGGAGCGCATGCCTTCTTCTGCCCTGTGGGGTGTGGCGTGGTGAACTGCAATGGCAAATGCTGCCATGGAACTGGCTTCATGTCCTGCGAATGTGGAGGGTGCTGAGGTCACCGTGTTTGGCGCAGCAGCATGGGGCACGTGCTAGGGGTGCACCGCAGCACCAAGAGCAAGGGTATTGAATTTATGCACGGCAGCCTAATCAGCATACACCCCATGTACGCTATGCACCCACCTCTCCCCACACCCGCTGCGTTGGTTGCGACACACTCGCAGTCATGACAGCAGCAACCGCCGCTCTGCAGGGATGGTGCCAATGTACAATTATCCCCCGGAGCACTAGCGTTTTACAAAGCGTGCTCATGTGTCGCGCCACTAGGCAAGTTGATGTTCTGCTCTGCTATGTACATTGATCAGCCCTGCTGCATCATGTTGGTGGTACCCTTGGCGTCATTCGCGTGATGCGCTGTTCCCCTGGTGATGGGGCACGCCTGCGTTTTGGGAGGCACGAATGGTTGTGCTGGGGGTGGCAGCAATGTCAGTGCATGCAGTGCATTTCCTGCAGTGCCCTGCGCACTTGTTGCGTTGTCTCCACTGGATGCTGTCATGCTTGTAAGATAGTGATCACTTGTAGGCGGTACTTTGTGATGTACTTTGTTCAAGGGTACATGCTGCGCTGCAGCCTCTGCTGCTGCAGCAGCACAGACCCTGTGGCTCCCAAACGAGCACCTCAGCTGCTGCAGCATGCAAGAGAAGCTCATTTGCAGTTGTTGTGCCGGAGATATCTTGTGGTGCAGATTGTCATCAATGCTCATTTGTCATCTTAGGATAATTTCAACTTGACTCAAGTCATTTCACTGGTTACTTCCTTCGACGGACACAGTCCGGCTGCTTTGCCAGAAAGCCGGTGATCATCTTTATGCTAAATTGCCGGCTACAGCATCAGTCAACGTATCATCCGTTCGTACCAACATGCAACGCCAACCAAGATATGTGGGAAAAATGGCCGTCAAAGTGAACATAACAGATTGCTTTTCTGTGCTGTCCAATCATCATCGCGTTGCTACGTAGTTAATAATCGCTTCACATCACCTGCAGAGTCTGCCAGCAGCACTTAACATGCCACACGTGGCCTATCTGGCTAAGGAGGGGGGTTATCAGCTATGTTTGCCTCAACTACACATTGTGGTGAAGGGCTTAACCTGTGCTGTGATGGGGTCAAGGGTAAGGTGAAGCCCTTGACCCCCGTAGTGGCTGCTGCTAACTGCAAGGGACATCTGCTGTCCTTGCTATGCCTGTTTCACTACTGTACGTGTTGCAGATCAACCAGCTGCGACTGTACAACATGTTACATTGGCCTATGACGGCATGCGTTCTGTGGAGCACGAGGGCAGCAGCACGTGCATGCTGCCACATGTGCAGTACATGTGATCATGTACATGACAATGTGCTTTGCTAGTACCGCAGTAGGGAGTACCTGGCTAGCCATACAGAGTGCCCGCTGCGTAACCACAATCACATGTGTTGTTGCTTACTGCAATCATCAACCTCTGATTGTTTGTATGTGCTGCTGCTGCGTTTGCTGTCATGACGGGCTCTGACATGGGTCTACTGGAGACTACTTGAAGGTGGTGTGCAGGTGTCACGGAAGCCTCCCCGCCCGGGGTGTGCATTTGTTGACACTTCTGCCCTGCACTTCTCTGCGTTACAGGTATGGATGTTGTAGGAGTGCCTGCCTGCATGGCAGCCCACTTGGAGCACCAGGAGCACTTGGGCGGCGGTCTCCTGGTCCAGCATTGCTCGAGGTACGCAGCTGTGCGTTTACCTGGAGCCCAGGAGGCGAATCAAACTCGTTTTGTCACATGATCAACATTGCATGCATTACTGCTGCACCATTGCAAAGTACTGGAATATCCTAGCAGTACTGCAACCACATTCATGTCGCTGTAACTGCACTACATGCGGCGCTCTGTGCTTGTGTAGCAGCCGCCACTGATAGCGCTGCCGCTGCTGCAAGCGCATGCCAGCAGCTATTCTCCGGTTGCCAGTGAGCGTCTACGTCGGCTATGAATGCAGCCTGACAAAGGTCTCTTGAGGGCAAACGCATTAAAGTAGTTATAGGAATTGATGTAATTATGCGCCGTCGTTCATAATCCAAAGGACAAGCGCTTGCTAGCAGGTATCTGGGGTCACCTCTTTTCCGAAGTCAGCAACCTCCGATAGCTCACAGTTCTTTTGGCCTGAGGCTAGATAGCTTACACACGGTTGCAGAGAAAGCAGTCGACAACACCTGGTGTGAGTAAACAGGTGAAAGTCACTCGTGCAGTTACTCCTGCTTGCATCTTTCTATGAGGGTCCCAGGCTGGCAGCACTTGTAATGCATCCACCACCAAAGCGCCGGCGCCATATGGTGCAGAGTTCCAGTTACAACCAGGCACCCATCCTGCACAAGGCACCCAAATGAGATGATCGCTGGAAACATGGTGCATCTGTACATGTGGTGCTGGTATGTTCCAAGCTGTGTGCCTTCTTGAAGCCTGGCACTAAAGATTACTGCCTGCTGCAAACCCTTGGCCCCTTGTTGTAGCAGCATATGTAATTACCAGATCTATGCAACACGCCTCTACAAGGCATGTGCGAGGTATAACTCACCCCACCCTTTCTCTGCTGATCATGTCAGCTGATGGCACCGGGATGGGCAGCAAAATATACATGTATGTACATCTGCTACACATCATATACCTAGGATCCCACAGGGGACCAGTTGACTGGCAGGGCCTCCATGCCAGAGCTAGCTCTGCAGCGCTGCACACATCATGCCACATACAGGGGCTCTAGAAGCTGGCCCCCATCAACTTGCGCCCTTCTGGTGCCTGCATGAGCTTACGACCACCACAGTCATAGCACTCGCAGCTCATGAAGCCGCTGCCTTTGCAGCACCTGTACGCGCCACAGCTGACCGCGCCACAGCCTACAGGGCAGAAGAATGCATCTGCTCCCGCCACCAACGACGAGATGGCAATTGCTGCCGCCAGCAGCAACATCAGGGACATGCGGCCCACAGCAGGCTTGAAGAGGAAGGCAGATGAGGCCATTCTGTCGATGTAACCACCTGCAGGGTATCAAGAATGGCAGGAGCAGGGAGCAGAGAGCAACTGCAGCTGATCAGTCATACTTATGATTGCACGCACTGCATTGCAATTGGGCAAACACATGTTGGCTACTTCATATGTCTTGCCTGCATGTGCTCTGCTCTGTTGAGGCCCGCGCTACTTCGCCACGTTCTGCAATGCTTGCTGCGTACAATAATGCTTTCTACAAAATCAAGCCTCTGTTGCAGCAGCATGAAACTACTGTAGTACGTGCGAAGACTCGTGTACTGCACTGGCCAGCAACTGCTTGCAAGTGACTCTTTTAGGCACCCGCCAAGGTTTTGCATGCTCGCTGTACGTACAGCAAGGCGTACCTGTATTTTTTGCGAAGGAGTCCTGACGTACTGTTCGCGGGCAGTTGTCGTAAGAGTTCCGGCTGCAGGAAACAAAGGCTTTCCAACAGCGATTGTTCTTGCAGCACAGCGATTGTTGTTTGAAAAGCTGCTGTGATTGTCAGGATATATACTGCTGGACCGCCTTCAACCTGCCGTGCGGGCTGCTGGGTCCGTCACTTCCACTCGACTTCCCCTTCACGATGACCTTCACCAGTTTCCGCATTCACTGTCACCTCGCACAACTACTCGCATCTATATCCCCACGTGTTTTTAAATGTGTTCAATGGTATAAATACACCCGCCTGGACAGCCAAACAACCATCCAACCACCAGGTGCTGCTCTGTAAGGTACAGCTGCTAGTGTAACCGACTGCTACATTTCCCGTTTTGCGGCAGACTGCTTTCAACGCCCACCTGCACAGACGCTTGGTGGTTGCTGGAGGTTTCCAGGTTTGTGTAGGCATTGGCTTGCATTTAGCGCTGCCGCAGCGGCATGCAGAATCCTTGGGCCACTGCAGCTGTTTAGTAGCCCTCAGCTTCCTGCCTTCACGCTGCCAGTCCCAACATCTACTACCAAAAGCATTATGCGTAGGATGTTTCATAGCCAAGTGCTCTCAGGCTGACACGGCATGTGATAGCAGCAGTGTGATTGGAGCAGCCACTACTGTAGTGGCAGGCTGCATCACGTGTGTCACACAGTGCAGACACCAGCTGCATTCAAGCAGAAGACACACACCCTGACACTGACCCATGCCTGCTGCCTGTCTGCTGTGTTCAGGCACCTATGGCTTCATCATCCACCTCCGCCCTGCCAGCCACAACCCGCGTGGGCATGATGCTCCTGCTGGGCGCAGTGATTGCACTCACCTCCTTCACAAGCGGAGCGCATGCCTTCTTCTGCCCTGTGGGGTGTGGCGTGGTGAACTGCAATGGCAAATGCTGCCATGGAACTGGCTTCATGTCCTGCGAATGTGGAGGGTGCTGAGGTCACCGTGTTTGGCGCAGCAGCATGGGGCACGTGCTAGGGGTGCACCGCAGCACCAAGAGCAAGGGTATTGAATTTATGCACGGCAGCCTAATCAGCATACACCCCATGTACGCTATGCACCCACCTCTCCCCACACCCGCTGCGTTGGTTGCGACACACTCGCAGTCATGACAGCAGCAACCGCCGCTCTGCAGGGATGGTGCCAATGTACAATTATCCCCCGGAGCACTAGCGTTTTACAAAGCGTGCTCATGTGTCGCGCCACTAGGCAAGTTGATGTTCTGCTCTGCTATGTACATTGATCAGCCCTGCTGCATCATGTTGGTGGTACCCTTGGCGTCATTCGCGTGATGCGCTGTTCCCCTGGTGATGGGGCACGCCTGCGTTTTGGGAGGCACGAATGGTTGTGCTGGGGGTGGCAGCAATGTCAGTGCATGCAGTGCATTTCCTGCAGTGCCCTGCGCACTTGTTGCGTTGTCTCCACTGGATGCTGTCATGCTTGTAAGATAGTGATCACTTGTAGGCGGTACTTTGTGATGTACTTTGTTCAAGGGTACATGCTGCGCTGCAGCCTCTGCTGCTGCAGCAGCACAGACCCTGTGGCTCCCAAACGAGCACCTCAGCTGCTGCAGCATGCAAGAGAAGCTCATTTGCAGTTGTTGTGCCGGAGATATCTTGTGGTGCAGATTGTCATCAATGCTCATTTGTCATCTTAGGATAATTTCAACTTGACTCAAGTCATTTCACTGGTTACTTCCTTCGACGGACACAGTCCGGCTGCTTTGCCAGAAAGCCGGTGATCATCTTTATGCTAAATTGCCGGCTACAGCATCAGTCAACGTATCATCCGTTCGTACCAACATGCAACGCCAACCAAGATATGTGGGAAAAATGGCCGTCAAAGTGAACATAACAGATTGCTTTTCTGTGCTGTCCAATCATCATCGCGTTGCTACGTAGTTAATAATCGCTTCACATCACCTGCAGAGTCTGCCAGCAGCACTTAACATGCCACACGTGGCCTATCTGGCTAAGGAGGGGGGTTATCAGCTATGTTTGCCTCAACTACACATTGTGGTGAAGGGCTTAACCTGTGCTGTGATGGGGTCAGGGGTAAGGTGAAGCCCTTGACCCCCGTAGTGGCTGCTGCTAACTGCAAGGGACATCTGCTGTCCTTGCTATGCCTGTTTCACTACTGTACGTGTTGCAGATCAACCAGCTGCGACTGTACAACATGTTACATTGGCCTATGACGGCATGCGTTCTGTGGAGCACGAGGGCAGCAGCACGTGCATGCTGCCACATGTGCAGTACATGTAATCATGTACATGACAATGTGCTTTGCTAGTACCGCAGTAGGGAGTACCTGGCTAGCCATACAGAGTGCCCGCTGCGTAACCACAATCACATGTGTTGTTGCTTACTGCAATCATCAACCTCTGATTGTTTGTATGTGCTGCTGCTGCGTTTGCTGTCATGACGGGCTCTGACATGGGTCTACTGGAGACTACTTGAAGGTGGTGTGCAGGTGTCACGGAAGCCTCCCCGCCCGGGGTGTGCATTTATTGACACTTCTGCCCTGCACTTCTCTGCGTTACAGGTATGGATGTTGTAGGAGTGCCTGCCTGCATGGCAGCCCACTTGGAGCACCAGGAGCACTTGGGCGGCGGTCTCCTGGTCCAGCATTGCTCGAGGTACGCAGCTGTGCGTTTACCTGGAGCCCAGGAGGCGAATCAAACTCGTTTTGTCACATGATCAACATTGCATGCATTACTGCTGCACCATTGCAAAGTACTGGAATATCCTAGCAGTACTGCAACCACATTCATGTCGCTGTAACTGCACTACATGCGGCGCTCTGTGCTTGTGTAGCAGCCGCCACTGATAGCGCTGCCGCTGCTGCAAGCGCATGCCAGCAGCTATTCTCCGGTTGCCAGTGAGCGTCTACGTCGGCTATGAATGCAGCCTGACAAAGGTCTCTTGAGGGCAAACGCATTAAAGTAGTTATAGGAATTGATGTAATTATGCGCCGTCGTTCATAATCCAAAGGACAAGCGCTTGCTAGCAGGTATCTGGGGTCACCTCTTTTCCGAAATCAGCAACCTCCAATAGCTCACAGTTCTTTTGGCCTGAGGCTAGATAGCTTACACACGGTTGCAGAGAAAGCAGTCGACAACACCTGGTGTGAGTAAACAGGTGAAAGTCACTCGTGCAGTTACTCCTGCTTGCATCTTTCTATGAGGGTCCCAGGCTGGCAGCACTTGAAATGCATCCACCACCAAAGCGCCGGCGCCATATGGTGCAGAGTTCCAGTTACAACCAGGCACCCATCCTGCACAAGGCACCCAAATGAGATGATCGCTGGAAACATGGTGCATCTGTACATGTGGTGCTGGTATGTTCCAAGCTGTGTGCCTTCTTGAAGCCTGGCACTAAAGATTACTGCCTGCTGCAAACCCTTGGCCCCTTGTTGTAGCAGCATATGTAATTACCAGATCTATGCAACATGCCTCTACAAGGCATATGCGAGGTATAACTCACCCCACCCTTTCTCTGCTGATCATGTCAGCTGATGGCACCGGGATGGGCAGCAAAATATATATATGTATGTACATCTGCTACACATCATATACCTAGGATCCCACAGGGGACCAGTTGACTGGCAGGGCCTCCATGCCAGAGCTAGCTCTGCAGCGCTGCACACATCATGCCACATACAGGGGCTCTAGAAGCTGGCCCCCATCAACTTGCGCCCTTCTGGTGCCTGCATGAGCTTACGACCACCACAGTCATAGCACTCGCAGCTCATGAAGCCGCTGCCTTTGCAGCACCTGTACGCGCCACAGCTGACCGCGCCACAGCCTACAGGGCAGAAGAATGCATCTGCTCCCGCCACCAACGACGAGATGGCAATTGCTGCCGCCAGCAGCAACATCAGGGACATGCGGCCCACAGCGGGCTTGAAGAGGAAGGCAGATGAGGCCATTCTGTCGATGCAACCACCTGCAGGGTATCAAGAATGGCAGCAGCAGGGAGCAGAGAGCAACTGCAGCTGATCAGTCATACTTATGATTGCACGCACTGCATTGGGCAAACACATGTTGGCTACTTCATATGTTTTGCCTGCTTGTGCTCTGCTCTGTTGAGGCCCGCGCTACTTCGCCACGTTCTGCAATGCTTGCTGCGTACAATAATGCTTTCTACAAAATCAAGCCTCTGTTGCAGCAGCATGAAACTACTGTAGCACGTGCGAAGACTCGTGTACTGCACTGGCCAGCAACTGCTTGCAAGTGACTCTTTTAGGCACCCGCCAAGGTTTTGCATGCTCGCTGTACGTACAGCAAGGCGTACCTGTATTTTTGCGAAGGAGTCCTGACGTACTGTTCGCGGGCAGTTGTCGTAAGAGTTTCGGCTGCAGGAAACAAAGGCTTTCCAACAGCGATTGTTCTTGCAGCACAGCGATTGTTGTTTGAAAAGCTGCTGTGATTGTCAGGATATATACTGCTGGACCGCCTTCAACCTGCCGTGCGGGCTGCTGGGTCCGTCACTTTCACTCGACTTCCCCTTCACGATGACCTTCACCAGTTTCCGCATTCACTGTCACCTCGCACAACTACTCGCATCTATATCCCCACTTGTTTTTAAATGTGTTCAATGGTATAAATACACCCGCCTGGACAGCCAAACAGCCATCCAACCACCAGGTGCTGCTCTGTAAGGTACAGCTGCTAGTGTAACCGACTGCTACATTTCCCGTTTTGCGGCAGACTGCTTTCAACGCCCACCTGCACAGACTCTTGGTGGTTGCTGGAGGTTTCCAGGTTTGTGTAGGCATTGGCTTGCATTTAGCGCTGCCGCAGCGGCATGCAGAATCCTTGGGCCACTGCAGCTGTTTAGTAGCCCTCAGCTTCCCGCCTTCACGCTGCCAGTCCCAACATCTACTACCAAAAGCATTATGCGTATGATGTTACATAGCCAAGTGCTCTCAGGCTGACACGGCATGTGATAGCAGCAGTGTGATTGGAGAAGCCACTACCGTAGTGGCAGGCTGCATCACACGTGTCACACACCAGCTGCATTCAAGCAGAAGACGCACACCCTGACACTGACCCATGCCTGCTGCCTGTCTGCTGTGTTCAGGCACCTATGGCTTCATCATCCACCTCCGCCCTGCCAGCCACAACCCGCGTGGGCATGATGCTCCTGCTGGGTGCAGTGATTGCACTCACCTCCTTCACAAGCGGAGCGCATGCCTTCTTCTGCCCTGTGGGGTGTGGCGTGGTGAACTGCAATGGCAAATGCTGCCATGGAACTGGCTTCATGTCCTGCGAATGTGGAGGGTGCTGAGGCCAAAGCTTCACCGGCGTCTTTGGCACAGCAGCATGGGCTGTATGTAGATGGTGCACCGCAGGCTGCATGCTCTAGCCACACTTACAGTCACTGCAGCAGTTGCTGCTCTGCAAGGTTCGTGCCACGGTGTCTTGATTAACGCTAGCAACTTGTAGCTGTTCGTGCTGCTATTGTGCACAACTGCTGCTGGTCCTGGTGACTGCATCCTTCAGTCCTGCTATTTGTCAGTCAAAGACCACACGTGTAGTGCACTACACTGGCCTGTTTTGCTCCAGCGTTCCTGGTGTGGGACACCTGCGTCCTGGGAGGCACAAATGGTGTCAGCCAATTGCTTGTCATGAGGGTAGAAGGGTTGCCAGTGCTGCACCCTGCCCTTTGCGCTTGCCGTACACATTGTTTCCACTGGACGTTGCCATGCATGTTAGTGTACAGTAGACCATATGGTGCATGACAATGGTGCAGGTTAACTCAGTGCTTTGTAAGGTAACCTTTGGCGAGTCGCTGTGCAGAGGAGGGGCGGGGTCTTTGCACAAATGATTTACTAAGTTGATAGACCCTTGGATGCAGAGTATGCCTTGCAAACCCATGTAATCAATGGCCCTCGGCGTGTAAAAGTGAAGCTGTTCACAAGAGTGCAAGGGGTTGCTGAGTCATTAATCACTGGTGGCACGCCTGCACAGGCAGACTCCGCCATGCACAGATCATATGATATGGTGAGGCCGGCCCCACCGAAGCTTCATTGTGGCTGCATGCAATCCGTTGATGTGTTGCGCGCTGCTAGCACTACGTGGTCATTGAAGCATGTACTTCTCTGTATTTTGATGGTGCACTCTGCATGTGGAACAATCAGTACTGAGTACAGTAGTGCACAACAGACGGCTCCTGTTCAGCTGCTGTCTGGCAGGCCTCCAAGCCCTGCGCCACACCAATTTCGGACCGCATTGCACCACCTGTCTCGTTGTGAATGTTGCTCCGCACTGTTGTAACACGAGAGACATCATCAATGTTTGCTCCACTGTTTGCCGCCTGCGTGCTGAAGGAACGTCCTCCTCCTCCTCATCATCATCATCATCATATTACCTATTCAAAGGAACGTCCACAAGTGTTGAACATTACGTGCTAAAGGGGCGGTACATGATATCAGTGTGAACACCTTGCAAGGTGCTGCAATTGCTGCAATTGCAGCTTGATCTGTCACCTGGAAGTTGTGGCAACACCAAGCTGCATGTGTGCATACCTGCCTGCAGCTGCTGACATTTACTGACTTCCAGCTGGCCGGCAGCAACAACTTGAATTGCAATGATGTGCTTGCAACTGGCCTCCACCGTGACCCTGCTAGGCTGCTGGGTAACTTGACAAAGGGCCAATCCCAGCTGCCTGAGGCAGGTTGTCCGGCCGCATGCAGATGCCCCAGCACAGGGGCAGCTGGGCCGTGCTAAGCAGCCAGCTAGGTGGCCAGCTAAGTACGCTGCTAACCGGTAGCTAGGCCTAGTCAGGGTTAGCCATGTCAGTGGCTTGCTAAGGTTAGCTAGGCCTGGCCCTGGCTAACCTTAGCGAGGCCTGTTAAGGGGCTTGCTAAGTCCCTGCCATGTCTCGCGCGAGACTCTGCTAAGGTGGGGGTTAGCACCTTAGCCCCACTGCCACAGGGTCCACGTAGAGCAGGTTGAGCCAGTTCGTCAAGAAGAAGAAGCACTCTAAAGCAGCAGCAAAAAGCAAGCAAGCAAGCAGTGTCACCCTACCCCTGCATGTAAGGCTGCGTATTTAAGCAAAGCTGGCTCCACCCACTGTACTGCGCCGCTGGTTGTACTGATGAACCTGTAGCAAGCATCCAAGTCCAGGTCCAGAGTGGTTGCTTCAGGGACACCAACCCTTCCGCGTACAGGAAGCGAAGGCAAGAGGGCTGCCATATCTTCAACCTTCCTGCTCAGTTACCTGAAGCAAACGTAGAAAAGGCAGTTCGTCTACACAGGTGATGGGACAGAGCACTGCATGCATGCAGAGGAGTGCCCATAGCCTGCCACTCTGCCGCATGCAAGCCGCAGGCTCTGCTGCGTCCACCCATTGTCAAATTCGGCCGCAGGGTGTGGCCACTGGCGCATGACGCTGAACGCACAGTAGCGGTCTATTAAACACCAATCCAAGCAAGGAGCTGCTCGGGCACCAGCCCCTCACGTGTGCTCAGGCATGCTGCATGCCAGGAAGCATTCGCTGCTTTTTTGTGTGAAGGGTGTGCACAAGCGCGGCTGCATGCTGAGGGTGCAGCCTCTTGCACCCATACTTGAGCAGGCCTTGCTTACTGACTTCACTTGTATCTATATAAAATTATACAGTACAGCATGTGTCTGGACATGCATAAGGGCCAAGAACATGAACTTGTACCATGGCTGATCCTAGTGACATGCCATACCATTTGCTGGAGACACAATTGTGTGTCGTGGGTTAGTTGGTGGTTTGCTATTCCCTGCACTGCAGCTGCATTGCATTGTGACCAGGTTGTGGCTCTACTGTAACATGTGAAGGTTTGTTACAGGCAGCAAGGCATGCAAGATGCAGTGAAGCAGATGTGTTGTCAATGATGTTTGGCCACCACCTGTAACATGTGACATGATTTGTCATTTGCCAGACACGCCCCTGAAGCCAACAGCACTCCCCATGATGACGCGCAGGCAGTGGCCCTCACAGTGGTAGCACTGTTTCAGGAGGTGTGTGCGCTACCAATGCAACAAGGGTTGGCACGAGCCGTGCACACGTGTTCCACTGGTGCATCGATATCATCCCAGGCCTTCAACTGCTCTTGGCTGGCTTAGAGGGCCAGGGGCCGCCCACTGCAGGAGCATGGCATCTAGTTTAAGCAGCATTATTGATGTTGAGGTAATTGCAGCTGTGCCTCATCAGGCGTGCAGCCGTAGTTGTACCTTGGTCGGACCGAGCTACAACGACCCGCTCATTTTTTAGCCTTCCTGCAGAGGGAAGTGGCAGAGCAGCTGTCCAGCCATGAGAAAGAGTTTGCAAGCACGCAGAAGGAGCATTTGCAGGCCCGTGACAGACTGTTCAAGAGGAGGTGAGACAGACACCTGCCACAGCAAGCAGCAGCAGTTGCACCTCAACCACCCCGCCGAGCAGGATAGTTGTGCGTGTAGCACGTGCTTTACATTCTGCTGTAATCTGTGTGGAACCTGGATTTAAAGCTGGACAGCATGCATGTATGTGCTGGATGCTGTCCTATGAATGTGCTGCTGGCATGTTTGCGGTGCACTGCCTGCATGCTTGCAGGCAAGAGCTTGTCTCTGGTAAGGCGACACCAACCACAGACGAGCTTGCAGGATACGAGCCACCCGGTGATGGCAGCCATGGAGCAGCAGCGTCGGCCAAGGCTGGCGTGCCGTACTTTTGGCTCAATGCGCTGTGCAACCAGGACACACTTGCTGAAGAGATTAGCAGCCGGGACAGGCAGGCGCTAGCTTACTGCACCAGCGTGAAGGCTGTACATCCAGCAGGTGAGCAGCTGTGCTGTCCTGCGCTGCTGTGGTGCGCAACACAACCTCGGCTGTGTTTTCTGCTGAAGCATTGTTGTGCAGTAGCGCATGGGGCCAGGCTGCGCCTGCGTTGTCACTGGCCCTAATGCAGTAATGCTGCCTGCTCTGTTGCCCCGTTGTTTGTGCTGCTGCCGCTGCAGCTGGGGGGCCGGCCACTGTTGAGATGAGTTTTTCCTCCAACCCTTTCTTCAGCAACAACATGCTGCGGCGCTGCCTGGGTGATGTTGAGAGCGGTGCAAAAGCAGTCACGACAGACATACAGTGGAAGGACAACAGCCACGACCTCACAGTCAAGGTATGCATCATTGGTCGATTCAAAGCCTCCGGCTCATACCGCAAGGGTGCCAAGTTGCTTCAGGAGAGCTGGGCCCAGCAACGACTGGCTGGAAGCAGGGTGGTGCCTTGCCAGCAAATGCAGACCGAGTTGCTGCAAGAAGTGCAAAGCTGTGTTGGTGCCTGCAGAGGTGGCAGGTTCTGCAGCAGCATCGGCCACACGCAGTATGTTTGATGGGTCACGGCAGCTGTCTGCGCAGCTGCATGTGGCTGGGACACACAGGAATGCACTGGCTGATGCCAATGCGTATGTGCCAGTGTCAGCATCAAACGACACCTGCAGCCAAGCAGTGCACGCAAGCAACTCTCCGTGGTCCTGTAGGAGCCACACTGCATGTTCTTGCCGCTTGCAGGAGGTTCGCAAGGGTGGCGGTGGCAAAGGCAAGAAGGGAGGCAAGGGCAAGACAGGCAGCGATGCAGCAGGCAGCAGCAGTGTGCGGCTGAAGCCCTGCCCCAGCTTCTTCCGTTTTTTCCTGCCCGACAGCAGCAGCAGCAAGGGCAGCAAGGTGCCCAAGCATCTGCACGATCCAACAGCGCTGCATGAAGATGATGATGGAGATGATGAGGTGAAGCAGTGTCGGGAACGCACAGGCGAACATGCATGGCACCAACCCAAGAACAACATGCATTGGTTTGGGCAGCCTGCTCAGCTGGCGGCTGCCAGCGTGTTGATATGAGTATGCTTGCACTGGTTTGGTGCGTATGGAGGCAGCCGCTAGCTAGCTGCACTGCCCCTCCTCCCCCCCCCCACCCATGCGCAAATGTAGTTGCTGCTAAGGGATCAGGATAAGGATCGGCTGGGCTGTAGTGGGTATACTTTATCGTGCGTCGGACCCAACACGCACCTGAGGGGGTCTGATGCTTCATGCTGCTTGCAGGAGGAGCAGGGAGGAGGCGAGGGTGGCGTGAGGTCGGCCAAGGCTGAGCGCGATGAGCTGCTAATGGCGCTGCTGGTGGAGCAGGTGCTCCCTCGTGCCGCTGACCTGTACCTCTCAGGGCCGCTGCAGGTGCGGGCCGCAGTACTTGGGTTGAAGCTGCTGCGAGTTCTTCTCCTGCCACAGCTCTGTATGCACATCATGGCATTGTGCTCGCGGGTGGGCTCAAGAACCTACTTCCTTCAGTGCTGTCTCCAACCCCTTGTGTGGACTACTTACCTCTGATGGCACTTCACCAGCAGCTGCCCGTGATGTGTGCTTACGCTATCACCTCTGTTTTGGCTTTGGCTGCTGCTGCATTGCTGCACTGCACCCGCAACAGACGCTGTCAGATGAGGAGGAGGGTGACTTCCAAGTGGTGCATGCAGGAGCAGGCAGTCCTGCAGACCTGCCTGGCCCGCTGCAGGGCCTGCTTGCTGCGCTGCGACACAACCAGGCGGCGCTGGATGCCCTGGCAGCGCAGCGGCAGCAGCAGCGGGACAGCGTGACCGCGCAGGAGGAGCAGCTGCGGCTGGATCTGGCTAGCAAGCGGAGGTGAATTGTTGGATGCACCATGTCGGCTGCGAAGCTGCAACTTTGCTGGTGTTCTTCTGCAGGTACTTGGTAGTTGGCAGTACAGGAGAATGGCAGGGTTCATGCAGTGTGCTGGCATGTGCTGGGACATGTACCCTGGCAGTCGCAAATGCCATTGGCTGCTGCGTGGTGCACCACCTCCTCCCCCTGCCTGTCTGCCTGGTTACCTCATGTGACTTGCAGGAAACTGCTGGTGCCCGCTGACGGCAGCAGCACAAGCGTTCCGCGCTTCTGGCTGCGAGTGCTGCGTAGCGCTGACACAGCAGCTCTGGCCATCAGCAGCAGGGACAGCGCTGTGCTGGCTAGCCTTGCTGATGTGCGCCTCAGCCTCGGCAGCAGCAGCAGCCCAGCAGAGCCTGGCGTAAGCAGGGAGCTGCTTGGCAGGCGTGAGTGTCACACAACCGGTGGTGCTGTCTCAACACTTTCGGCTGGGACGCAGCGCTTCTGGCTAGGTCAGGATTGTAGTGCGGTTTGCTTGCTGCTGATTGAATTGTCACAAAGTCTGCCTGCTGCCGCGCAACGGTGGTCCGGCATGCCTGTGTGGTGCAGCCACATCTTGCTGTCAGTCACGTGCCGCATCTTGCTGCTCACATACGCAGTCGAGCTGGAGTTCCTACCCAATGCGCATCTGGCAACCAACTGCAGCAGGCTAGTGAAGGACTACACATTTGAGGTGAGCGGCCAAATTCAACACTGTGAATACAATGACTGAGTTTAGGAAAAAGTGCTACATAAGTTGCGTTGACGGCAGTGGTGCTGAGTGATGTCTGCAACGTTTCCATTGGGTTTGTGTGCTTTGAGGTCGCATGAGCGGCTCAGTCCTCAGCATACTGCAGGACAAGCACAACAAGATGGCTTTGGGCGCCCTGCACCAGACGTATGCGTAATGCCTTGCCTGATGCTGTTGCTGCTGCTGCATCACCTTCTGCCCGCGCATATGATGATGATGATGATGGTGATGATGGTGCCCCAGGTGGCTCCTGGTGGTGAGCCGTACCTGCTGCACAGCAAGGTCGGCACAGCACCCGCCTGGGCGAGCGCTGAGCTGGACCCGACTCACAAGAAGGGCAGGGACGGCAAACAGCGGCCAGCCAGCAGCTTCTTCCAGCTGTTCAGGCCTGGGGGCGGCAAGTATGCCTTCAACCTGACAGGCGACGACAAGGAAGCCCAGGTGGGTGCTGGTGGTGGCGCTGCCATGCCCTTGGGAGCACCATTTCGTTTGCCGGATGTGTCTGGGTAGGGAGTGTCCTGGCAGCATGCTGCTGCTCTGCTTCCTGGCAGCTGGGTGGCATGTTGAGTGAGCCTCCCGGCCGGCTGTGTCTGATGTCATACGCTGTGCTCTGGTGTGAGCGCCATGTGCCGACCTCCAGCCATGAATGAGCTTTTGAGCTACGCGTGGTGTGTTCATACTCAACACTTGCGTGAGCTTGGGGGCTGTGTGTGATGATAAGGAGACCCTATGCGCTTCCATGCACCCTACCATCCCAACCTGATCCTAGGTCAAGGTTATCAGCCAACGAAGCTTTGTGCACTCCACAGTTTGGAGGAAGCTCTTCCAGACGCTGTGCTGCCCTGTGCGTTCATCTGCTGACTGCATCTGTGTCTGGCATGCTCACCTGCGCACAACAGGCTGAGGCGAACGAGCTGGAGGTTGAGCTGCTGATGGAGCTGCATGGCCGGCTGCTGCTGCGCGCTGGCTCAGCGTACAGCGAAGCTGAGGCGCAGGGCTGGGCGGATGAGGACAATGCAGCAGGCGACACAGCAGCATGGCAGGCAGCAGGTGAAGAGGAGGAATCCGAGGAAGAGGATGAGGCAAGTGAGGCTAGTGATGGTGATGAAGGGGAGGCAGCACACCGTGCTGCTGCACGCAGAGCCAAGGCGAAGGAGAGGGGAGGGTTCAAGCTGACGAAGGCCGGTGTGCTGATTGGGTTTGTGGTGTTGATGCTGCTGGCGGAGCTGTTTGTGTTCCTGGATATGGCTGGACTGTTCAGGTCAAAGCGGTGATGGAATGCATGTTTGGCTGACATAAATCTGCTGTCGCTGCATCGCCATGCGCATCCTCATGCCTTGGAGGTGTGCAGTCACCTGCTGGGGCTGGTTGCACTGGCATTGTGAGGGCTCTCCCAGCTGCAGGGTGTCGAGAGCACTGGGTGTTTGTACTTTCGTTCAAGAATTGCATGCTGGGTGACGAACGTAAGCTGCCAACGTGTTCAGTTCTGCCATGCCAGTATGGTATGGCATATTTGCAGATCTGGCGTGCGGCACGTGCGCTTCAATCGCGCTAGCTTACATGCGGTGTGTGGTCACCTGCTGGTCACCGTGGCGGTGTGACACTGTTGGCAGCAGCTCAGCTCCAGTGCAGGGTGTTGGGGTGTGCCACTAATTACACAGCGGGGCGCCCTGCCGGCAAGGCTTTGGCTTCTGGCTGTGTGGCATGCATGCACAGCCTGCTCTGCTGACGTATGTTTTTTGCACACATTGTTCATGGGGTTTGTCGTGCCAAAAAGACGTTCATAAGTAGTACTCTGAGTTGGGTTGGTTCTTTTGTTGGTTGTTGCTTGTCTGGCATTCCTTGGATCGGGTAACATGTGTTTCAAGTTCAGAGCAGCCTGACACATTTGCTCATCAACCTGGAATGTGACGGCCGATTTCCTGGGGTCTTGCGTAACACCAGCGCTTGTGTAACACCAGCGAACGTTCGTCGTGAAGGTAACAGGCACTCAACACGATCACGCACCCACCACTGGTGACCAGGCATCAGCAACATGTGCTGCTGCCTGCGTTTCTTGACCAGTTCCAGCAGCATGTGCACATGTTGGCCAGCTGCAAGGAGGATTTATGTAAACAAGTATCGGTCAGGTGCTTGTGGCTTGGTGCGGTGGGTGCAAATGGCTGGGTGTGCAAAATGATGCTGACAGCGCACTGCATTACGCGCCGCGAACCACCTCAGTCAAGCAGTACTTGTACTGTGCAGCACCTGTAGGCGACTTTCAAGCCAAATGCTTGCCTTCGTTGGGTCCAAGACAGCGTGTTACCGGTTTTGCAATCAAGACTTTTAAATGATCACGATCAAGCGCAGAACAGGGGGCCTGAGGGCTTTGAGGCACGGTCGGGGGCAGTTTGTGAGCGCGGAGGGGCCAGCAGCTGCTAATTCATTTGCTGCACGTAAAGATCAGTCATGCAGCGTGCAAGCTTGATTATCGCGTGCGCAATAAGCAACAGTTGTTAACTGCTGCCCGCCTGCTGGGAAAAGCATGGCGAATGCTATCGTTCTCAGTGGCTTCCTTCCTCCACAACACTTCACCGGCAATCCGCTTGACAGGCATAGTGATCTGCTCAAGCGCTTCCAAGCTACTTATAACCCTGACTCAGAAGTGTCTTTGATAGTAGTGACTGGCAGGGATGTTGTGGTGCGGCCAGTAGGCCCAGACAGCACACCAGGCGTCCATCAAGACCTTCAGGCTCTACTTCTAAGGACAGATGATCCGGAGCTCGACCTGCAAGGGGAGCAGTTGCTGCTGAAGTGGACACCCAGTGAGTGTCTGTGTTGCAGCAGCAGCTTCAGCAGCCCAGCTACTCACAGCTTTATGTGTGCCTCATTTAGATAGGGGTACGTCAAATACATCTTAGACAGTGTAGCAGGTTGCTTGCACGCGCTCATTATGCACAGCTGGTTGCCACCTTGCTCCATAGTTGCAGCCCAGTGGACAGCCAGCAGTGCAGCTGCAGGCAGCCACTGCATGTGGCCGCGCTGGTGTACATGGCCTGCAGCCTGCTGTCTGCGTGCTTGTGGGCATCCCAGCGGTTGTACACTGCAGCATGCAGCAGTGGCAGCGCAGGCGCTGTGCTAGTGCATTGTAATGCATGTCCATCACGCCATGCGGCCAGCATTAGTGGGCACAGCGCATCCTGCTGCTCGTTTTGTTGCAACTTTACGCTGGGTATCTGCACTACATCACCTTCCGCCCTGCCTAGTACTGCATTGTACCACCGACTGTTGCGTTGTTGATGTGTCCTGCAGGTGATGGCGCGGAGTGCGTTCCGCTGCCGCTGTACCTGCTGGGCTTGGATGTTCAGGAGCGCTGGACATTTGCAGTGGATGTCAGCTCGGCCCAGGACTTGTTCATGGTGAGCCGGAGGCAGAGCAGCAGTGGCAGTGCAGCGGCTGCCACATGCAGAAGCCTGCAAGCTGTCAATGGACAGGCAGCCATCTGACGGGCGGGGCCGGCACCTCCAGCAGCAGCAGCACAGTTTTGACAGCACACGAGCTGATGATACCATGGACAAGTTGCAGGGGTGGCTGGTGGCTGGCAGGCTAGCCTGGTCCAACCATCACATGTGCATCAGAGCTGTCAGCCGAGGCAGCACGGGCAGCAGTACAGGTGCTGTAGTCGTCTGAAGGAAGCACAGAGCAGCAGGCTCTTGGTAGGCTAGCACCAGTGCTTGGTAAAGCAGTTGACAGGAGCGTTGCAATGCGTTTGTATGATAATGGGCAGTCATAGTGCACTGAAGGCTGGCGCCCTTGCTGGTGTAGGCTGTGTTTGTGCGTTGCGCAGCTGTGTCTGACATGTCCTGGCTTTGGTTGAGGTTTTGAGGCAGAATTCGAGCCAGCAAGTGCATAGCAGCAGTCGCCACCGGCATGGTTTGCTGCCTGCCGATCACATCATGTTGTGGGCTTGATGCAAAACCTGGCACAATGCTGCTGCTGCTGCTGCTGCTGCTGCTGCTGCTGTTGTTGCTGCAGGACTTCCTGCGCACCGGGTGTGATCTACAGGTGTCACTGAAGGACTTGCGGCTGCTGCTGCCCACACTGAGCTTGGATGCAGCAGCCATTGCAGGACAGGCAGTAGCACTCAGTCAGTGGCACCAGGTACGCACAGCGGCACAATGCAGGCAGCCGTGCATGCGTGTTGCATGAGCTGGGTCGAGTCAGTGCTCTGCGTTCGTCTTTGTGGCACCTGAAAGCCATGATGGTGTGTGCCCGCATGCAGCAGCTCAAGCACCACATCAATTGGACTGGCTGGCAGCTGCTGCATCGCAGGTAGCAGCAGCAGTGGCGACCAGCACACCAGCATGGCAGCAGGTCAGGTGATGCTCCGGTTCTCACAGCGGCATGCCCTGGCAGCCGCACAGCCGTGCCGCGCCGGCGTGCAGGCAGTGCACCAGCAGCGACAGTGCAGTGCGGCCGCAGTGCGTTCTGTCGCTCTGTATCAACCACACCTGTTGTCAGCCCACCCCTGGCTCATGTGCTCACGAGTCTGATCTGCGCTGTGCCTGCCTGCCTGCCTGCCTGCCTGCCTGCCTGCCTGCCTGCAGACGCACCCCTTCTGCCACCGCTGCGGCAAGGAGACGGTGCCCACTGAGGGCGGCTCACGGCGGCGATGCACCGGCAGGCAGCCACACAAGCTGTACCCCAGGACAGACCCAGTGGTGAGCGGTTTGTTCTTTTTGGAATTTTTTTTCTGGAGCCAGGTTTGCTGTTGCACACAGCGCTGATTGCAGGATGTTCCGCACACAGGCCCAGTGGCGATGTGATGGTGAAGCGTGTCTGCTGTGTGGGTTGGTTGCAAGCTGGCCCCCATCACGTGCTTGCTGATGAGGCGCTGCAGCCTCCCGCAGACGCGTTGGAGCCGCAGCGTACATTTGAGCGAGGAACATCCAACTGGCTTGTGAGGGCTTGCAATGGTGCTGTAGAGCCAGTTCTTGCTCTGCAATCACCCTGCACAGTGCTTCTGGCAGCCGTGCAGTAGCACCGGCAGTTGAGCGCATGCCGCTTCCATGTGATCGATGCGGCGCGGAACCATGATGGTCCCTGCAAAGGCTCCGCGCTTGATGCATGCGCCGGGTCTTGGTGCCGCCCCGGCCTGCATGCACTTGTCGCGGCGGCGCTCCGCCTGCATGCCTGTCTGTGGCGACGCAGCCGAGCATGCAGTCTCCCGCCGTGCTGGTCACCCCGCCTGGCTGCAGGTGATCATGCTGGTGGAGTCGCCTGACGGGCACCGCGCGCTGCTGGGGCGCAGCGCCAAGAGCACGCCCGGCATGTACACCTGCCTCAGCGGCTTCATCGACCCCTGCGAGGGCATCGAGGAAGCGGTGCGGCGCGAGGTCATGGAAGAGGCGCGCGTGCAGGTGCGGCGGGCTTGGACGCAGCGACGGCGACCCCAAGGCGCAGCGGTAACAGCAGCGGCGGCGGTGGCGTCTGCATTTCTCTGGTGGCGCCGCTGCTGCGCAAGACACTCCCCCGTACTGTGTGGTTATTGGCTGCGTCTGCAGACAATGAGTCGCGCCTCCAACGCTGCAGCCCCATTCTTGACGCTGCGCACCCTCTCGCGCTGCCGACTCGCAGGTCAGTGACGTGCAGATTGTGGGCACGCAGCCGTGGCCCATCGGGCGCTACGGCTCCTGCGAGCTCATGATCGGCTGCGTGGCGCGCGCCACCAGCTATGAGGTGCTGCTCAACCCCGCAGAGATGGAGGACGTGCAGTGGTGAGGCGATGGCTCAAGGCCCGAGGGGGCAGGCGCAGAAGAGCAAGGCCCGGGATCGCAGGGGCAAGGACCGCCGCCACTGTCTGCGACACTTACATTAGCCCACACACGGCCCAAACACAGAACAACAAAGCTCGCGAGTGCCTACAAATGGTGTGCCCACATGCTGCCATGCCGGGTCGAAGCATTCAATCTCCGGTTCTTGGCAACCACGTCTGTGCATTTGCTCCGCCTGCTTGCAGGTATGACCGTGCGGAGCTGCGTGCTGCAGTCAGCTTCTACGACCGTGCAGGGCCGCTGCCCGAGATCCAGAAGCGGTCTTGGAGCAGCCTAGGCTTCTTCATTCCGCCGCCGTTTGCAATCGCAAACCATCTCATCAGCGCGTGGGCAAGCAGGTGAGGCAGCAAGCTCAAAGGCGGCAGCGGGTGGGGGCGCGGTCCGTGGCAGCTGGGTGGGGTGGCTCGGTGCTGCTGGTGTGCCACGCTGCAGCAGCAGCAATTGTTGCTACGAGTGTTCGTGTGGGGGCAGAGAGAAAGGAGCAGCAATGACCTGACCGATTGATGGATCTGCTGCGCTGTGCTGCTGGTTGTTTTGCATGAGTGCTCAGTGACCAAGCTGACTGATGACTGTGCCTGGTTGGGGTAGCTGTGGTGGTGTACTGGTGGTGCTTGTTACTTCTGCCCGTCATGTCTGCTGTTTAGACTGGAAAGGTGAACGTATGACTACATGTCTTGCATCTTGCCGTACTAGCGGCTTCATCGTGCCAGGCGCGCAGGTGCACTGTTGGCCTGCTGGATTGTCGTGTGCAACATTCTGCGTGCAACAATCTGCGGCGACCCATGCATTGCTGTGAAGCCTTTGCGTTGCTGCATCTGTCTTGTGCCTTCAGGGAGGATCCTTGGTTCACTCCGTCAGGCGAAGGCCATGCATGTCAAGGCGGCGCATCAGAACCTGCAGCAGCAGGCAACGGCGCCAGCGGGGCGAGCCTCGATGGCAATGCAGCAGCAGAAGAGCAGCGGCGGCTGAGTGAGTTGGCAGGGCATGCAGCGGACAGTGGCGGCGCGGACGGCAGTGCGGGTGGCGGCAGCTGGGATGCCAATGCAGTTGCAGCTGGCGGTAGGGTCTCTGCACTGTAGCGCCCACTGCCGCAGGCTGCAGGGCAACATGTGCTGTGTGTTAAGTGGTGGTGTGTGCGTCAATCTCATACGTTGGTTTGCATGCTTTGGGCTGCTTTCTGTGTTCATGCATTGTGTGCAAGTTGAGTCGTAGTGTACATAGTGAAGTATATGCTGCTGCAGGCACAGCAGCAGGTATGGGCTAAGCCACTGCTGAACCCCTGCAAGTGCCGGTGCAATCCTTGAGTGTTGATGACTTGATGATGGTTTACGTGCATGAGCCAGCATAAGTATGCATTGTTAAAGCGTTGGTCGATGCACATGGGAGGCTGCAGGATTGTCCTGTACAGTTTCTCAGCCCACCTATACTGTTGTTATCTCTTTGAAATCTTCCCTGCAGAAGACAGATGACGGTAATTTGACTGGTCTAGATAACTTGATTACACTCATCAAGTCAGCACCACCACCGTAACTGCTGGCGTGTGCTGGCTGAGCTCGGCTGTAGGTCTAGCTGTCCACTCTGGTTGTGAGTGCAATGGTGGTTTACCTGTTCCGTAATCGTATGGCGTGCAGCCTGCGGCAGATGCCATAGCATGCATGCAATCACGTGAACTAGCTGAACACATCAGTAAAAATAAGCGTCATGTACATGTACACATGCATGTGGGTGCCACAGCAGAGCTTGCATGCAGGAGGGTAGCAGGCTGTGGGCAGTTTCCGTTTGCATGCATGCAGTGCTGTGTCCCTGTACATCAATAACAGCTCCCATGGACGCCTGGCTGTATCAGCAAATGTGCATTCTGTATGCTGCTGCCCTGTGGTTGGGGTGGTCAGCACACGGACACCTGCAAGTTAGGCACACTACTGTTAGTGTGCCAGTACTGGCACACCAGCTGGTACAATGTTGGCAGCGGGCAGACTCTAGAGCAGAGGTGTCTGCTTGTAGCAACCCTCCGAAGGTTAAGGTGTGCAGTTTTGAGTGTCCATGTGAGCTGCTGTGGCCACTGTGCATCAGATCTTGATCTGTGGTGAGCAGACACTTGGTCGAGGGAAGGGTGACCTGCTGCAGTCTCTTGCAGCAGCAGTGCTCAGGCAGCCTTACTTGCTTGAGTGCGTGCAGGGTGCTTGATCAACCAGGTTGCAACATGTGCTTGCAGGGAGTTCTGTGCTGCAGCAGCCAGCTGGCGGTTGGCCGCAGCATGCAGGCAGAGCTGCCAGCTTCATTATCATCATCATCATCATATTACCCATTCAAGCCATAGCATCAGCTGCCAGCTTGAATTATGAGGAGAGCAGTGCTTACCAACGGTGTTGTTATAATTGACGTAGGTAACAAATGCATCACCAACAAAGGTTATGGAAGTGCTCTGATTGCTGGTGCACCACGTGGTGCTCTCGTGTTGGGATGCAAGCATACTATAATCGCATGCAGGGGTAGGGTGACACTTGCTTGCCTTTGCTGCTTCATCTTTTTCACTATAATCTGTGTATATTGCATGCAACAGACTGATCAATCAGCCACATACATAGCATGCACCGTGCTATGGGGGGTCAGACGTCTGCTTCTCCTTGCTGTGCTTCCCAGCTGGGTTGCAGTGCTGCTGTTGTTCACTGTGCTTATGCATCTCAAGCAGGTGCTGCCTTGAAGGGCGCTTGCAACTGCCACAATCTGCAATGACATGGTAACTACGGTGTTATAACACAGCTAAAACATGTCGACGGCATGGACGATGGTGTCCACATTTTGCGGTGTCCTTGCTGCAGCGTTATGTGCAACAGAACAGCAAACATTCAAACAAGTTGACGCAAGCTGCTGAGTTATTCAAGACGTGTAAAAGCAATGATGTGCCAAGAGCTTTTGAAGTACGGAGGCAACACAGTTGCAGACATGCTGCTGCAGTACTGCAGCCTCATGTGGCAGCTTGAGCAGGTACATCAGGTGCCGGGGACAGTCGTCAGCATGCCTAAGAAGGGCGATCTGACAGACCCAGGCAACTACCGCGGCATCACCCTGCTCAGCGTGCTCTATAAGTTCTACACCAGCGTCCTCAATCAGCGCCTTATCAAGTTTGCAGAGGGCGAGCAGCAGGAGCAGCAGCAGCAAACACAAGCACAGCAGCAGCAGCAGCAGCAGCAGCAGCAGCAGCAGCAAGGCCAGCATTCAGCACAACAGCAGTAGCAGCAGCAGCAGCAGCCACGCGCAACTGCTGCTACAGCAGCAGCGGCGCCGCTGCTGCACGAGAGTCAGAACGGATTTCGCCCCAAGCGCAGTTGTGCTGACCATCAAAGCGTGCTCAGCGAGGTCCTTAATGGCAGGAAAGCTGAGGCAAAGGAGTCATATGTGTTGTTTGTTGACACCTTCAAGGCATTCCCTACGGTCTGGCTTGATGGCTTGTTCCAGAAGCTGTGGGATAAGGGTGTGCGTGGCAAGATGTTCCGTGTCTTGTACAACTTGTATCAGGGCGCGCAGCGTGTGGTGTCTCATGAGGGTTGCACCACGGATAAATTCACCTGCGACCTTGGCCTGCATGAGGGTGATGTTATTTCGCCCACACTGTACCTGTTGTTTATCGACGACTTGCTGCGTGACGTGCATGCAAAGCACCCTGGCGTTACCCTCATGGGCCCTCGTGACGAACCTGCAGGCCAAGTTGTGGCAGCCATGCAGGCTGATGACTTTGTTGCTGTCTGCGGGTCTCTGTCTGAAGTTCAGGCTGTGGCTGCAACTGTTTACAATTACAGTTGCCAGTGGCGCTTCAAGCTCCACAGCTTGAAGTCTGCCGTCATGCATGTGCTGCCAGCAAGACAGACCAGCCAGCTGGTCGACTCCGGCATTGTTTGGAACAATGTCCCTGTGCCTGTTGTATCGGAGTACTGCTATCTTGGCCTGTGGTTCAACAATACCTGTACATGGACCACACATTTTGAGAAGATGCTGGCTAAGGTGCAACGTGTGAAGGGTGCGCTCATGCCAATTTGGAAGAGCCGCAGCATCAGTGTGGAGGTTAAACGCATACTGTTGCTGACGTGTGTCCGTCCCATTGTCGAATATGGCAGTGAGGTTTGGTTTCCGTCCACAGCTAGGCAACTGCAGCTGATTGACAAAGTGCAGACAGACATCATCAAATGCGCAATGCGCTGTGGCAAGGAGCGCCCATGCTCTTCAGCTCTCTTGGCAGAATGGGGTGTGAAACCGTTGCATATGTGGCTTCATCAGAGGGCTTTGGAGTACTACTACAGGATTCAGCGTATGCAGGGCGTTCGGCTGCCAAATCAAGTGTTTACAGCTGAATGGAGGCGTCCTAGTGGTGCTGTGGCGGTGACACCGTGGCACAAGTATGTGCAGAGCCTGCTGTGCAAGTATGGTGTGAATGTTGTGACCGCGGAAGGCAGAGCCAGTGCGTGCAAGAGCCATGTCAACAAGCAGGTCAAGACACTACATGCTGAAAGGATTGCATGTGAAACGTTGGAACACTCCACTCTGAGTCGGTATGTGGCTCATGTGCATCCCTCTCATGTTGATGCTATGGGTTTCAGGAGGCCTAGGCCGTACTTGCGTTCAGTGGCAATTCCACGTGGTATTGAATTGCTGTTGCGTGTTCGTATGGGTTGTCTGTGTGTACATGAGCGTACTAGTCAGTTTGGCGGTCGCAGAGCTAACTCCACTTCAGGATGTCCTTGTTGTGGTGCAGAAGTTGAGTCTTTGTCACACTTCATGTTTGATTGCCCTGCTCCTTCTGCTCAGAGGGATGATATGTTTGCTGAGATCAGATCCCTGCCTGGTTGCGCTGAAAAGTTGCGCAGCGTTTTGTCCATGGCTGATTCGTCAATCAAGGTGTTGCGTTTTGTATCTGATGATATTTGGGGCAGTTCTGGAAGATGTCTGATGGTGTCACCATGTATTGCTGCTTTTCTTGTCAAGTCTTGGGATGTGCGCAATGCATGCAAACATTCTGGAGCAGTGCTCCCTCCTCTTTCCGCCCCGGTGGGGCGCGGGGCCGATGGCGCTGATGCTATGGCTTGAATGGGTAATATGATGATGATGATGTGCCAAATACTGTGAAAAAGAAGCAGCACTCTAGCATGAAAAGGCCCATTACTGTGTGCCTGAAGAAGCCTGTTCAACAAGTTCACAAAGTGGCAGGGTTCTAGATGCGATGACTGGTGGATACATGTGCTTAGCCAACACAATCCCAGTGGTGGTGCGCCGTCAACTAAATACAACTACAATCGTACATCAATGGTGGTGGACTGCAGCCCTCCCAAATGGCATGTTGATGCGCTTCACGCTTGGCTGTTGATGGAGTAATCACAGTTGGCATGCAGGGCAGCCAGCAGGGCTGCAGGATCGTTGCTCAGCTCAGCACCAGCTGCTAGCGGGGCTCCAATCACATCAAAGGACTTGTTCAGCGCCTCTTTCAGCCCAATGCAGCTGATGGCCAGGGTTGCCACATCAGCGCGGGGGATGTTGCGGGGATTGTTGTCCATGAGCTTGTCATCAACACCCAGCACCAGCTGCTTTGCGCCACCAGCCTCATCTATCAGACCTGCAACAGCACAACGACAGCAGCAGTGACACGAGCAGTGATTACATCGCGCAGCAGAAAGCACCTTGGTGCAGTAGCTGTGTTGAAGATGCGATGTGCAGGCCAGCGTGCAACCCAGGTCCATCCTGCAAGTTCCATGCATGCCAAACATCAGGTGTGAAAAAGCCAAGGTATAACAGGAAACCATGCCACGCCAGCAGCTGCTGCACCTCACCTCCTGGGTGGATGATGGTGTAAGGCACGCCACTGGCGATCAGGTACTGCAAGGCAGGCACAAGCACATGGCAGATGTCAACCGGCAGCAAGGTGGACAACGCGACAACATCTGGCACCATCCGTGCCTGTAGAGCCCACGCTATGCTGCCGTTTGACTGCATCGTCACCATGTAGGTAAATCAATCACTTGCTCCCAGTGCTGTTGTGGTGCATTGTCGTGTGTTGAACCTAGCCGATGCTGCTACTGCAGGGTACATGCACGCTTGGGGAAGCTTGCAACCCCTCACCTGCTCTGCCTTGCGCTTCCAGTCCAGGATGCGTGCATTGCCGCCCATCTTGTTCAGGAAATGGTCGGGGTCTGTACCTCCCATGCTGCTGATGAGCACCACCTGCTTCACGCCAGCCGCCTTTGCTGCATCAATCTGCACCTTCTGACCCAGCCAGTCGATCTGGGGACCATAAGAAGGGCAGGAGCAGGACAAACGACAGCAGCAGCAGCAGCGATAGCAGTGACAGCAATGAGTATCAGCAGCCTTACTTACTAAAACACCAGCTGCCTGCACACTCTGCAGCTTGTCCAGGCTTGCACAGCCGTGCTGCAGGCGAGGGGCCTGCCCATCTGCTGTTCCAGTACCACCTGTTGTGTGTTGGTCATGGCTGCATAATGTTCCTGATACTGTTCCTGCAGCCAACGACAACACCACTGAATCTCTGCTATACACTGGCATGCCAGACGCATGCCCTGCGCACCTGCTCTGGCAGCTCCCCCTTCTTCCAAGTGAAGCCGGGCATGATTTTGCGGCCGACTAGGCGTCCAGCAATGACACCCAACAATGACAAGTGCTTGATCTGCGGCACTCCACTGGCATATGACAACAAGCACGCCGCCGCAGCAGCCGCAGCAGCACTGAGAGCGTCAGCAGGTGGCCGAGGGTGTTGAAGTAGCAAGAGTTGCTACTGCAGATGCATGTGCGCGCACAACACACTGGTGTCAGACGCATGCCAGCTACACACAATCACCAGGCCAGCCGCTGCTATCTGAGCAGCAACATGGTTGCCCAAACAGCGCGCTTGTGTAGCTGCACACACCTGGTGGCAATCACCAAAGCATCTGCACCCTGCAATGCTGCGGCAAACTCCTTCACGGCAGCATTGTCTGCCTCGCCGGCTGCTGCCACAGCTGCTGCCAGGTCAAGCTCGACCAGTGTGGCCTTCTCGGCTTCAAACTGCAGCTTGTTGCTGCTGGCCTTGCTGCGTACTGTGCCAACAACACTGGTGTCAGCTGTCAGAGACAGCTGCTTGATGATGAGGCCACCAGTGCGTCCCCCTGCTCCTGTAACCACCACCTGCAAATGACCAGGATGGATGGAGACAGCTTCTGGTATGAAAGGATCGTATTTCAACGAGTGGATAATGTGGTGCTGCTGACACTACGCAGGTGACACCCCAGGCACCGTGCATGCATGCACAGTTCGTTCAGCAGTCAGGTGTCACGCCATGAACCATACTCCGCACAGGACAGCAACGTGCAGCCCGGCGCATCCGTTTCGTCTGGCTTGTACACGTGCTGCCATCCGTGCACACGTCTCCAACCAGCCGGGCCTCACCTTCATGCTGCCCACACGGCAATTGCTGATCTAATATTGATAGCTTACAAAACTGCGCTAGACGTTGCTTGGCCTGCGTATGGTCTGTGCAGCAGCAACCAGGTGGTGACAGGCAAGATAGATGTGCTGATCCTTCACAGCACGGGATTGAAGCACGCATTGGTGTGACACAATACACCAGCTTAAGTAGGCTCAAACAAGTATCGGATGTTACTTGCCTACACCTGGTGTACACCAAAGGTGACATTGGGACAAGTGGCAGTTGCCAACATGACAACCACAAAATCACAACCACAACCACCTCTGTGTTGCGAGCTGCACATGCCGCAGTGTGCCATTCTGTTTTAATATATTTACTTTTGCTTGCTACCAGCCGCAGCACTTGCAACACATACTGCTGCTGATTTCTCAGCATCCGGGTTGCAGCCGAATGTGAAGAAGAAGCCGGATGTGGCTGTACAGCCACATGTGTACAACAGCCGGCGCTGGCTGCCCTATGTATCCAGGTGACGGCATTCACCGAACGAGCAACCAAGTGGCGGCGCTGCTTCGGGATGCTGCCGCGCTCGCCGACACCTGGCAGCACCAAAAGTGTTTTTGGTGCATCTGTGACACTACCGTATCATCTGTGACCTACCGTAATGTGGCGTGGCTACCATGGTAGCAGCCAGGTAGCTGTGGTCTTCACACACCAGTGTCGAGTGCTCTTGGCTCTGCCTTGCAGCAAACATGTCAACCTACCGGTGCTGATTTGCTGCTCACAAATGCGTGCACGTCACACGGTTGGTGCTGCCCACAGCATGCTAAAGTGCTTCTTCTTCTTCACAGCATGCACTCAAAGAGACTTAAACCTCAAGACCAAGAACAACATATGCATTTACTGCTGTCGGCTCAAATCACTTGCTACCTGCCGTCACTTGGCTGCAGCCGCTGCCAGCTCAGCATCTGCCCACTGGCTGTTCACACTGTAATTACAGCTGGCACCCGCTAACTGCCCAACTACCTCGGCCCAGCTGCTGCTGAAGCTGCCCTGCCCAGCAGGAGCACAGATGGCATCAAAAGACTTGTTCATTGCCTCTTTCAGCCCAATGCAGCCCACGGCCAGGGCTGCCACGTCAGCGCGGGGGATGTTGCGGGGGTTGTTTTCAAGGAGTTTGTCATCAACGCCCAAGATAAGTTTGCGGCTGCCACCAGCCTCGTCAATCAAGCCTGCAGCAGCAGCAGCAGCGACAGCCACAGCAAGGTTGAGAACACATGAGTGCGCAAGTACGCCAGCAGGGGCGGATGCATGTCGTCTCAAGCTCAAGTGCATTCGACCGCATTTGCATACAGCGCGTGATGCAGCGGTGCCAGCCACACCGCATGTAAGCCAGCTCTTGTGGCAGGTTGCTGGGCCGCTGGCTAAAAAGCCTTCACAGCTCACACTTTGCTGTAGACAAGCGCAGCATGACGAACGCAAGGCAGCGAGAAGCCCACAGCATCTGAAGCAGAGTATACACTGCATAGCAAGAATCCCACTGCACTGCAGAGCTCCAAGGCGGGTCATGAGGCATGCACAGCTTGACAGCTTAGCTGTTTCTGCTGCTGCTGCTGCTGCTGCTGCTGCTGCTGCTGCTGCTGCTGCTGCTGCTGCTGCCAATACTGCTGGTGCCGGGCCGTTAGAGAGTGCAGTACCTCCAGGGTGGATGATGGTGTAAGGGATGCCGCTGGCTATCAGGTACTGCTCTGCCTTGCGCTTCCACTGCAAGATGTTCCCATCCCCCAGCTTGTTGAGCGGGTGGTCGGGGTCTGTGCCTCCCATGCTGCTGATGAGCACCACCTGCTTCACGCCAGCCGCCTTTGCTGCATCAATCTGCACCTTCTGACCCAGCCAGTCGATCTGGGGACCAGAAAAAGCAGGGAAGGAGGTGGTGGCGGCACGCGGCGCAGCAGCAGGCGTGACAGCGCACAGCATGCTGAGCAGCTGAGGAGGCATGGTAGCCAGCTGTGCATGCAGGCATTGTGGCTTGTGCGCTTTGAGAAGCAGCCAGGATGCAGTGCAGTAGCCTTGCTAAAAAAAGTGGCGCGCAGATCACCCATGATCAACAACGCATATGAACCAAACCTGCTGCCAGCTTTGCCGATTACCAATTGTGCATCAGTCCGCAACCCAACACAGCAATGCTTGCTCCACAACCCAGTACATGAACTGGCGGCATTGCAAGCCTCGCTGCCTGCAAGCAAGCTCCACGCTGCCTGCAAGCAAGCTCCATGCTGCCTGGCCCATTGCTGTGTGTGCATGGCCACACCTGCTGTGGGTTCTGGCCCTGCTTCCAGGAGAACTCGGGCCTCACACCCTCTTTGCCAGTGATCTTCGCCAGCATCACAGGAATCAGGCTGAGGTACTTGATCTGAGGCACGCCACTGGTGGCAATCACCAGGGCATCGGCACCCTGCAACGCAGCAGCAAGGCCAGCTGCTGCTGCATTGCTGGCGCTGCCTGCTGTACCTGCAGCAGCTGCCAGGTCAAACTCAACAAGGCTCGAAACTGGCAAGCCTGCTGATGTGAGCTTGCCCGCGCTGCCTTTGGCCCTGACGGTTGCAACTACGCTGAAGTTATCTTTCTGCTCAAGCAGCTTCTTCACCACCAGCTGCCCGGTGCGCCCACCAGCACCAGACACGACAACCTGCATGCGTGCAGCAGTGGCAGTATGGGGTGGTTAGTCTGGCGGTTGGCAGGCGTGCTGCCTGTCCTGCAAGCAGTAACAGCCGCATAGGCTACCCAGACAGATGTGCAGTTGTAACCTCCAGGCAGTAAAGCCGTACTTCTCGAGTGCACCTGGTCCTGCAAGCAGCTGCCATGCAGGCAGCCTGGGCAAGCATGGCACCTTTCAGCATGCCACACACAGCATAGTGCTGCACGCAGGTCGACACTTGCCTTCTTAACTTCACACTTCACGACTACGGCCCGCCTTGAAAAAGCTGCGTGCCTCTGAGAGGCAATGCAACGGGCAGGCCTGGCCAGCATTGCGTGGGTGACTGTGAGAGTATTTGGTGGTGCGGTGTGAAGTGCAAAATCTTGCAGTGATGAAGATGCTGGATCAACGTAACAATGCAGCTCAACGCTCTCTAGTCAATGGAAGCAAGTGGGAGGAGGTGCCGGGCATCAGGTCGCTGAAGAAGCAGGCTGGTACACTTCTGTCACTTGGACAGCTGATGTACGTGACACACTATGCGCCATTATGTTTGAAACACCACGATTAGAGTTCTGATTTATTTTTGGTTGAACGCGTACCTCTGGATATCACGGTAGCAAGCCCATTGTCCGCTGCGGACTTCAATTGCAGCTCAAACCACAATTAGTGCTACGATCTTGCTTAAGCAGTATGTTGCCTGCATTAGGCCAACATGTCGGGTCAATCGGCAAAATCGGCGTAAGACAGCAGCAGGCTGCCAAGATTCAGCCATGTGCAGCAGCAGGGCGTGCTGCAGACCGCAACAGGGTGGCAACGCAGGCTCTTAGAACCAAAACCGAGACATATACAGGCTGGACACCAGCAGCAGTGCAGCCAGGCATGCCAGCGCTGGTGCCCAGGCCACATGGACCTCTGGTGAGGATGATGCCGCTGCTGCTGCCGGTGCTGCGTGCTGTGTCGCCTCGCCGCACATTGGCTGCTTGCTGACCTGGTTGAGTGGTAGTTATGAGCCACACGCGCTGTTGTCGGACTTTGGACATACACAGCTGGCAGACCGTTTGCATGGCAAGATCAGTGTGAAGGAGCAAATGTCTCATTACATTTCTGTGTCTTCATGCCAGCATGCATCCGCTATTTTGCACAGCTCCTTCAACATGCATTGCGTTCGGCCTCCCGCGCATCACAATTGCTTGGCCTGCCCACCTTTCCCTGCTGTTCTGCCAGCAGGCCCGGCAGCAGGCACGCGGCGAGCTGCTGGTGCCTTCAGCCATGTTTGACACGCTGGCGTCATCGCTGTCAAATGCCTTCAAGTCCCTCAACGCAGACGCAAAGCTTACAGCAGAGAACATGAAGGTGGGGCACTGCAGTTGGCCAGCAGTGTTGTGCCAGCTGGCATGCCGGGCTTGCCAGCTGGCAGGTCAGTTGCTTTGGCTGCCAGGGCTTGTTTCATCTGGCATACTGACGTGACAGCACCAGCAGAACACATTGAGTCCAGACCCTGCAAGCCGTGCGAGCGGGCAAGCAAGTAGCACGCCACTTGGTGCCCATTGGGACCTCTGTAGGCCAGCATGGCCACTCACTTTGCAGTCAGTCGGGTGTTCCAGCTACATCCAGACACACTGCGGATGCTCAGCGTGTTGCGGCTGCGGCTGCCAACCTGCAGGGGCCGCTGCGTGACGTGCGGCGTGCGCTGCTGGAGGCTGACGTCAGCCTGCCTGTGGTGCGGCGCTTCATCAAGAAGGTGGAGGAGCGTGCACTGGGCCTGGAGGTGAGCCCGTGCCTGCACGTCAATTGGCCCTCGCAGGTCGTGTCATGACGTGTTACCATGTGTTACTTGGATTGGATTGCAGCAAAAGCCTGCTATCAGACCGTGTGTGCAACCGGGGGCTGCTGCGCCTGCAACTGGCACCTTCACACCTGCCCTCATCTCCCAGCTGCCGCAGAGTGTATTGCTGAATTCGCTGCTGCTGCCGCTGCTGCTGCTGCTGCTGCTTGCTGCCGCGACTGCCGCCGCGTGCGCATCGTCTTTGCTGCGACCAGGTGCTGGAGGGTGTGACGCCGCAGGTGCAGTTTGTTAAGATTGTCAGTGACGAGCTGGTGGAGCTCATGGGCGCAGAGGGCAACAAAGACCTGAACCCTGGCCAGCCTCAAGTCATCCTTATGGCGGGACTGCAGGTGAGACAGAGCTAGGAGTCAGGCTCCCTTGGCAAGTGTGTGTTGCTGGGGTTTGGAGTGGGGTTGTGGAGTGACTGGCTCAGTCTTGAAGACACGACCCCAGTTACAACAGCTGAGAATGGGACCGTCTCCATGACCACTTGCATACTGAAGCAGACTGGGCAGCACGAGGTGTGGGCGTATTGCACATGTACTTGGCACACACACATGTGCGCATGTGCGCATGTGCGCAATGCTCAACAGCACATGACCGCTGGTTGCCTCATCCCGTCTTCTTGTGCCATGCTCGTGCGCCTCTGCAGGGTGTAGGCAAAACCACCGCCTGTGGCAAGCTGGCCATGTTCCTCAAAAAGCGCCGCCAGTCTGTGCTGATGGTGGCAACGGACGTGTACAGGCCCGCTGCCATCGACCAGCTCGTGAAGCTGGGCAGCAAGGTCGACGTGCCTGTGTTTGAGCTGGGCACGAGTGTGAGCCCTGTGGAGATTGCACGGCAGGGAGTGGCCAAGGCAAAGGCTGAGGGCGTTGATGTCGTCATCGTCGACACAGCCGGCCGCCTGCAGGTGCGCTGCGGCGGCTGCTGGGTGGAGAACTACTCAAGGTCACTTGTGTTGTTGAGGGAGAATGTTACAAGTACCTTTGCTTGTCAGCGGCAAGCCTATGTTCAGCATAGTGATCTGCAGCACAGGAGGATGCATGTGGTAGGGCAGTAGAGGTGGGCTGTGGGGCAGCCCAGCACTCGCGTGGCCACTGCTGTGCTTTTTTTGCAACACGTGCCAGGACTGCACTGCTGGGTGTTGCTGGTGACTGTAAACACCGGCGATGGATGGACTGCACTTGAGGAGCTGGGCACACCACGTCCTGCATGCTGAGGTTGTGCTGCTCTGTGTTTGCTTTGGTGCTGCTGCTGCCACCACAGGTTGATGCCAACCTGATGGCGGAGCTGCAGGACATCAAGGCGGCCGTGCACCCAACAGACACGCTGCTGGTGGTGGACGCAATGACCGGACAGGAGGCGGCCACGCTGGTCAAGACCTTCAACGACCAGGTGGACATCTCAGGTGCGGCCTGAGCAGGGCCCCAGTTGGTTCTGCAGACGCTGCAGATTTCGTTCTGGAACAGTAGCACCACCTGCACAGGCGCTGCACCAGTGCCGCAGCAGAGCAGCGAGCATGCAGCCCTACCACGCACATGCGTAGGCATGCCTGCGGCGTCGACACCCGCCAGCGCCTACTTGGTGTCCAGCGCCCCGCACACAGCTGCAACGTGTGTTGCGAGGAAGCACGTGGTGCGCCCTCTGACGTGCCTGCTGCTGCGGCTGCTGCCCCTCAGGCGCCATCCTCACAAAGATGGACGGAGACAGCAGGGGCGGCGCTGCACTGTCAGTCAGGGAGGTGAGCAGCAGCGCCAGCTTGCTGCTCACCACACCGCGCTGAGGCATTCGTCGCTGCATGCGCTTTTGCAGCCGCTGCAGCCCATTCGCTCCTACATCCCTGACCTCTCTTCCAAGCTGGGGGGCTGCCGCAGCCAAGGGAGCAGGGCAGTGCAGCCGCAGCCGCTGGATGCCACAAGCATCGCCCGGCATGCCACCCTGTGTCCTGTTGCTGCGGGGTGCTGCGTACCGGAATGCAGGTCAGCGGCAAGCCCATCAAGTTTGTGGGCACGGGCGAGAAGATGGATGCGCTGGAGCCCTTCTACCCCGAGCGCATGGCGCAGCGCATCCTGGGTATGGGTGACATGCTCACGCTGTACGAGAAGGCGCAGGAGGCGATCAAGGTGCGGCGGCGGTGACGTGGAGGTCAGCTGTTCAGCTGTCCAATCAAGTTGTTTTGTTTGGCACACAAGAGAGTGCACCTGCTGATTGGAACACCCAAACGCCAGGTAAGGTGTGGCTGCAACGCAGCGCATCGGGTACCTGGGCGCTGCTATCCTGCTTGCAGGAAGGTGGCGGAAGATGGCGTTGTGTTCTACCAGGGCGTGGAGGCCAGTGCCATACCATTGAAGTTTGAACTGCACCACTTCAAAATGTACACGTACAACTGAGACGCTTGTCGTCAGCTGTGACTATCCTGCGTCTGCTTACAGGAGGATGAGGTGGTGATCTTTCAGACAGCACCTGGAGGCAAATGGCGCTTAACGTGAGAGCATGTATCACTGCGCCCCCAGTCGCCACAGCCTGTTGTAGTAAGCTGCCACTCCTGCCTTGCTTCATGACTGCAGGAGGATGAGGTGGTGGCCTTCCAGAAGCGCCTGGAGGCTGATGCTTTTGACTTCAACGACTTTCTTGAGCAGTTCAAGCGCATGAACAATATGGGCGGCCTGCAGATGCTGAAGCTGATGCCTGGCTTCAGCGGCGTCAGCGAGAAGCAGCTGTACGAGGTGGAGAAAAAGGTCAAGAAGTATGAAGGCATGATCACCAGCATGACTGCAGAGGTGAGGCCACCTGGGGTCAAGTTCCTGCAAGGATTTCTGATTGCATCTGCTGCTGTGTGGTGGGGAGAGCCGCAGCAGGGTTGAGCATGCACAAGGCGTTGTTATGCTGCCAGCAAAGGCAGGCGAGGATGTTGTGCAAGTGACGAGGCCGCCTGTGTTGTACAGCACTGCTGTGCTGGCTCTTGTGTTGGTTGCGTAAGCAGGGCGATGGTGTGCTAGGGCCCCATGCAGCAACAGCTGCTGCCACACCATCCAAGCAGAGGCCAGCAGCAGGTATGTCCTGTGCAGCGTGGGGCTAAGATCTGCACTGCTTCACCGCAGCCTGCGCTGCTTGCTCAGTGGCCTGTTTGCACTCTCTGCTGCTGCTGCTGGTGCTGTCAGGAGCGTGCCAACCCGCAGCTGCTGATCAGCAGCCCCAGCAGGCGGCGGCGTGTTGCTGAGGGCTCCGGGCGCAGCGAGCAGGACGTTGCGGAGCTGATGGGGGCCTTCACGCAGATGAAGGCGCAGACCAGCCAGCTAAGCAAAATGATGAAGCTGGGGCAGGGTGAGCACGCGCCGGGGGATCAACGTGGGTGCCTGTGGCCGATTGATGAGGCTGTGCAAGCGGCAGGTCTTGACGTCCCTGTGTGGCGACACAGCAGAAGATGGAAGGCAGACCAGCATATGGGTGATGATTTGTGACGCTTTGCCAGACGGAGCGGTTGTGCAATTTGTGCATGTCGGTGCTGTGTCCTTTCACATTTCAAGCGGCTCTCCAGGGCAAGCACCGCTTCATGCATGGTCATGAAAGAAAGCAGGCACTTTGCCAACAGTCGCCCCCCGCAGGCACATCCGCAATGTAAGAGCAGGTACGGGCGTGTGCTTGTAGATGGCGAGCAGGTGGGCTTCTGCATTGTACACCTCACGACACTGCTGCTGTACGATGTGGTGTTGCCAGGGGGCTTGCGTGTTGGCGTGTCATTAAACTAGCACAGCACAAGTGGTGCAGTCATGCTTGCGTGCGGGGTTTGCTGCCTGCGATTCAGCTGCTATTGCAGTGTTCTGCATGCTAGTGCCCTGCCTTCTCGACATGTTGTTGCTGGGTCTGCATACGAAAACTTGCCGCTTGAGCAGGCTGTCCGCAGCTGCCCGTACTGCCCGCTGCTAGCCTGCGCTCTTGCACTGTCAACGGCCGAACCATCATCATCATCATCATACCGGTTCAAGCCATAGCATCAACACCATCCGCCCCGCGCCCCACCGGGACGGCTGACCCAGTGGTGTTTCCTCCCGTCTTCGTGCTGTGCGCTGTGTGCTGCGTGCTGTGCCTGCAGGCGGCGCTGATGCCGAGCGGCAGATGCAGGAGCTCATAAAGTCGGCGCAGCGGCCAGTGGCAGCAGGCAAGGTGCGGCGGAAGAAGGTGGACACGGGCGCCAAGCGTGCCGCACCGCTGGACAAATCCAAGGGTTTTGCCAGCTCAAAGACGCGGTGACTGTAACATTACGTGTCAATGGGCTTTGCGTGGTGGTCGCCCTGGCATTCACGCGTGAAGAGTGGCAGTAGCTGCTGGTGAAAGCAAAAGTGTTGGTTCATTTTCTTTGTCACGCATGTTGGCTGCATACACTGACGGCAAGTGGTCAGCAGCAAGGGACAGTCGTGTTGACAACAGCACGCAAACAATGGCGCATGGCGCACAAACCTAATTTGCTTCCAAATTGTGGGCATAACAGTCAGGGCATGGAACTGCTGCGACGTTTTTTGCATCTGCATATTTTTCTTGCGTACTCAAACAGCAGCCATTGCATGCAATACCGCTGGCAACTCCATGACTGATCAGTCATGGTGATGGCAACTTGGCTTTGGAATTCTATGGAACACATCAACTTTAATTCGCGTGACATACACGTTGAACCCCATGCATTCCACACCACACAGATGACCGTGCGCATTACGCTTCGTCATGGCAGTGCTTGCTGCTGTACAGCAGATTTGTTGCCGGCTGTCATCTGCAGGCTCTGATGGCAAGGCAAGAGGCACACCACTCTGAGGTCATGCACCTGCGCACGTGCATAACTATGCTGCTGTTCAACCTGGCTAGCTCTGCTGAACCGGGCATGGCAAGGTCTGTGTAGCGCATGCATACACCACACATGGAAGTACGTATCAGCAGCCTGCTGCGTGGCACACCATGTGATATCACAGCACCTGCAGCCTTGGTGAAGGTTCCCCGGCCCTGCAGCGCCTGGCAGATCAGTAGCAGTCTGGAACTTAAGTAACTTGCATGCAACAAACGTGCTGCCAGTGCCCCAGCATGCGACTGGCGCGTCACACACACAGCCAATAGCACGCTGTTTCACCTATAAGCAGGTACAACCAGTGTTCAACAGTGTTCAACAGCACTGCTCAAATACAGGTGCATACATATGCATACATTTGCATCTGTATGCCCATCTACCGACGTGCTGCTAAGGAACGAACAGTGCAGGATGCCATATGCAGTGCAGACATCTAAACTGCAGACAACATGCACTACTTGTGCCTGCTTAGCAGATCCCACTGAGCCACACAACACAAGATAGGCCGTCAGGGTGGCTATTCAGCTCAACAGAACACCTGCCCTGCAGCATAATACGTCATGATTGATTGGTTGACGGACAAGCCCGAGCAAGCAACCTCTCCACTTCTATGGATGCATGCATTTAAGCTGTAGCAGCCTTTATTATAGCCAGTGTTAAGCACTACTAGCAGCTGCAATTTGCAACCAGCATGCATGTTGTCAACACTCTGGAGTAGATCTACATCAGGGCAACACTATATAACATGCAAGCACGGTGCTTGCAAGCAAAGTTGATCAGAGGGCCCCAGGAAAACCTCAATGGCAATAGCATGTCAACTGCAGCACCCAGATGCTGTAAAGAAGTGCAAACTTGTATAGCCTGGCAAGAAAGCACATTTAAGAAAGCACGATGCAGCAAATGCACTCACGTTGCTAACATGCAACCTGCACATAATCTTAATAGCAAACACTGCAACATGCCTCAGCCACACTCAAGTATTAGTGGTCCAAATACTCTCCAGCGCTAGTGCTACGCAAAAATTTGCATGTGCGCCTGCCCAAAGCCATGCACTGCCTGCTCATGCACAGCCAGCCCTGCGGCCCACATCCCACGTGTGTGCTTCACACTATGTAGCTACTTGGCGCTGCTGTGAGTCAAAGCATTGCTGATGTTTGTGCGACTACTGCCAACAGGGATGCAAGCATTTATCAGATCGAGCACACTCACGTCAAAAAGCCTCAATCTGCCTGTTATGCAGATAAAGCCTGTCAGATAAGCTGGCGGGCCTCAACGCACATCCCGTAGTCTAACATTGGTCAAGGCTGGCTCAACGGCAGACCCTGGTGGTCTTTGCTATTATGTTTGGCCCTGTGCAAGCTGACATGCATTAATAATTCCTGGCAATGACTCCCAGCATACAGCACATCACTTTATTACCATGCTACCCACATCAGCGCCATGCTGCTGATGACACTTGGTGATGCCAGTACAAACTAACCCACTCGTCAGCATGCTGATGCAAGTGGCAGTTTTCACGACCCAAGAGCCAGGCCCTGCAAAGCTGGCTCTGGAAGGCAGTCCAGTGGCTGGCAGCCATTAGCTGTCCACATCCTCGTCTTTGACATGGCAGTGCCTCCTCTGAAAGATGATATGGACTCTTCACGCTCTGCCAGCTGGCGGCACACATGACGAGTTGTGCAGGCCTTGCAAAGGGACCAGCACCAATTGCGCTGGCAGCAACTCTGGCATCCCCATAACAAACAGCCATTGCATGCCACGCATCATGAGTCAGCTCCAAACAGCAAAAACTGCAGCAAGCAATATGGCACCCCGAATCAGGGCTGCTGACTCCTTCGCCACTTTGGCTGCAGAAGCTAGTCAGGTTGACGGGCAACCATCAGCTGTCCACTGGATTGCATCAGCAGTGTCCTCACTGAGTGATGATGCTGACTCAGCAAGCCTTGCCAGCTGGCCGCACATGAGGCCCTGGTGAGGTTCGGCGTAGTTTGACCAGTCACCCAGCTCACGCACAGCGCGGGCAGCGCAGTACGAGCTTGAGGGGTCAACCTGCAATTGTTGGAGAGGTTTCAACAGGCATGATCACCCACACGGCATGTTTAAGACTGCATGCATGCACTTGGTGTAACAGCGTATGTACGCCAGTGCTTGTGCGGCAGCATGTCTTGCTTGCAATGCGCTGCCAGCAAACACCAATACAGCGTCTACTGGGCTGGCACAGTTGATTTGCAGCTGAACAGAGTAGCTGCCAAGCAGGTGTCAAGCCAGTGCTGGGGTCCCAATGACTAATTGTTAAAGCAATAGGGCACTTCACAGCACGGTGAACCCGTGTATGGCAGCACATGTGTACGTCTTAGCGTGTCCAGCAGCGCAGCAATTTGCCTGGTGTAGCTGTTGATAATCTATCATTCACAAATGCTGCTTTGCCCCACCTGTAGCACGGCATCTGCGATGAAACGGTAGCCGCTGCCGTCTGCGGCATGGAAGTTGACCACACTGTCCGAGAAGCCCATCAGCAGCGCGCTGCAGATCCAGCTGTCGCTTGCATCAAACGCCGGGTGACGCATCAGGGCGCGCAGGTTCTCTGTGTTGCCTGGGTGCTCGGAGCCCGCCTGAGCCCGCAGCCACTTGAGGACGGCAGTGGGCCTGCTGCCGTAGGCCGCGTAGAAGTGCGACAGGGTGCGATTGTAGGCTGGGGTGCCTTCCAGGCCTTTGACGGCTGTCAGGCGGTCCGAGAGGCAGGTGGCATCGTAGTACCTGGCGCAGCCGTGATGATGCGTGAAACGTCAGCACAAGAGCAGCAGCCGGTCGGCGGTGGACACATGCGCGCTTATGTAAATGCTGGTCTGCAGGCATATGCATGCACACGTCGGGGACAACAATTGATGCCTGCAACAACACACAGAGTGGATTACTGGTACCTCTTCACTTGAATATCAAGTAGTATGTGTTGTGACGGTGCCATGTTCAAGCTTGCAGGCAATGCAGCGCGCACGTTTTGGCCCTTGACACCGGCCGCTTGCCAGTCCTAAAAATCAATATTGTGTGGAAGTGATGTGTTCACTGAATCGTGTGCAGCAGCCGCGCACCTGCCCTCCATCTGCTGTTGCAGCCTGGCGTCTTGCAGATAGTTCAGCATGCCCAGCGCAGCCGCACGCACGGCCCTTGCCTTCACAGCAGGCGGGGAGAAGCCGTCCGCAGCACCCGGCCCGGCATGGCGCTCCACCGCTGCTGCAATTGATGCGCCACCTGCTGCTGCTGCGATGCCGCCTCGTGAGCCGCTGCCGCTTGCTTGCAGCAGTTTGCGGCCAGCACTACTGGACTGAACCAAAGCTGCTGCTGCTGCTGCTGCTGCTGCTGCTGCTGCTGCTGCTGGGACAGCTGCTGCTGCTGCTGCTGCTGGGACAGCTGCTGCTGCTGCTGCTGCTGGGACAGCTGCTGCTGCCGCCGCCGTCAGTGATGAGGGCTGACGAGAGGCTCTCAGGGCTGCCAGCTGCCTGTCAGCCTGCGCAACGGTGGATAGCAGCTGAGGCTTCAGCTGGGTGGCCAGCTGTTTCACCAGCCAGGAGCGAACCTGCCAGGTACGCATGCAATGACGAAGGCGGCAGGGGCAACGACAACTACAGCGTTCAGCAGTAATACACAAACATCAAAAATGTATCTGAAAGCATAAGCAGCGTCCACGGGGTTGACTACGCGTGCAGCAGCAATATTTAACACCCTAGAGTTGCTGGACGCCATCACGAACCTCAGTACTGCAGGTTCAACCTCCTAGTACGTGTTTACAGCATCGTAGAACTACATCTTGCAGCAAGGGAAGGAACAGTCTGGTTGTGACCACCGTTGGACCTAGAAACAAACATAAACGTCATTATACGAGGTCAAGCAGCTTGGTTTGACTGCGGTCAACGCTCTGTGGCAAATGTGCCCTGATTGCAGTGTATGGGACAAAGTGCAGGTAGGATGCGCTACCATGTGGTTTGCAGGAGCGAAGGCCGCTGAACAAAATAAAGTGCACGTTGGACAGCACTCAGTAGCTGGCTCTGGCATGCCGCAGGAGTGACGCTGACGAATGACACAGGCCTAGCCAAACCAGCAGCCTACCGCATGCAGCAGTAGCGGCTTTTCTTCAGAGATGCTGGACGAAACTTGCTCCACTGAAGGGATCTGCAGCAGCTGCGCCTGCACACAGCACATCAGCGCAGACGGTCTGCGTTTATATCCACTAGTGCAACAGTCTATTCTTTAAGCAGCTGAGTATCAGCTGCTCATCCGGTAGCCTGGGCACAGCAACATCTGCTGTGCACGCCAAAATATACAGCACAGCACATATAATAAACTTATGCCGATGTTGCCAAGTTGCACAGCCCGGCAAGCTGCTCCAACCGCTGCGCATGGGTGTCACACACCTTGAACTGCCCATCCAGGGTGTCGTCATCCAGCACAGCCTCCAGCGCACTCAGCAGCGCATCCAGGGAGCTGGTGTCCGCATAGTCACTGTTACTGTTGCTGTCGCTTGCAGCAGCAGCCAGTGTGGCATCATCTGCCAGCTCAGCCTCCTCTGCTGCATAAAACAGCTTCAACAGCAGGCTGGTACCCAGGCGCTGCAGTGCATCCCACCTGCGGCAGCAGAAGGCACAGCTTGAACATTGATGGACTCATGACACCGGTGAAATGTAACTGTGCACACGCATGGCATGCTCGACCTGCAAGTCAGAACCCGTGTGAAGAGCCAATTAACGGCTCACATGCAGAATAGGGCATAGCGGAGCTATGCAAGCTAGCCAGGTCGCCATGCGCTGGGTCAGAAACCATGGCATGCAGGCAGGGGTCGACATCGTGCACAGCCACACATGCAAGCCACCGCACCACCCCTGTTAGAGTTACGGAGGAGTATGACAGCCGGCGCACACCAGGCGCACTGTTTGGCACCCACAGCCGCAATGGGTTCAGGCAATGCCGCAATGCCGCAATGCCGATAAGTTGCGCCACATGTTGTGTTTGCGCACCTGGCAAAGGGGTTGCTGTCGTACTGCGCCAGGAACTGCATGCTGCTGCTATCCTCAAAGGCATCACCTTCGAGGTGAACAGGCGCCGAGAAGTCCCGGAGCAGGCTCAAGGCAGCAGGCTCGCCAGCATTGCCCAGTCGAAAGCTGAACATCTGGTCTGGCTGAGACACCAGCAGCACGACGCTGCTGCTGGCGCTGCTGTTGCTGGCGTACTGGCTGCTGTTGAGGGCGGCTGTAGTGCCTGGGGCCATGAGCATGGGGCTACCAGCAGATGCTGCGCTTGCATTGCTGAGGGTGACCGGGATGTCACGGCCTTCGGAGTTCAGCAGGCCAACCTGCACATCAACAACAGCACCAGCAGCAGGAACAAGGGTGCAGGTGACAACTCAACTGCAGCTGCTGGTTACTCTGGTGCACCTGCAGCTGTAAGCCCCTCACGTCTATGTGGGGCTGCTGCAGCACACCAGCCTGGTTTAGGTGGATAGACACACAAACCTGGCTGCACCCGACTGACTGCAGAGCTCAAGCAGCAACATGGGTTGCCCTGTAAACAACCGACCAGTCCCAGACGCACGCAAAAGCAGCTGGAGATACAGGCAGGAGGGAAACCAATGCCTGTTTTCTTGATGCTGCAGCATTGAGCTGCAAGTTAACTAGCTACACGTAATTCTACTGCCGTGCAGTGCATTGGGTGATGGCAGTAGCAGCATTGCAAATGAGCTGGTGTGAAGCAACTTGCAAGCCGTCAATGGCCATGCAGCTCCTGCCGGTGAACTTGGTTGGTGGCCGCTGCAAACACCAGAGATTCAGCTACGCAAGCCACTGCAATGCACTGCAGCATGGCACACGCCCCACTATTGTCACTCTGCAGAGTAACAGGCGTGACTCTTGCCACAATGTACAACAAGCTGTTGCAACATTTTGTAGTGTAAGAGTCATGCCTATTACTCTGCAAAGTGACAGTAGTAAAGCTTGTGCCATTTGGTCGGCCATGCATCTCAGCACATTGCCGCCGCACTTGCAGTGCAAGCTGGCATGGTCTGGGGCAGGCGGCACGGTTGATGAGCGCAATCAGTTTGATGACTATAGACAGCCTTTGCACACCTTGAGTGGAACCAGTGGCAGCTCGTCCTGATCTGTGCTGTGGCGCACGTTGATGCTGAGCGTGCTGCTGGCGCTGTCCCAGCTGCTGCTGACATTCAGCGTGGGGGGTGACTCGTTGCTCAGCCAGGGCAGCAGGCCCGACAGGTTTGTGCCTGGGCTGGCTGCTGCTAGCGAGGCATGCAGCTCATCAAACGTGACAGACTGCAGGGCGGATGCAGGTGCAGGTGTGACGCCGCATACCAGTATGCAGCACAACTTGTGCTTGAAGCAGTGATCTCAATGCAGTTGTTGCCGTTTGCCACAGGCAGGGTTTGACAAGCATCGCTCATGCAGAGTGCATCAAGTGCTGCTTGAAAACCCAGGGGCACGGCAGGGGCAAAGGGCATGTAAGCAACACCCAATGCATCAGCAAGCCTTGCACAGTGCCACCAAACGCAGGGCATGCGGGAGTGGCCCAGAAGCTGCAAAGTTTGCAGGCGATGAACCACAGAAGTGCGCAGACGTGCAGGTGCCACACGTGGTATGTGACGCACCTGCATGTAGTGTGCGTCGAAGAAGGTGCTCAGGCCGCATGCGAAGCCCTGAGGTCCCAGCAGAGTGTAGTACATGCGCACGATCTCGGCACCCTGCAGCGCATGCACACGAGATGCAATAACAATAAAAACGCAAAGCAAAGCAAAGCAACAAAATGAGCGACAGGCAGCAAGTACACACATAGGCCAGGTGGTGCAGCGGTGCAAGGCTTCCTTTGTACATAAGCAACACCCCTCCTGTGTGTAATTGAAAGCTGCTGCTCTGTGTGTTCTCGGCATGGCTGTGCGGTTCATACACGAATGCACACTGTTGCCGCCGTGGCTGCCTGCTGCAACCAAGCATAGGTGGACAAGTAACCAAGTAGTGTGTACTGCTCAGGCAGCTCACCGCACCTTGTTGTACACTGTGGCGGTGTACATCATGCCGGGGGACCAGAAGCTGTCAGGCCTCAGCGCGTCGTACAGGGAGCCAGTCCAGCGCGCCCGCTGTGCGTGAAGCACCCTGTGCCAGCCAGACTCAGCAGCAGCAGCTGCAGGTGAGCTGGGCGTGAAGCTGCGCAGCAGCTGCAGTACTTGAGGCTGCAGGGACCTGCTGGCAGCATGGCTGCTGCTGCTGCTGTTGGCAGTGGTTGATGTTTGCCAGGCACTAGCTGCAGGTCTGTTCACTGCTGCTGGGGCTGGGGCAGCCAGCAGCTTGCGGCCGCTGCTGCTGGGGCTAGAGTCTGCCTCTTCATAGTCTGAATAGTCATCGCTGCTGTCAATGCTGCTGCTGCTGTTTGCAAGGGATGCTGCTGTGCTGTTGCCGGTTGCTGTCACTATGCTAGAGTTGTCTGGTGTCGCTGCTTCTGCAACAGCTTCTGCCAGGAGGGCATCAATCGGCAAGCTGGCATTGCTGATCAGCGGTGGTGCCACAGCTGCAGCTGCGGCGACCGAAGCAGAGTCAACGTCGGCTGCAAAGAGCTGCTGCCTGAACTGTGTCAGGCCTTCCTTCAGGCTGAGGTCAAACCAGTCACGTAGCGTCACACGGTTGCCTGCAGCACACATACAATAGAACGTCATCTAGGCACATGCCCAGCAACCAAGGATGCTGAAACGCTTTATTGTTACTGGTGCTTGTCGCATTGTCACTAAGCCAGTTGGTGACGGAAACTCTAAGTGCACACGTCCCTACTAAAACACAAGTGGGTGGCTTCAAGGTTGACAGTTGCACTTGCCTGACCACTCGTGCAGGTATTCGTGAGCCACCAGCTGCTGGTTGGCCTGCGCCTCGCTGTCTGTGTGCGTGTCCAGAGAGGTGGCCAGGCTGGGCAGCTGGTAGATGCTGAGGCCCTGGTTCTCCATGCCCGTGGGCGGGAAGTACTCCGTGGCAACCATGGTGTAGAGCTCCTGACGGCAGCAGCGACACCAGCCAAGACGGCAGTTGCTTTTTGCTGTTCAGCCGTGCCAGTCAAGCCACAGTAACGACGACGCCAACCCAGCAGCCAGCTGGAGCACTATACAAAGCACCATGCACAATGTAGTACGTTGCGCTCATCCGCATTTGCCAGCCACAGATGCGAGCGCCGCACTCAACGGGAGTGCACAGCAAGCCGCCAATGCTCCACTTTAGCTTGAAAATGACAGGGCTTGGCATCCTTGGGTGCCTTGAGCTAGGTACCGCAGCTGCTGCTGCCGCTTGTGTAGCTGTTGCTCACAAGATCGTAGTGCCGGCCGTACATGGCCTCATCCCAAGCCATTGACTGCTCCAGGCTCTGCAGCGCAAACTCAACCTGCCAGGGGCGGCAGCAGCAACAAGACATCCGTGCGTACATGTCTCACAATACAAGCTCCGGGAGGTTTACCCAAGGTTGAATAGCAGCCACCGCGATTGCCAAGGCTTGCCTATACCTGGAGGGTGCAGCGTGTGTGCTGTGCATGCCCAACACGCGCTCCCTATGCAGCCTGGCTGGTTTGTGTGCGTCGCCTCAACATAGGAGGGCAGCCGTGACTGAAGAACCACCGCTTGTTCACTGTTTGGCCCATGTCAGCAACACGATGCTTATAGGCATCTAATTAGATGTTGCTAGAGCTGTGCTGCACTCTCGGCGCTCGCAGCCTGCCGCACCTGGTCTGCGTAGCCCCGAGGAGTGTACACGCGCAGCGCTGCGGTCCTGCCGGTGCTGCTGCTGGTAAAGCTGCCCTCAGCGCCCAGCACCAGCGGGCCGGCTGCCAGAGCAAACAGGTAGCAGGGCTTCGGCACCGGGTCCTGCAGTACATCATGAACAACACACGTGTACATGCAGAGCGGTGGTCAAGTACATGGTCTTATATTGGAAACGGCTGCTGGACGTTTGTTGGGTCAGCAGCAGCATTTGCTGGCTTGCAGGTTATCATGCAGCCTGCAAACCCATGCATGTACGCATGTGCCAAATCCCCAACAGCAACAGCTGCACCCATGAAAGCTCTTGAGCCGCGCCTGCTGGAGAGCAGGATGTTCCAGAACAGTGCTGGTTGGCAACCAATACAAAAGCTTCCGCTTCGGCACATCATTCACAGGCTCAGCGTCACTGTGTTCACCTGGTACACCGCAAAGTGCCGATTGCCCGGCAGCCTCCCTGACCCCCTCAGGTTGCCGTTGCTCAGCAGCACCGGGCACGCTGACACATCCGCTTCAACCCGCACGGTGAAGTTCGACCTTACATCAGGCCGGTCCAGGAAGTATGTCAGCCTGCTGAACCCCTCTGACTCACATTGTGTGATGTAGGTGCCGCTGACGGACCTCGCCATGCCCACTGACCCCGTGGCCCAGCGCAGCGACAACGTGTTGGTGATTTGCAGTTCGAACTGTCGGTCTGGTGGCTGCAGTAGTGCGAGGTTGGTGTCGGTCACTGTGTAAGTGCCCTGCGCAAGGGGTTGCCCTGCATGTCCAGCAGGCGACGCAGATGAGAAGTGTGAGCTGGAAATAAGAAAGGCAGACATCATAACGTTGCAGCCTCAAAAAGCTGGTAGTCGGCAGCCAGCAATGCAAATCATGGATGTGCCGGCTACGCAGTGCACATTGCTCAGTCGCTATGGCATCAGCAATGTCATCTCTGGTACACAGCGGTCCTGGAGACAGAGTCTGCTGTAGACTAGAACAGCGTAGGCAAGACCATGCGCTGATGCGGCTGGCACCACACATCATAGCCGGAAGTTTTGAGGTGGCGATGCCTGATACGGCATGACTCTAGGCAGCGCCAAAGCGACGGGAAACGGAACATCATCAGCAGGGTTCTTGAGAGCTGCTGGGTGCTGCTCACCATCTAGCTTGATGCCTAGCAGGTTGAGGCCTGCCCCATCAAGCACCAGAGGTGGCACCTGATCGGGTGCAACCACCACAGCACCTTCGGCAGCAACCTCCCGCTTCCTGCTGCTGCTGCTGCTGCTGCTGGTGAGTGGGGTGCTGCTTGCATCACCGGGGAGGCTGCCACACCCAAGCTCTGCTGCTGCAGCTGCTGCAGGCGAGCGCAGGAAACCCTGCCAGTCTGGGTTGCGTATGATGGTCAACCTGCTGCTAACTGTTACATCTTCTTTGCTGATGTTGAAGGACAGCTCGGTTGTTGGAATGAGGTGCGTTGGTGGCACGTAGCAGGCCCTGTACTGCCTGCTGGCGGTGGTGCCGTTGATGGAGATGAGAGCCGCTGTGCCAACCTGCAAGAGCGGCAGATGTGCAGCAGCTTACTCCGGAGGGGTGACACTACAACATGAATGCTGCACCTGTGGTGCGTAAGCAATTGAGCCTTTGAATGTGGTACGTGGGCACAGCACAGCTTTTTTTGGAAATTTTTTAGGGCCAAATGTGCCGCAGCATTCTTGCGGTACCTTGTGCCACAGCCAACCACATGTTGACTGATCATGAACAGGCACTCACCGCTACCTTCTCCCCTCCTTCTGATGCTTCTGCACTGCTGATGTCCGCTGCAGCCGCCACTGTCAGTACATATATGAGGACAATCAGCACCACCAGGCTTCTGCCCTGCTGCTGCTGGTGGTGCCGCGGCTGGTGGTGGTGGTGGTGCTGCTGCAGCAGCTGCTGGTGGTGGAGGTCGTGGTCGTGGCGCATTCTGGCAGCGGGCCTGGAGCACGGAACGCTCGCGACTGGTGCCAACGATAACTGGCCGCTCAGAGCATATACCTTCTCTTCGTTGCGCTGTGGCGGAACGGCCCTGGTTACGGTTGCGCAGGAAAGAACTTGAGGCGTATGGCAGGTGCTGCCTCGGACAACTCAAATAGCATTCTTGTAACAAACGATGGCTCCAAAATCTTCAGTAATAAGCATCTTTGATCCTCGTGAGTGGTGCAGCCACACGCAACCTCGGTCCGCGGCAGTTGCAACCCACCCAGTTGCAGTACCATCTGCTGCCAGGTTCCTGGTGGCTTGCCACCAAGCAGCAGCCAGAGGGAACGTAGAGCTTTTGGCCCGTGTAACAGGCTTGAGTGAATTAGGAGAAAGATGTTGCAAGTCTGAGTACCAGCCGAGCCCAAGGCAATCTCTCCAGATCCGCAAGCTTCTCAGGAGTGGCAGCGCATGTGCAGGGGCCCTGGGGTGCGCCTGCCACACCTGCAGCAGGCAAAGCTACTGCTGCTGTGTTCTGACTGAATGATAGACGCTTGCAACAGCCACGTTGGCTGCTGATCAACCGCAAGTAAAAATTACATCACAGGACTACGGGACCGATGGCGCTGATGCTATGGCTTGAATGGGTAATATGATGATGATGATGATGATGATGGTGATGATGATGATGATGATGATGATGGTGACTACTGGTGTTTGTTGGGCAGCCACGAGCCAACAGACGCCACCTGCTGCTACAGAGTCTGTATTTCTGGAACAGTTGGCAAATTATCATTCCAATGTCTTCCGGGTCCCTGGCACGTGCACAGCTGCTGTGTCAAACACGCATCAGCAATTGTACATGTACCAGCAACGGCAACAGGTTTGATAAACAGGCACAGGCACATCCTAGTGAAAAGGCACCGTGATCAAGACAACACATTGGGTAAGTGACTGACATGCTAAATGTGCATTCAGCGTCAGGTCGGCTGGGTGTGTGCAGCAAGCTAGCATCTGGGTGGCTGCAGGCTGTGGGCACTCCTTGGCTTGGCATGCACTGCTGTGAAAAGCAGCAGCACTGTAATCCAGCAGGGAAGCAAAGCAAGGAAAACCAGACGCCCACCCCCCCAAGCTATGCGGCACATGCAAGCAACGCTGGCACCGGTGGTACCATCCATGTGTACTGTCTCCACACATAGGCTGTGGGGCACTCCTCTGCGTGCATGCACTGCTGCTTCCTTCTACATACACTACGCATGCATGCAGCGCTGTGTCCTCTGACACATACTGCTTGCTTCGCTTTTCCAGCTGAGTAGAGTTTTGCTGCTTGTTACACACTGCTTCAACAAGATGTGCACGCATGGTAAGCATAGCAGACGCCCTTGGTCAACTCTCCGCATGCAAGTGCTGTGCACAGCAGGACACGTATGAGGACACAGCACTGATGTGATGATGATGACGATGCATGCAAAGTTGCACACGGGGACAGCAGCACATGACGAACAGGTCTGCAACCTGTTACAAACAACAGGGAATACAGGATTCCACTTGCCTGCCGTGCTTTACACCGCTGCCTACAGAAGCATGCATAAGATGTGGGGCACTCCTTTGCATGCATGCAGTGCTGTGTCCTCATACACCAGATGACTCGCCACAGCCATGCAGCAAAGCCACAAAAACATACATTAGACGACTCGCCACAGCCATGCAGCGAACACATAGAAACATACACCAGATGACTCGCCACAGCCATGCAGCAAAGCCACAGAAACATACATTAGACAACTCGCCACAGCCATGCAGCGAACACACCCAAACTATACACCAGATGACTCGCCACAGCCATGCAGCGAACCCACAGAAACATACACCAGATGACTCGCCACAGCCATGCAGCGAACCCACAGAAACATACACCACATGACTCGCCACAGATATGCAGCGAACCCAGGAGGCACTGACGGCACTGACATGTACAGCGTGAAAGACACAGTGCTTGTTACAGTCGAGACGCCAACAGTTTATATGAGTGCACCCATTGTTAGACAGCATGGATAACACCCAACAGTCAACAAGAAGGCTGGCCAGCTGCCAGCACTCGTCTACATGCCTTGTGCTACCATGCCGATGTGTTGTTGGTGCTGAGGTCAGCTGCAGGTCTGTAGGTGTGGTCTGCCAACACCCTGTGAGGATAAAGCAACAAACCTCAAACAACCTGTGTGTTCAACACGCAGTAACAATCAACCAACCCTGTCGTCACATGCAAAACATCACGGGCAGGAGGTGCCACCGCTTTCAGATGGCTGCTGCCTGCCAGCGTGAAGGGAGCAGTAAGAGCAAGTAAGCAGTGCGTCAACAGACACCGCGTGTCTCATAAAACGTGCAGGTATCACACAGCATGCTCTGTTGCAGCAGCTCTGAAGGCACGGGATTTGATCGAAGACACCACCAAACACACTGTCACTGCATTGCAGCACAAACACACGGCTACCATCATTAACATGCTTGATGCAGCACACAGCTGGCAAGCCATCAAACGCTGTCTGCGCTCACCAGCCCCTTGGAGCAGTCACGCAGACACATCACTGCCATGGCACGCCCCGCGGAACCAAATCAACAAACTGGAAACGGAACCAAATGCATACAGGTGGCTGCAGCATGCTAGCAGGTGAACACAGCTGGGCTGCAGAGCTAAACCAGGCACCTGGCTTGCAAGTGATGTACACGACTGATACGGTGCGCCGCGCACGCAGACAGCTGGGTCTGCAGCGTGCATCTAACCAAGAACAGCCAGACCGCCCGGAGTGGGCGCCACGCGCCGTGCAACACCTCCACAGCCACGCCCTGGCCATGCGCAAGCTACCACAGCTGCAAAGTGTCAAGGGCACCATCGAGGAGAAGAGTAACTGTGCTGCAAGCAAGTTGTCAGGGGTTGTCAACGCCATAGGCAGCATCATAGACAAGTGCAGCAAAGCTGGCCACCGGCCACCAACACCAGCTCAGCTGTCAAACGTGACAAGCACCAGCTGTGGCGACAGCACCAATGGGTTGCAGCGTGAAGGTTCAGCTGACACTGCATTCCCACAAAGCAGCAGCTGCAGCGCATACTCCTAGCAACCCACCATACAAAGGGGCGTTTGAAAAATATATCTGCAAACACATCCCTGCATGAAGCTGGTGGACCCAAACTAAGGTGACACAAACACGACTGTGCTGTGCCACAGCCATACACTGCTGCTGCTGCTGCTGCTGCTGCTGGGCATCTGCTCACCCAACCGCTGACAACACAAAGCACAGCTACCTGTAACCACTGTCCCTGCTGCACAGCAACTGCTACATTGCACACCAGGTGAGGCTGTCTACAAAGCAAAAAAGAGGGTTGCGTCCATCACATGGAACCATCAGAAATAGCAAACAACAGAAGCAGCACACAAACAACACCCCTGGCAGGGCTAGACAGAATGACACTTATCAAGCAAGCTGTTGGTACAAACAGCCCAAAGCCACCGTCATTACAAACCAAGCAGCACCGCCACCACAGCAACAACGGGTACGGCCTTATTTGAAGTTCGTCCAGTGATGTTCCTGCCACCATCCATGCAACCTCACTACCTACGGATGCAATGCATTCAGAGTACACAGGCCACCAGCAGTAGCCACACGTACATGCAGGGGCATGCAGCTGAAGGGCATGGGTGGAACTAGATGCTACAGCATTATGCACAGATAACCGCACATACAACCCATGCCTGGTAAAGGGGCCCTTAACCTAAATTCAGCTCTCGCAGACGACTGCTGCAAGTCTGCCAGAACCCTGAATGCTTCCTTTCATGTGCTGCTGAGGACAGCACATACACACATCCTTCTTCATGTGCAACTTCTAGACCACCGCAAGTGACGCTCATTGCAGGTAGATGTGAACCTGGATTGACAGGGTCTGGCAAAAACACACCACTGTTGAGGAAATCAAAGCAACGATGCCTGTGGTCTACCCGGATGGAACGCGCTCAGGCTGCCCCTCAAGCCCCACTGATGCGTCTGCCACGCCCTCTGCCTGGAAGCATACGCGTCTGCCCAAATTCTTGTTTGACCAGCCCACCCGTCTTTGAGTTCACGCCCTCAGTGTCCCTCATAGTGTCTCGTGCACTGGTCAGCAGCCACACTCAAGTGCCTGCGCCAGCTGCACATTTGCCACATCTCAGATGCGCACGTGGCCGCACACGCCTCATGCCAGTGCTGCTGCCCATGCTGCTCAGGCCTGGAACACATGGTACAAGGATATGTCGCAGCTGCCCAGCAGCTCTGCCTTGTGATTCACGCCCTTCTCCCACACGTCCTTGCCACTGCCGCTGCGCAGTACAGCCTGTGGCACAGAAGAGCAGAGGCAAAGCCAGATGTGTCAGCAATGCATCCACCAGAAGGGTACTATGCACAGCAAGCAGAACTGCATGCACTACGTACACACTGCATCTAGTTGGCATGTACGGCAGCACCTGCTGCTGGCAGTCACAATCATGCCAGGTACGGTTGGAGTGCTGGCCTTGAGCGGTGCTGAGCTACCACCAGTTGTGCCCTGGCTGACAATGCAGCCAGTAACCTCACCTTGTACTCGAGGTCCATGCTGTCTGGTGGCAGCTCAATGCTGGCCTTCCACACGTGGCCGTCGGTCCAGGCCATGGGCAGCGCACCATCCAGGCTCCAGTCGCCCAGGCTGGGGTGGCTGCCCACCAGCACCACACTCTGGCCTGGCTGCGTCTGCATCTGCACGCCCACCTCCACCTACAGCACGTCCGAGGAAGAGCGCAGCCGAGTCAGGTTGGGGTAGCTCAGTGAGCGGTGGATACACAGCAGCGGCAATCCAAAACCTGCTGGCGGCAAGTGGGCTGTCTCAGCATTTTCCGGGTCAGGCTGGACAGTGTGCCACGAGCCAGGACGCCCTACAGGCGCTGCATACCCCTCTCTGGGCCACACAGCGTCCTGCGCATGCACCCGGTTACAGGCTTGTACAGCGCGCTATGCTGCACGCTGCTGTGTTACATGAGCAAACTGCTTGTCATCCTGTTGGCCATCAGCAGCAGAGCTCCTCACCTTGACGGGCGGTGCCCCTCTGTTTGCTTCGCTGCTGGTCTCAGCCACTGCCAGATTGGCCTCAGTGGCCTGTATTGCTGATGCTGCTGCCACCAGTTCATCCAGCTCGCGGCAAAGCTGCTCTTCCCTGCACAAGCGTAGGTTAGAACAGAACTAGTGTCAACAATCACGGACTGCACATTCCGCTGAGCATAGCCCATGGGGACTCAGCCTTGCACAGTGCCTTTTGCCTGCTGCTCAACCGGCAGTTGCTGCTGCTGCCAGCGTTGCATCACAATCACCAGGCTAACACTAGAAGCACGCACACCTGCGGATCTCCTCCAGCCTGCGCGCCTCTGCTGCCATGCGCGCCGCCTCAGCCACGCGAGCTGCCTCATCGCGCTCCTGCTGCTCCAAGTCCTCAGCCAGCTGCAGCAATGCATCTCTGTAAGCCATCGTCTCCTTGTCCCTCATCTCAGCGCCTTCCTGCAAGGGGCAACCATGATCACAGCAGCCACAGCAGCTGATGATGCCAACGCATTGCTTCTGGCAGGACATTATATGTATCTTGCAAGCAGCAGCTCCTTTTTCCGAGCCTCTTCTAAAGTGGCTGTTATTACGACCTTCAGCTGCTGTTGCCCAGCATACGCTCCAACTCCACCACCAGTAGAGTGATGAGTTGCCGTTCAATATGCCCAGCAAGCGAGCCAGTCGCACCTGTAGCACCAGCAGGCTACTGTCAACAGCCTGGTAATTGTTCTCCAGCTCCCGCAGCCGCTGGTTTGTGGCCTGGATCTGTGCAACAATGCCAGTCAGCTCATCTGGCAAGCCCTCAGGCGAAGACAGCTCGCGCAGGCGGGCTGGGTCCTGCAAAGCCTGCAGCAGCGGGCTGCGTGGCCGTGACCCATGCCTCTGCAGGCAGAACAGCAGCAATGGCAGCACCACCCAGGATCATATTGAGGCTGATGTGGCCATGCGCCACAGCTAACAACTATGGCAGAGGTAGTTGGCCAACCCTGCAAGGCAGGACATGTGGGCTGTGTTAAGGATGCGTGCGCAAAACATGATCAGAACACCAAGAATGGTATTATCTTGATGTTTTGACTCCTGAGGCAGGGCAGTCAGAAATTGTGGCTTCCTGGCCCTTGGCAGCAGATGCTGCAGCAGCAGGATGCCGCATGGCTGCCATCGCCAAGTGTACTTCCGCCGTGAAACAGTTGCTTCTTTCAAGATCTGCATGACGTACCTGGTTCTTTAAATCAGCCGCAAAGGGCGCCAAGACTTCCTGCATCACCTCCGACAGCCTATCCTTGGCGTTGCCAACCTCAGCAGCCAGCAGCTGCACATAGCGGCAGAACAAACGTATATCAGCAACGGGGATGGAGCATGCAGACAACGGTACTGTATGATCAAGTTTGCCCCACCCACCTCGCCAACGCCGGAAATCCGCGTGTAGGTCTCGTGAGCCTCTTCTTGCTACAGAACAACGACGTCGTGAGCTGCGGGTGCGACACGACACGGCTGACCAGCAGTTTCGGCACAGCGCTCACCGTTTGCAGTAGGCGAGGCATCCAGTGCTGCGGCAGCAGGCATAGACCTTTTAGTAAACAAACTCATGCGACTGTTAGAGCCTCCCACCGCGGCAAGCAGGTCAGCACGCACCTGGCTGAAGAACACAAGCTTCTGCTTCTGCTCCCTGTTGAGTGGACGCTGAGGAGGTCGTGGACGCACTGTCTGCGACCTGAGGTGCACTTGACGTTTGTCCAGGGATGCTCTGACTGCGGTGCTACAGCGCCGCTGTTGAAAACGAGTCTGCATTGCTGTCCAGCTGCTGCTGCTTGGAGGTGAGCGTGTACAAGGTTCGACAGGTGGGGTGCTAAGTTACAAGTCAGTGGTGCTGGTTTCTGCTTCGAGCTTCTGCAGCTGATCAACTGGAAGGAGTGCAGCTGATCATCCACCTATTGCAGGTGGTCAGTCAAGGGTCTGGCAGACCCTGAAACCAGTGTCACATGCTGGTTGACACCACGAACAAGACATGCAGACGATCAAAGGCCACTAAAGCTATGTTTTTGTTTGAATGGGATGTGCTTGCCTGATCACCGTATCTGCACACCATGAACTGCGCACAATCGGTGCCGAGAAGCTCAGCCGCTCTACGTGGCTGTAGTTTGATGCCTGTCACACATTTCAAGGGCGTGCGTACAGTTAAACAGCAGCGTAGATCACTTTGGTTACAGCCGAGTGTGTCGATACACGTGTGCAGTGCCGTGCCAAGCTCCGTGACGCAATCAGAAGGTTCAATAGATCAACAAGGAGATGTTGTACACAGCAGCAACAGTGACAGCAACGCGGTAGCTGCTGACACGGTTGTGCAGCAGGAGACCCACAGCTGGGAGCAGGACAGCAGCAGCAGGGCCGCAGAAGAAGAGTGGCAGGGTACCAAACCGTTTACACTGAAGGATGTAGACTGGGGTGCGCGATACTGGCTGCAACCTGTGGCATGTAGCATCCCAAGCGTTCTGGAGAGCAGCATACACCCGCACGCATTTCAATCACCAGGATGCACATCGCGCATTCACCAAGTCTGTTTCCAATGTGCTCATGCTGCAAGTAGCACAGCTGCCGGGAAGTCACCAACACCGTTAATGTTCACTGCTTTACACTATTACGCATTTATCTGCTGCTCACTTGCGGCCTACGGGAGTCCTCCTGACAGCCACTGCTTCTGCATGCCAAACTTCTGCAGGGTTGACTGGGCTGCTTGGCATCATCCTGCTGCTCAGCTTTGGTGCCTACCGTGTACTAAACCACTTCCGTACGTTTTCAAACCTCTTACATATAACCTCTTACGTGAGGGAGGGAACACGCAGAAGCCTTGCCGTGCTAGTTGGCTGATTGTCTGTGTCAGCGTGTGCGCATGCCAGCGTGTGGCCCAACTTTGAGCGCTGCCACTGCACCGCAGGTCAACCCTAGGTTGCATACCACACCACTAGTCCATTCACTGCCTGCTGCCAAACGTCTTGTTCACCTGAACCGACAGCACTGCACAGCAACTCGGCTGCACATGCAGGCAAATGCGCTGTGCAGCTTGCAGCAGCCCAGCATCTGGCTTGTGGGTAATTCTTGTCTGAGGGATGCCACGGTTTGTATGCATCACCACTGCATGCAAGCTGTGCTCGCTGGCTTCAGCACGTGTTGTTGCTGATGCAGGCGTGTACCAGCACAACCAGGCCCCCGCAGCACCGCAGATACACACGGTCGTGGATCGGCAGCCAGCAGCACCATCCAGCAGCAGTGCCGCGCCAGGCCCCCCACCCGCCAAACCCAAGGGCAGCAAGAGCAAGTCCAAGCAGGACAAGGCCAGCAGAAGCAGCACTGAAAAGACCGCGGCAGCAGCAGCAGCAGCAGCAGCCTCGCCTGACGCTGCCGCAGCAGCAGGAGGCAGTGACGGCCTGTCGACAGCAGCAGGGAGCAGCAGCGCTCCTTCGCCAGCGGCAGCCGCGCTCAACCCATTGTCCGAGGTTGGGGTTGGGGGTTTGCCAGGGTTTGAGCTGCCTGCTGGGGCGCCAGGTGCCCCGCAGCCGAGCCCGCTGGATGCCGACTTCAGCAGCATCATGCCGGCACCCTGGCTGGGTGGGGTGAGTCAGCTGGACCTGCCGCCCCTGCAGCTGCAGGAGCCACTGACACAACCGCCCGAGCTGCCGAGCATTCAGGCGAGTGTTGTGCGCGACATGGCGCCTGCAGTGGGCAGTGGTCTGTGTCTGCTGGTACACAAAGTAGTTTTTGGTATGTGTGTGTGTGCATGTGTGTGTGGTGGGGGGACACAGAAGGGTTGCACATGTTTGCAGCCGGCAAGTGTAAGGCCAGTGGACTTTATGTCTGCAGCAGGCACAGCAACATGTCGAGAACTGGCAGTTGCCCTTGTGACGCGTAAAATGCGGTACTTTAACGTGATGCAGCTCCCTGAGTCATGCTCCCTGCAGCGGCCCGTGCAGTCACGTGCTCAGTACTCACTCAGTGCCGCCACACATTGCCATGTCATTTGCTGGCACTGGGTGACAGGTTGAGCCACCAGCCAAGGCAGTGACGCAAGCTGAGCTAGCCGCCATGCCTGCAGACCCCTCGCTGCCAAGCCTACGAGAGCGCGCACACATAGCCATGCGTGCTAGTGGAGCGGCAGTAGAGGCCTCGCAGCGAGCAGCAGCTTACTCGGCAGCAGCCAGCAGCGCTGCGTCACGTGCAGCAGAGGCTGCAGAGCAGGCAGCCGCAGCAGCATCTGCGGTGCAGGTGAGCTGGCTGGCGGTAGATGGAGCGGTTTTAGGGTGATTTGGGCATGTGTTCTGAGTACCAGCAATGCATCTACACCCGTGGAGGTTTCACTGGCATAACTACTGCCGCTGATTGATCAATCTGCACACATGTTCACATGCTTTCTGCTTCACTGCAGCGCTGACGCATGTGCATTGCCTCACGCAGCACACGTGCATTGCTGTACTTGCTGTGCTGCGATGCTGCGTGCCTCTGCCGGTGGTGCCTGGGTCGTCCTGCAGTCCGCACTGGAGGCAGCAGCAGAGGATGCGATGGCAGCAGCAGTCAAGCGCATGAACAGGGCCGTTGAGATGGTGGCAGACGCTGAGAGCAGGGCGGCTGCAGCAGCAGCAATGGCGACAGCGTACCAAGGCATCTCGGACAGCCAGGCAGAGGCAGCGCAAGCAGCAGCAGACCTTCCTGCAGTGCCTGCTCGGCAGGCGCATGCAGCTGGGCACATCGCCAACTTGCAACAGGTGCTGCATGCGCAGATGTTCAGTGCAAGCAGCCTGATTAGTGATTGGGCAGCAGCGGTCTGGGCGGCCATTGTGGGTGCTGTGGCATGGGTGCAGGCGTCCATAGCTACTGCTTGGGCAGGGCTTGTAGGAGCAGTTTCAGGTGTAGCAAAATGAACATGATGTAATGCTGGGGATTTGGGGATCGGGGGGGGGGGGGGTGAGCACTGCACATTTGCAGGTTGCCCGCATTCGGCCGCTGCTGCTTTTCTGTACCTTGGCTGTAGCAGGTGTCGATGCTGTAGCCATAACTGATTATGGTCAGCATGCATTGCCCGCTTGCCGACTACCAAACGGCGTGCCGCCAACAGCATGCACGCATTCAGCAGCGCCTTTATGCTGACCTGCTGTTGTAAATATAACCAGTCACAGCCGCAACATTGTCTGATGTGTGTTGCTGCGCCATGCCATGAGTTTAATTTGCTTCACTATGCTCCCGTTGCAAGACCCTATGTTCTGATGCCTTTTGTGGGAGCAGCTGACTCCTACTAGGCCTAAAGCAGTAAGCTGGGCTGTTGGCTTTGTGTATGCAGACAGCATTCAACATGCTGTGCTGTACAGCACATGCACGTGGTGGGGTGGCCTGTGTTTGGAGACGTTGCGCGTGTAAATTGTGCACCAAGGTGCACCTGGCACTCCTGGACGACCCATTTGAGGGCACCTGGGTGAGTTTGGTATATATCTGTCCACTGGACGGTATAACTCGGCAACTGGTGCTTGTAAGACCTGGCACGTGCCACATGTGCTATTGTATGTACATGCGTGCCTGCTGTTAGCTGTGCACGCGCCCTGATGCGGCACACACCCCAGGAGTAGCTGGAGTAACAGCCAGTACTATATATGCCGTGGCATAGCGCCTTGCTTATGAGTGCGTGTGTGCTGTTAACACTGTTCAACTTGAAGTTGTTGCACATGGCTCTAGGCGGACCGTTGCAAGCAGCAATAGGCGTTTGAAACCAGGACAATGACTGTACCCCAATCATGTATGAAGTGTAACATGAAGAGAGTTGAGCATCGGGTGATGGCATCCCAACTTCCAGGCATTCAAAGTTATTGGTGGTGCTACTAGGTATTAGCTGTCAGATGTGTGCAGGTCCTTTGTCACATGGTTCCTTGGTAGTAAGTATACTTACATAACACCAGTATTGAATGCCTGTACATGACTGCAGTCAGCTGATAGTCGGTAAACACCAGCTGCGAGAGCTGTGCAAACATTCACAGACTTTTACAGCATCACCGGAATCAGCAGCAGCATCGACGTACTTCCCCGATCATATGCCACAACACAGCTGGAATGCAATGTCGCTTGATGTCCTTCTCTGGTACTGCAACATATCATGGTCATGGTAGCAATTGGAGCAGGGATGTCCACACAAGCAGCACAAGCATAGCACACATGCAAAACGCAGGTATGTACAGTTCACTGCATACCAAGAGGCGCTGGTGACCTGGAAGCATTGCTGCAGGTTTAAGTGACTGCTGTTGATGCCGCGTGCAGGCTGCACATCCCGACTTGGCACTGCCGCTGCACTCCATGCACTGTGCTGACACGCATGCTCAAGGCCGCTTGAATGACCCCGTCGGTGCCCGCAGCAGGCCCCCAGGTGCCGCCATGCCTTGCTGTGCTGCGGCAGCCGCCGCCGCCCTCGCCGCACCAGGATGGCCCTCCCCAGTGCTCCTCCTGTGCCGGCACCGCTGCCGCTCTTCAGCATCCACCCCACCACCTCGCTCTGCGCGCCAGCGGCGAGCCCCACGTCCAGCACCCGCTCCCCCAGCCCGCCGTTCCTGAAGTGCTTGTTGTAGTTCTCCTCCCGCAGCAGCATCTCGCCCCTCAGCTGCGCCATGCGCTCCTCGGCGGTGCGCAGCGCACCCTCCCTGGCCGCCAGCGCCGCCCGCAGCTCCGCAATGGCCGCGACATCTTCGGGGCGCGGCTCGCGCGCAGCCCAGCGCGCCTGCAGCGCCGCCAGCTCCCCAGTCAGTGCCGACCGGTCGGCTTCCGCGGCGCCTCGCAGCTGCACAACTTCCTGCAGTGAGGCGGGGCAGCGAAGGAGACAGTGCGTTCACCACAGCGTGAGCGGAGGTGCGGGTGCATGCATATGTGTGCACATGTGTGCGTCTTCAATGGCACTCAAGCGCAGCTGTACCAGTGCATGCTATGGACGTGCAGCAGGTGCGTTGACAGGCGCCTCCCATCAAGCATCTGGTGCTTGCATCTGCCAGGCAGTGGGCTACTGGCACGTGAACCGTTGCAGCACTCCGCACCACCATGACAAGAAGCAGCAGCGCTTCCAGCGAAGCACGATTGCTGCCACCAGGGCCCGCTGCTCCAGGCTCACCTGCTTGTGATGTGCCTCCTGCGCAGCAAGCTGCTGCTCAAATGCCTCCAGTTGCTGCCGCTGCTCTTGTCGCAGGGCTGCCAGCTGCCGGCCATGCTGCTGCCTCAAATCATCCAGGGCAGCTGCAGCCTGGAGTGCCTTGTCCATGAGTGCTTGCTGCAGCTGTTGATTGGCTGCTGCCAGCGCTGCCTTGTCTGCCGCAAGCTCCTGGCTGCGTGCCTGCAGCCGCGCCTCAGCTGTGGTCACTGCTGACAGCCTGGCTTGCAGGTCAGACACCTGCCAAGAGCAGCAGGCGCAGCAGTCAGCACACTGCACACACCAACTTGTGTGTGGCAGCTGCAACGGCAGCTGCAACGGTGGTATGCGGCAGCTGCAACGGCAGCTGCAACTACAGAGGAAAGAAGTCCAGCAGCTGTCTGGCGAGGGGTCACTCGCACGTCATGTAGCACAAACAACATCAAGCTTGTGCTTGTTGTGGCAGGTGCAGGCAGGCCTCCTTACCACTGCTTGTGATGCCGCTTCTGCTACCTTCCGCTCAGCCTGCAGCCCGGCAAGTGCTGCTTCGTGCTTCTGTTGCAGTGCTTCAGTTGCGCGCTGGTGCTGCTGCCCTGCAGCTGCTGCGGCGTCTGCTGCATCCTGCTTCAAAGCAACCCTTGCCTGTGTGAGCTGCCGCTGGTGATCTGCCTGCAGTGCTGCCAGCTTGTCTGCCAGATCTGCTGCATCCCGCTGCACCTGCTGCTCTAGAGCTGCTGCTGATTGCTGCTTGGCAGCCGCCATTGCTGCTGCCAACTCCTTCCTGCAGCAATGTGCCGCAACCACAAGAGCAGTGCAGCTGTCCTGGGGCAAAACATGCTGGGCAGGGGTTGAATGAAGCCATTTCATGTGGATTGATGAGAGGCAGCAAACCTGCTCACTCGTTACGCTGCTGTGCTTGCTTGAAAGCAGGCGTGCTGGTGTTGCAAAGCCTGGGCAAAGCTTCTCAGCACCTGACACATAGCCGCACCCACCTCAGTGTCTGTTCGCTGCTGTGCTGGCTGCTTTGCGCTGCCGCCTGCAGCTGCTGCACGTCAGCCTTATGACGCTCTTGCAGCTGCTCAAGCTGCTGCCGGTGCTGCTGCTCCAGGTCAGCTGTGGCCTTTGTTTGAGCATCCTGTAGCCCCTGCAGCTGCTTTGCATGCGCAACATCAATATTTGCCGCCTGTTGCCGGAGCTGCTGCACTTCTGCTGTGTGAGCTGCACTTGCAGCAGCCAACTGGCAAGCCATCTCTGCTTGCAACTTGGCTGCTTGCTGATCCAACGTGGCCTTGAGCTGCGGGTGCATGCAGCAACAGACACACAACATACAGACGTGAGCTCATTGGCAACCAGCAGTGATGGCCAGGGATCTCTCCAATTGCAGTTGCGCTGTTCGGCGCATCGACATGAAAGCAGCATAGCCTGCAGCAGCCAGCATGATGTGTGGTGGACATGCCGGGTCTTACCTGGGAGCTTGCATCGCTGCTGAGCTGCTGCTGCAGCTGCAGCACAGCCTGCTCTGCTGCTGCTTTCGCCTCCCTTGCATCGGTTTCTGCCTGGCGTTGCAGCTGCTGCAGCTGTTCCTGAGACTCTCGTTGCTGCTGCTGCGCCCTCCTAAGCTGCTGCCTGCAGGAGTCCAGCTCGCCTTGCAGCATCTGCTCATTTGCTGTACAGTTGTGCAGCTGTTGCTGCAACTTGCTCTGCAGGCAGCGCCACCGACCCAGGAGCCATGGTCACAGCAACCAATGTGTGGCAACAGGAACAACATCGCAGCATTGTGCAGTGGTGGTGCTCAACATGAGCAGGCAGCTGTACATGCAGGCGTATGTCGAGTTGTGCATCATGTGCTTACTTGCGCTGAGTCAGCATCCTGCAGCGAACTTGTAGCAAGCTGCAACTGCTGCTCCAGTTTGGCCACCTGCTGCTGCAGCTGCGCCTTTGCCTCCTGCTGTTCCTGCAGCAGTTGCTGCAGCTGCTTGTGTTTGCTCAATTGCTCTGCAACAGCTGCCCCGCCGGCTGCCTGAGCAGCTGCTAGCTGCTGCTGCAGCTCTGCCAGCTGCTGCTCATTTGCTTCCTGTAGCTGGGACAGTCTGCTGCGTGTAGCTGCATCTGTTGCTGCCAGATCGTCTGCGGCAGAAATCTGCGCAGCTGCCACCGCTGCTGCTGCAGCCTGCTGTGCAGCTGCCACTTGCTCCAGGCGCTTGGTCTCTGCTGCTGCCAGCTGTTCTGCTGCCTGCAAGGTGATGGACAGCAACAACATGTATCAACAGCAACCAGCACAGCATGATTCTTGAATCCAGCTGTGTATACCTCCAAATGCACACCATATGACTCTGCTGTCCCTTGCAACATGTTCTGCACCGCAGCACCTGCCACAGATGCCAAATGAAGCAAAGACAACAGACCAACATACTTTTTTGGCTGCTGCTGCCGCATGCTCCCTGCCAGTTGCTGCCGCTTGCTGCAGCTGCTGCAGCTCTTGCTTGCACGGCCCAGCTGCATCATGGCATCAGCCAGCTGCTTATCAGACTCCTGCCTCACGCTGCTTCCATCCTGGCGTGCTGCTGCTGCAGCAAGCTCTGCTGTCTGCAGCTGCAACTCCAGCTGCGATCTTGCGGCAGCAGCTGCATCCAGCTGCTGGTGCAGCTGCGATATCTGCTTCCTGCTTGTTTGTGCCTCCTCTGCTGCTTGGCTGGCAGCTGCACCTGCTGCTGCTGCAGCTTCCCCTGCTGCAAGCTGTGCCGCTCTAAGTTGCGCCTCCAGCAGTTCCACACGCTGCTCCTGTGCCTGCTGCTGCTCAACGCCAGTGAGCTGCAAGCGCTGCAGCTGCTGCTGCAGCCTGCAGCAGTGCCAGCACCCCAACCATGCAGCACAAGTTGCTGCAACAGGCACTACACCCCCTCGCGTACTTCTACACCATGCTTACATGCACAGCTAGCATGGCATGCCGTCTCAGATGAAGGACAAGCAGCACACGCAATTCACAGCTGGTAAAACGCACAGCAACATGCGCCAACATCCGTGCTGCCATGCACCTGCTTACCTGTCTAGCGAGTCCGCTCTGCCTGCAAGCTGTGTTGTGGCTTGCTGCAGATCATGCTGCAGCTGCTGCACCTGCCTCTGTTCAATGGCCAGCTGCTTGCTGCATGCAGCTAGCTCTGCTTCTGCTGATGCTGCCCTGCCGGTCTCTGCCTGCTGCGCTGCTTGCGCTGCAACACACTGCTGCTGCAGCTCCTGCAGCTGCGTGCTGTGGCTGGACAGGCTGTGTGCTGCTGCTGCCTGCAGCTGCTGTACCTCCTCCTGCAGCTGGGTCTCCCTGGCAGCATGCTGCTGGTCAGCCTGAGTTGCAGCTGCTGTGAGCCTGCAGACTGTACCAGATGCCTGCAACAAGCCCACACATGCACACGCATGCGTCAGCGCAGGCGCAGGCGCTGGTCAGCATGTGGCTTCGCCAGCCTGTTCTTCACAGCAATGTTAGGCCAACGCACTGCATCGTTCTAGTGCAGCAGCTGCATCCAGGGTGGAACAACCAGGGAGGCACTGCGTAGCATGTGCTGCTGCCGTACCTGTTGCAGTTGCTCCTGAAGCTCTGCTTCCCGCTGCAGCTGTGCTGCCACCAGGCGGTTGTGGTTGTCGTTGCCTGTCCTGACAGCTTCTTGCGTCTCTGCCCTGGCGGCAGCCAGCACAGCATTAAGCTCCTGCAGGACCAGGAATCATCGCATTTGCAATTATCTGGTGCGCATGCGGAGCAGTCCTCCTTCAGACAATGTGTGCAGCATGGAACAGGAAGCTGGTGCACATGCAGCTGGCATGGTCGACACGACTAGCTCCCACTGCAGCCTGGGACGCATGCCCTGCTTGTATGCGGCAACTGCACAGACACAGAGGAAGCAGACAGCAGTGCACCTGTTTCTCAAGGACATGCACGCGCGCCTGCTGCTGCAGCTCGTCCGCTCTGTCCTGCAGTGCCTTCTGCAGCTGCGACAGATGCTGCTGCAGCGCTGCTTCCTTGCACTGCAGTGCCTGCATCAGCAGCACAGTACAAAGCAGAGAGAAGTATGTACACATTTGGTGGCACATGGGTTTTTAAAAGACTATCTGACAGTGCAAAGACCTCAATTCGCTGCCTGGCAGCCGCACTATCATTATGGCATGTGTGTTTATTGACGGCCCACGTGCAGCTCCTCTCTTGCAGACATGGTGCTTACACAGGGCTTGTGCTGTGCATCCACTTGCTGCTGCAGGATCTGCTCCTACCTGCAAGATTGCTTCTTTTTCACTCAAGGCTTGTTTCTGTGAACCTATCAGCGCCTGGTCCTTTCTGCTTTGTTCATCATATCTAGTTGTCAGTGCCTGCAAGGAGCCAATTCACAGCAGCAACACGTGGTTGCATGTACAGCTGTGAATTCATGTGAGAGAGCCTGTAAACAGCGATGTATTGCCTTATTGCCCGTCAGTTGCCTTGCATCACATACCTGAAGGACCGCTGCTTCCTGCTGCTGGCTGGCCTCCTGCTGCCGCAGCTGCTCTAAGATGGCATCTATTTTGGCAGCAGACTCCTTGAGCACTTGCTCAATCTCGCTCTCATACTGGTCTGCCAGCTCTTGCATGTCAAACTCGCAGTCTTCATTCTTGTTGTTCAAATGGTATATCACCTGCAGCAGTTGAGGCAGCAGTGCGGTCAGCCTCTGCAGGTGAGTGCAGCTATCAGGGAACGTTTGATGACCAACCTTTGTCAGCTGAGCAATCTTCTTTGACATGCGGAGTAGCAGGTCATCGTCCATCGTGCAGGGCGTTGCGTGCTAGCCTGTAAAGTCACCTGGATGACATGCAAGAGTCAAGACATCAAAATAGAGCTTGTAGTCTAAATATTTGGTACACCGGCACGCAGTTGCCGGCGAAGGGACCTGTGCATCAAACCCTATCGTTGGCTGTCACAGAGAGAGACGAATTGTTCAGCCGTGTGCATGCGCAATCACCACTGCAAGGGACACCCGCTCAGATCTTGAAGCACTACCGTCTGTTACCTTCAGAACCGCGGGCACTGCCAGCCTGGCAGCTGGTTCCTGACTGAGCCCTGTGATTGTGAACGTGAACACAAAGCCATCACGCTAGCTGTGATCACAGGCCAGGCTGCGTGAACCCTCAGCAGTTAACCAGCAAAACATGCAAAAATCCGCTTAAACTTGCTGTTACAGCATAACAACACCTGTCGCCGCAGACTGCAAGGGCATCCTTCCAAGGATTCAGACTTGCTGGCACCCACAGTATTTGATACAGGTAACTGTGCATGCAAATAGGTTCACACGCCTTGCTCACTGGGAGCTATGTACAGCAGAGTTAAGGATCACAAAAACCGTACAGCATGGCATAGTGCGCTGTGGACCAAGTCATTGTAGTTGTGGATTGGTGACACTGCACATGTGCCAACATGCTGTCAAGAAGAAGAAGCACTCTAATGCAGCAGCAAAAGGAAGCAAGCAAGCAGTGTAACATGCTGTGCCTGGTGCGCGGAAACAGCAGATCAGCAGCAACACCATGCCCACAAAAGCTGCACGACCAATTAATCGAAGTTGCAACTGCACTGTCACTGTTACGCCGCGCACCATAACAAATGGCCTTGAACTTGGTAGCATGTGCCCTAGCAGCGTATCTGGACCAAGCACAGCCATGACTAATAGCAGGCATACCTACGTATACATAGTGCTACTACTCGTAGTACTGTAGAATTTGTACTGACCAACCAATCTCTGACAGACCAATCCTGAAAAGTGCTTCCAAACACAGCCAATCCTGGATGAGTTCCAGCACTTCATACAGTTGACAACAATCAGACCCAGAGCCCACCTCAGTGCATGCAGTAGTGTTGAATGCATGTACCATCAGCCGCACAGCGTTGGCAGTGCCAGCCTCACAAACATTGCCCGCAATGTACAAAAGAAAACGCCACGTGCATGAAGCCGCGTCAGATGGGACCGGCATAATCAATGACGTTCATGGCTCATGGTCCCACGATGGACTGTGACCGTCACAGAGTGTGACACTCTGCACGCATAGCATGTCGTCTGCCGCGGTGCGCACCGTCCTGTCAAGCATGACCCAGGCCACACTAGCAGCAGGTGATGGAACAAATCCATCCTGAAACTGTGTCATATTCACACCACCACATCTGCACACAGGTCATCTGCAGTGCAATACGACACAGCCCAGTACTTGTGACCATGCCCAATGCAATGCGGGCGCTGGTGCCCGCCCACATGGCTGGCAGCCAATGATCTGCTGCTGCTGCTGCTGCTGCTGCTGCTGCTACTGTAAACAAGTTGGAAGTGCTGTAATACCTGTAAACATTTCTGGAAATTGAGTTGCGGTGTCTTTGGCACAGCAGCAGCAATTGCCAGCAGTACCATGAAGCGCCTTTCCGGGCCAGCAGGGCCCACCGTGCTGCTGCAGGCAGCCAAGCTGGGACTCTGCGCAACACCGAGCAGGGGCCCAAAACTACGGGGAGCTGCAAGCTTTAGCCACATGCTGGTTACGGTTCACACACAGCAAGCTTAGCCAGAGCCACAGAAAAGCGCCTACTTGCTGCCTGGACTCGAGTGTTGCATACAGCACTAATCCTGACGTGTACGGGGATGATAATGCAAGTGGGGCCCTCTGTGTGCAGCCTTGCCTGCCCTGCTGAGCGGCGATCAACACACAGCTGGCTAAGGCTTTGTACTGTGATGATAACCAAGGCAACAAAGCCAGCACCTGCCTATGCTGTCTGCAGCAGCTACTGAGAGAGGCATGCGCTCAAAACGGCCCAGCCCTGAACCCCAGTCAAAAGGCATCAAACTGAACCCACCACAAGCATGTGACAGCTGTGGCTACCATACAAGGATGACATGCATCAGCCTCCTCCATGGCCTGATCTGTGTTGATGCACGCTAGCTTGGTGATCACTATGAGTCAAGCACCAGCCGTCTGGTGAGCAACAAACATTGCTTAGCATGCATGCGCACCTGCTGCAGTTCTGTTCTCAAGCCCAAAACCTGTGTGTACAACGGTCTGCGCATGCACATCTGAGCAGATGTTCACAACCTCCATCTGGGTTTCTTGTGGAGTCACGGTCATGAAACCTGCCAGCAGCAGGCATTGCCTGCCAAATGACCCAAACACCAGCACGTGCTGAGCAAGCATACTGTACAATACCACTGTGCAGGTCACAAGGTAGCCCTCCACAAAAGCATCAAACAAGAGCAGCAGGCACATCTCTCAATGCTGCTCAGCTTCCACGCATCAGCTGCAAGCATCAAGCATTCAGAGGCAAACAACAGGGCTGCACTACCTTCCCCAGGGCTGCAGTACCCTTCCAGACATTTGCCAGTAGCCCTATGTGTCAATCCAATTCATTGCTGCAGGGAAAATCCAGGCATTTTTTGCAGCAAAAGCAGCAGCAATGCATAGCTGAACCCACAGCTGCCACTTGTGATGTTTGTGGCGGTTCTGCATCTACTTGCAAGCAGGGCCACCAGCGCAGCCAATGGTCAGTTTCAATCCCTGGCACGCCATGACGTCATGCATTTTTTCTGGTGCAAATGCGGGCCTAACCTAAACCAGCAGTAGGCAAACCATCACAGCCGCTGTCCAAGCTGCAGCAAGCCATACCACAACTCTTTCAAAGTCTTTTGCTGAAAACAAGATGCAGCCAAACCATACCCCAAGACATACCACAGGCAGTGTTTTGGTTTCAACCCACGCATACATACTGAATGACAGCAGGCTCCTCACCAGCCTCATCCAGCCAAATCTGACCGACAGCGACCGAGCCACACAAAGGCGACGCCCTGAACCCCTTCTCCCTGAACAGCACCAAGCCACGCAAACTCAACCACTTGCTATCGGCTGCTGCAGGAAGGCACGCCGTGGGTGCTTCGCCTGCTGCACAAGGAACACTGCTGCCGCTAGTACAGAACAGGGAGGCACATGCTCACTTGCTGAGCAGGAAAGTGCAGCGTGCCGCCAGCAAGCACTGCGGGAGCTGCAGAGACGCCGCCCCAAGCCCCTCAACCGGCCCTGAGGACGCCGCCAGCCGCTGGCCCTTGCCCTTGGGCGGCGCGGCCGGGAAACTGCGCTTGGCCAAGCTGCCATGCAGCACGTGCACCATCTCAAACTCGCCGCTGCCCTTGAACGCAAACGTACCGAGGTGCGCTGCATGCACAGGCTCGCACTGTGCGGGCGCCCCACCGTCAGGTGGCGCGAGGGCGTGACCAGCTTCCGGCAGGTCCGTCAGCGTGACAGCAGCACGGGCTGCAGTTGGCAACGACCCCTGCGACAGCAGCACGACCTGGAAGGGGCTTGATCGCAGCTCTGCCGCTGCCGCTGCTGCTGCAATCGCAGTGCTGCTGCCAAGCGCCGCTGCAAGCCGTGGCCGAGCACCATAGGTGAAGCTGCTGCTGCAGTTGCCGCCACGCAGCGGCAGGCCTAGTCGCTGCTGCTGCTGCTGCTGCTGCAGGTGTGGGTGCTGCAGGTTGGTGAAGCGCTGCGGGCAGGGTGGTAAGCTGAAGGTGACTTGGCGAGTCGTGTACGTCTCACTCCTGCTGCGCTGTGCAGGTGCTAGCAAGCCCTGCGGATCACCATCTCCTGCTGCTGCTGCTGCTGGTGAGGTCAGCTGGGACCAGCGCTTTGCCCCGCTCCACACCGGCAGCTGACCAACTTGGCTGCCGGAGAAAGATGCAGGAGAAGCCGCCGCCTGCTGCAGCTGCTGCTGTCCTGGCACCTCCGTTGAGTGCCGCCGCTGCTGCTGCTCCTGCTCCTGCAGTGTATGCTCGCGTGAGCTCGATTCCTCGGGTGGCAGCAGCTCCTGCACATTGCTGTCTGCTGTGCCGTCTGTGCTGTCACCGCTGTCGGGTGCAGCCCACACTGCCATGACCTTGCGCAGCAGGTCAACGTCCGTCACCACCTGGCCGCCATGCGCGGCGGCGTCCATGTAGCGAGCAGCCCTGGTGGTGCGGGTGAAAGCAGGCAGCAGGAACAATCCACCGTCAGGTGCTGCTGCCAATCGACCGCAGCCCTGGCTGTTATTGAACTGCACGATTCAGGCGAACGCTGTGTCCAAGGCAGCACCTGTGACAGGAGGACCATTTGCGCTCACATGGCACTCTGTGGATGTATCAGAACTCTATTAGAATGCATGTCAAGAGCCCTGCTTGCACCTGTTGATGCACGAGCCCCAGTAGTTGGCGCGTCCGTTGTGGTCTGGGATGACGCTGATGGGCTGGCCCTCTGTCAGCCCCATGCGCAGCCTGGGGCCCCGGAACAGCGGCAGCCCTGTGCCAGGGTCCAGCACCTGCTCGAACCCTGGGTGGCTCAGCACGCTGGCCGGCCAGCTGGCATACATCAGCGCCTCCTGCAGCATCAAGACGGTGTTAGACGCAGCGCAGGGTCGATGCAACGGCTGCATCCACGTGCCGGGCGCGAAATGGAGCATGGTGATGTAACCCGCAGTTGGTCGCTAGAAGCGGTTTCCTACGGACGCTGTTGACAGAGCCCATGCACATGCAAGCACCGTCCACGCGCCGTCAGACAAAGAGGCACACAGGAGGCGGAGCATGACCAGCTGCACATCAATCAAACCCCAACAGCTGACGACAGCGCAGGGACCTGCGCACCTGCACAGCCAGACACCACTGCACAGCCCTGTGGGGGTGCTCAAAGGCGATCATGTACTTCAGATCAGACTCCTGGCACTGCAGCAGCAGGATCCGACGCAGAGGTGACACGTCAGTAGCTGCTGCATTCTCTGCCTGCCAACACTAAGGATCTCAATGATGCAAGGCTGGCTGTTGACATTTAGGCTGAGGGATGTTGGCTGCATGGGCCGCTTTGCACTCATACTTGCAGAATCCAGACACGCTGGCACGTATTTTCTTGCATGTTGTTAGGTGTGTTGCTTCAAAGCAGAGCACACCATGCGCGAGCCGCCAGCCTCACCCTGCACAGGTACCCGTCACCGCCGGGCAGCGCCGAGAGCTGCTGCAGCATGCAGCGCCGGATGACCTCGTTCACAAAGCGCGTGTCGCTGCGGCTGCGTTTGAACGTGAAGCCGGTGGCCCCTGCTACGCTCACAAACACAATGGT